>JAUBOD010000770.1:886946-907686 GCA_032353885.1 Nothura maculosa | reverse complement strand
TTATTTTTAAAAAGTAGTCTATTGATTATGACATCTAAGCAAAGGCAATTAACATGAATGCTGAGCATGTGCTTGATATATACTAAAACAGAATGGAGGAAGCGAAGTATTACTGTTGCATAATGTTGTGTTTAAGTTGCAATTTCTACTCACTTTCTGTAAGGGTTTAAAAAAATTACTTTGTAACGTACTGCATACACTGCAGGGTAAGCACAAGGTTCACTCTTCCAGTGCAGATTAAAAAGTAAGTTTTAGTTTTGACATGTAATACAAGTTAATGTCATCCAAGGTAGATTCTTATAAAAGTTATTGAAAAAGTTTATTATAATGTGCAGTGTCACCATATCATTGATTATCATGAATACTTAAAATATTAATTCAAATGTATTATTTTGAATTGACTGGGTTGCATCAAGTGTAATAGCACTGTGCATTTCATGTTTGTTTTTCAGAAAACAAACCATGCTTAATTTAGGATATTTACTACTAAAATTTCTTATTTACTGTATTTGCTTGGTGCATTTTCAATAAATTTTTATTGCTATATGGTAAGTGAAGACACGATCTAAAGCATGTCTAAAAGACATGTCTAAGATGTGCAAAGTTAAGAGCAGAAATTTGAGAATATTGAGAATATCTGAGAGCAGAGATTAGGTCAGATCTTGCACAGAAAATTGAATACTGATGCCAAATAATATTAGTTGAACAAAACTTTTTTAAACTTTAGGGATTTAGGATCAATAATAGAACTAAAAGCCTGTTTTCATATAAATTGCTGTTTTATGATATGCAATGAAATGTAAACTCTGCTCCCAGTTTCTAAAGGGATATATTGCTTTCTCCTGAGAAAGAAAGAAGAAAATTACTTGGAAGTCTTTGCAGAAGTTTCATCTGCTTTACTATGTTAATTTTTTTGATAGAAAAAACTTATTTTACAGGTAATTAAGTTTTAGATTTTGAAGGAAGATGCAGTAGTTATTTGTAAGCACGTACACGGATTCAATGCCCAGAAGTACTTATATGAGCAGATGAGCTGCAAAGCAGATTGTTCCTTACACTGCATGAAGATTGAAAATGATAAGTAAAAAATTATTTCTGGCTGGTCATGAGGACTGGCATCACTGTGTTCTATTTTTCTAACTACTAACACTTGGAAAAAGCTAGATAATGAAGATAAAATAGTGACACAATTAGTTGACTTTTAAAATTTATGATCCATTCCATTTGGTAATAATGTCTACTAAATATGGGCATTTCTGAGTTGTGAAAGAAATGTGAACAATTGAGAGAAATCTGTCATTTAATATTGGATGTCTTGAGGCAGTCTTTGTTTGCATTTGGCAATGAAAAAGCTGGAGAAAATGGAAAAGGTTATTGTGCAAGTAAGTTGCTTTAGAAAGTCAAACAGAGGTGCAATTTTGGGAGTGACTTTGAGACCTTGGAATGGCTGGAGAAAGGGAAGCACCATGGAAATGTTCACAGGCTTCCATTATATCAGGTCCTTCAAACAGGAGGAGGAAGTACGAAAGGTTTAAATTAAAAGATTGCAATTGAAATGTCTCAGAATAATAGAATAAAAGCAGCAAGTTACTGCTGAGCTCTCCTGAAGTCCTGACCAGTAGTTGAGTTTAACGTTATATCAGGTCCTTGAGGTGGCAAGAGGCAAAACGGTTGCGAGAGCGAATGCAAGAGGAATTAGAAATGGCTAGTTCTGTGGGAAAAGATGAAGGTAAAATAGATATACATAAAAAGGTGAGATAAGCACTAAAGGCATTATGGAGGAAGTTTTAGCAGAGCCTTATTACCCAGCAATAATGGGCTGGGGCTCCCTGCCCATGTTAGTGTCCTGCAATCCTTTCTGGGAGGCGCAGACAGAGGTCACAGAAGTTAAAGCCGAAGAGACCAGACCGGGCAGGAATGGTGCTGGAGCAGTCGCCCTTTAACTGCTGCAAAGTGTGCCCTGAATCTGTCAGCAAGGCTGCTGTTTGTGCCTTTCACAAGGAAAAGTATAGCAAAACAGATCAAACACAACATTTTTTGTCTGGGTCCCCATCACTCCCTAGAGGAAATGACAAACTCATTTTACATGATTTTTATGGCTATCCCTCCCCCTTCTCCTCAAATCTGTTTTATTCATTAATTGCAATTCTCAGTTTTTGTTCCAAGCTTTTTAAACAGGATTATCACCTTTTCATTCCTGGTTGCCTATAGTTATCACTGCCTTTTTTTTTTCTAGTGGCTGATTTCATAACCTTTTGATCTGCTTTAGTACTTCACTACCAGAACATTATAATGTGATTGTAATTATTTTTCCTTATGCCTAAATTCAGTTTTGTTTTTAAGCTCTTGAAAAGTTTTTGTTTAAATAGTCTAAATATTCAGTATTCTCTATGGACAAATATATGAAGACTCAAGGAATTTTCAAGTTTTAAAATTAGATTTATAATGAATGTTTATGCAGGGGAATGTCTTATGAAAGATTGTGAAGAGTTATATTTTAAAGAATTGGAACATAAATTTAAGTACAGAATTTCAATTAAAAAATTGCACAGAAAAGTAGTTGGAGATAGAGCAGTAAACCAAGAAGAGAATCTCTGATGTTATCACAGTAATAGGAGGGAGGTGGTGGAAGTCTTCAAAAGTCAAGTCCAATTACAGGTTCAGATGGTCCCTACCTGACTGTACAAGGACAGCATAGCTCTGTCAGTGGCCTAGTATGATTTGGAAGTGCAGTGGGATAGAGAAGGAACGTGACTTCCCCCAAGATGCTATTTTCTTAGCTAGTCTATTGAACAATCTTTTTTTCTTTTGAGATTTAAAAAAAAATAACCGCCTGGGGCAGTATTGCTTAGCCATGAGCCTTGTCTTTAATGCTCTAGGCCAGTTATTTGCAACAGTCTTGGAGCATGATCTGCTCTCCTCTCTCCCTGCCCTTTCCCTCCATATTAATTGCTACTCTACACAAACAGTAGTGTAAGTACTAAATTTGGGAGACAAAACTGGATCTGTAGATTGTGTTGAGCCTGTTAAAGTGTAATAATGAGTGTTTGATGCAGGCAAGGAATGAATCATTTGGGAGAAATACTGTGCTGAGATGCTACTTGTTGCATAAGCACGTAAGGGCTGACAAGTTGGCTTTGAGTCGTGCAGAATCCTACTCAGCTTGTGAAGTTTGCTCTGCATTGGCACTAAGTCCTACCAGGAGAGATCATACTGAAACCTGAGTTTGGCACAGCTATGTTTTGCTGCAGAGCTGTGTGTTTGAGGCTGTTTGCAATCGTACTTGGGTGCAATCTAGTTTCTTTTCTTTTTGGAGCGAACGGCTCCAAACAGAATGTGAGAACTGGGATGTGGCTTGGCTGAGTGTCTGATGATACCCAGGTTAGATTATCTGGCTGCTCAGCAACTAGGTTCGATGTATCTTTTAACAGTAAATAAGTTTTAGATTCGGAATTTCTTGGTCCTTTTTCTGTCGATGAGTTTGTCTTGATGGTCACTTAGCCCGTGTCTTTTCCTGATGTTTTCTTTAAAAAAGTGTGTCATTTATTGTATTAAACACTGCCTTAATTTGTGCAGTATGTGTTGTCATTCATGTATTCAGGAATCAAAATAAAGGAGATCAGTTTCCAGGATCTTTTTTTCCCATGTAAAATAACAAAATTAACGAAAAAAAAAAGAAAGGAAAATTGTCCTGAAGGAAACAATTTGATTTGGTTGATTCCTTTCAGAATGCACTTAACTGCAAGAGTAGGAGGGAAGAGCAATTCTGTAAGTTTTGAAAATAAAAGAATAAAAGCAGCTTTGGAGATTTTGGGGAGAGAAGATCACATGTGGCGGCAGGTGCATAATGCTCAGCTACCTGTTCGACTTAACAGGCAACTCGCCTTAATTTTGCCCCTGTTGTGGATTGCAGGGCAGGACTTGGTAGCAGGACCGGCTGTGGTCACATCGCAGGAGCGGAGGAGACTCCGTCCAAGGGTCCCCTTAGCCTTGGAGGCAGAGCTGGGTGCTGCCGTCCTGCCCTCGCACCAAGGGCCTCTGCCTGGCTTGGTTTTCTGTGCCGCCTCAGGCACAAGCATCATGATCTCTCAAGATATTTTAAACAAAGCAGAATTGCAGTTCTCCAGACCTTTCACAAAAGGGGAGTTTCAGCTGCAATCCCAGCTTTGTTTTAGGAGTTGTCATTTTGCATTTGTTTAGCAGCTGAATTGGAAAAGAAGCCCTGCCAATAAAAACTGCCAGCAACTGGCAAATGATCACTTGACATTCACATTAAAAAAAAGATTTTGTGTGTTATAAAACTATTTGTAGCTAGATTTCATAATAGGATATGGTCTAAGGTGCCACCTCTTCCCCTGCATGGTGGCACTTACTGCAGTTTGTCACACTGGCCGCTTGCATTTCTTGTGGAGCCTGTCAGTCCTGGGGCTGCGAGGGGGCTGAGATGCTACTGGGTTGTGGGAATGAAACCCAAAAGATGCCTCAGGTCCCAGTGCTGTGCATGAAATTTCAAGATGCAACTAGGAAAAGGCTTTGAATATTTATTAAATTGTTTTTATAGTCCCAGTCCCAGCTGCAGGCTCTGAGCTAGCAAGTTCTGTAAAGGTTTCCCTGCTGTGTGTATTACAATCATATGAGAAGCCTTTTTGACAGAGAGGGAATATATTCTTATCTCTAGCCTTATGATGGAGTAATTTCATTGTTAAATGATTTTTCATTCATTTAATGAACAAGGCTTTTAAAAATCCATTTAAAATTCAATGCAGCCTGATTAGGAAGGCTTATCCTGACACCGATTAGCAGATGGATTGACAGTTAAGTGCTCTTTGGAGAGCATCACCAGGAATGAATGTTCAGAGTCTTCCAAAACTACTTCTTACCTTGCTAGCAAGTCTTCCATTCTAGGAATGGCCCTAATCTCCTAGGGCAACATTGCACTATCCTGCAGCAAGGCTGAAGACAAGGTGGGGATTTATTATTTATTTCAAAAAGGGCTATTTTAATTCTTGAGGTCTTAAGGGCATGTGTATTTGCTTTAGAAGTGCTTGTGAATGTTTCATGGTGGAATATGAAGAGTCCACTTTGTGGTCTTTTAAACATATTTCTGGCACGGGCAAAAAGTAAAGTGGGAGATGGAGACATTTCATATGGGATTACTTGGTGCTAATGCAGCAGTGCTTCTCCTTGCCAAGTTTTGGGTGAAGTTGGAGGGAGCATTGTTTATTTTCCTGATTATGATGAGGCGAGACATTTTTTTAACTACAAAATAAATGTTATTGCCATCTGTGGAACAAACAATTAAATGAAGAGCTACTAAAATCTTTCATTGGCCCTTTTACGAACAAGCAGGGTCATATGGTTTTTGTACATCCAGGACTGGATCTTTAAATGTCCTTCTGCCCCAATTTATCCTAAAATAATTTGTGTAACACAACGTCAGTGATCAGACCATACATTTTGCATTGTCCTAATCTGTTACATAAATACACCAGGTATTGGAAATAACATTTAAAAATCGCCTTTTTGAACTTCTGCTTGTTGTCTGTGGGTAGTCCCAATGGGCTGGTCTTGTGTCCCATGTCCTTGGGATGCACTATATCAATATATAGTGATTTGTCTTGATTGTGAACACCTATAATGACATGCAGTATGTGGCAAAGATATAAATCTAGTTATAAGCAGATGGCTGGTTCTGCAACGGGCACGTGCTCCTCTCGCCCTGCCTCTTTCTAAGGCTGCTTTTGCATTCTAGGAAACTGCCTTTGTCCCCATGCATTAGACTCCTGGTCTTTCTTCACATGGGAAGAAAACCAGATATCAAAATCCTCCTACCGTCTTATTAGGAAACTTCCCATTTGTATTTACAACTGAATAATTTGAGATGCTGTTGGTGCATGAGATAGCAGCATTAACTGCCTTCAGATAACAGCAATAAAATATAGCTAAAATCACACTTTATTATCAGAAATCTGGTATCTTACTTAGGCTTAACAAGTTAATTTCATGATATAAAATAGGAGCTTTGGCACCCCAACAGCTACCAACATCTGTGTAAATATGTTGGGGGTTGCCAGTGTGGTACTCCAGGCTGCTTAGCTTGAAGTGTGAGCCAGGTTTGCAGTCCAAAACAAGCATGAGAACTGTGAGGTGGCAAAGGAGGGGCAGAAACTTTGTTCTAGCACAGCAAAGATTAGTTGGACATGTGCAATAAGTACATGCAAGCTTTTAAATTGCACACAAATCCAGTTCAGCCACAAAAACACAGCTGTTCAAGCTAGCCCAGCACCAGAGGTCTGGATCTGCAAATGAGCACATGGACCATGGATATCAGAAATGAAAACCCACAGTGGGGGCACCTTTTGTTGTTACATCTGCACACAGCTCCCATTGAAAATAGTATTTTGGTCAGAGTTAGATTTGGGTGTCGGTTATAACCACACTTCACACTGTGGGTCTGAATGGTAATCTGTGCTGCGATCTCCAAGTCCAGGAATTGGGGAAGTTCAGAGAGGCGGTGAGAATGGCAAGGTTCTTGGAAGAAAACAAGCACACACACTTGCATGGAAAGGTACTGAGGAGCTGCAGGAGGTGTTGTGTTGATTTTGCTTTAGGAAAGATGAAGACACGATATCTCTTCTCCCCTGTTGCTTCTCCAGTGTGCCTCTGTGCCTTAACTTCAAATCAAAAGATCTTTATCCAGTTCTTCCAAGCACAAACTCTGCTGTTGGACTGCTCTACTTCCTGCAAGTTCTGCACTGCCCTGCCGGCCTGCCTGATTTTGGTGCTTTCCAGCCTGTTCCATGGCAGGGATTTCTCTCCTTTTCTCTACACGCATCTGCCTCTTGCTCCTCAACTCCACACCTGCTCCATCCACCTCAGGTAGGGCTCCAGCTCCTCCTTCTGCCATGGGCTTGTGCTTGTTTGGATTTTAGCCTCTACTCAATAGTGCTAAAACAGGGCACTGAGGGTTTCATTCATGTAATTCCTTTTCTCCATTCTTAATCTTTATTGTGAATAAAATTAAATTCTGACCTGTCATTTGAGCCTGTTATGTGGTAGACATCAGTATTTCTTTTGGTCCTCACATCTGTGATATTTATTTTTTTGTATATTATTTTCATAACCGACTTTTCTATTCCTTCACTCAACTGAAACTTATGATTTTGTTGATCAATTATATCAATATCCCGGTTTTTATAGCTGGAGCTAGGATGATAAATAGATGACAACTAGGAGAATGTGCTCAGTTTTCCTTAGAAGCTCTAAGTGCCACATCAGAGCAGTTGCTCGAGCAGGATGACAGTTAAATTTTATTTTTTGGCTGTGCTAGAAATAAGCTTAAAAGACTCCAAAGCAGGCATACTTTACTAATCATAGAACTTAATGGTTTATTACAAAAACTGAAAGTGTGGTTACACAGTAGTAACAAAATTGGGCTGGAAGATGCAGGCACAGGTGTCTGAACTGTGTTCAGGTGTCAGAAGAAGGACGAGTTACTAGGCTAGCGTTGAGAACTCCCCTTCTGCCTGTGCCATGCATTACCAGTGAGTGTTTGCTTGATTTATGGTGATAAGATCAAGATAAAAGATGAATTTGATTTTCTTATTGAAAGAAAAAATGCACATTCAACATCATTCAGAAGAGAAATTACAGGCAACCAGGAAAACTGTGAAACCAGTGCTGCTTAATTCTAGAGACAGTGATTGATGCCTTAAACAATTCTGATACTGACAGGCTCAGTTAACGTGAGTTGTTTTTTCAGGCATTTAATTGTTTTGTTTTAACATTTATTAATCTAAGTATATTAAATATCTTTTTAGTAGGCTCCAATTTAAAGTCAAAACGACCAATGCACCAGTGCAAAAATACACCTAATTTCAATGTATAAAATGTCAGAATAATGTCTAATGTGCATATTCTGATGTGCATGGTAAAGTAATTCTTACCGATACTGCTTTTTGGTTAGTGATACGCAGTTTGGTAAATTCATTGTTGAAATATCAAGTCAAAAATTGATAGGTTTTAATTAGCATACAACAAATCTGCAGTGTTAGGAATAATTCTGGAAAAAAAAATTGAATCCTCTCAATCATATTCCTTGACATGCAGAAAATCCTGCCTTCTGAAGAGCCCTGTGCGCCTGTTGAGACACCAGCTAACGTGTTGAAAGGAGCATTTTTGTGTCCTTAGGCTTCAGCCTTGTTCAAACCTCTCCTTTGCTGTGATAGCTTCAATAAATTCAGCTGTTATTAGTCTGCTGATACCGTGATATTGCCTGCAATCATATGGCTCCATAATCTGTTCTTTATTTCCCATGTATCTGTATCTACGGGTCTTCATTTTACAGCAGGGCCCGTTTCTGGTTCGTTTGTGCAGTTCCTCACACAATGGTCCACAACTCGCCCTTGTAGTTGCCATGGCAACTTAATAGCTATCCAAGAATATTGCAGGCTAAAAAGCAAGATTTAGACAACATCCTTTAACAGCCTAGTGTAGGTTACCTTGCTTGGAGAGCCCACTTTTGTCTTGTGCTTCTCCTAGCACCAAGCCATTTGTTTATGTGGTCACCATGAATTCATCCCTGTGCTCCAAGTAGGTTGGCACAGGGTGGAGTTGGCTGTATGAAATAACACTAAATTAATGGAAAATAGGAAAACAAGACTCTGGGGGTGTGTAGGATGGCAGTGAAACAGCTGAGAGGGTCAGTGTGGTGAGGGAGCGACCTGCAGCAATACATTGTTACAGGAATGCTGAGTTTCCCCGTTCTAAAGTTAGGTAAAGGAGGGGAAAAAGGGAAAATTGCATGCGAGGAACCAAAACTATGGTGCATGCATTGGAGTAATAGGAAGAGAGGGAAATTCCTTCTGCTGTCAACAAATAGGTGTTTTTCTTTGCTCCTTTCCGCCTCCGTGGCGGGTTGCTCCATTCCACTTCCCTGTGACTGTGTGGGATATTTACAAGTGAGTTTCTGCATTGCCACCTGCCTTCAGGATTGCTGCCTTTGCGCAGGAGTAACCTGCTTGCTAGGAATATTTTCATTGTCAAACTCGGAGTAGAGACAGGCTGCAGACATATTCCCATATGCTGTGGTGCTGGAAGGAAAATACTTCATACAGGAGACTTTAAAATGAGTGTGATGCGAAAGAGGGGAAAATGTTGTATGTTTACATTGCAACTCCAACCACAAAGAGAAATAGAAAACAAAAGAGGAAGCATGTTTGCAGTGTGTCACCCTAAAGGATATCTTTTAATCAAAGTGTTAAAAGCATTCTCAGAAAGAACAATAGCAGACAATACAAACTAAAATACAGCCCAAATTTTTCATACCTCAGTAATTCAAGGAATAGCATATTCAACGGGAATCTCAACACTTCCGATGCTTGGCATCTGTTTTCCAAACCTAAGGTGTGCTTTTGTTTGGATTTCTTTTTCTCTATTTTTCCCCTTAGCCTTTTATCTCCTTTCCTTTCCTCAAATATCTCACATCTCCTGGGTTCCTATATACTGGATGCTGACCTTGCTCTCTGAGGTGTGCCTAGCCAGTAGTTGAACAAAAGATCTCCTGCCTCTCCCATATGTTTATTTTATGCTTTAAAATATCTTTCCCCCCCCCCACCCCTTCTACAGAGAGTCTGGGATTTAACAAAAATCATTTGGATAAATAAATACACTCTTCTAGGCATCATAAAGATTCTGTTGCACTGCGCTTAAATCCTGATTCTCTCTGCCCATTCCAAATGCTTGATGACTGTTCCCTTTTGCTTGTGTGAGGGCCCTTGGGAAGCGGGATGTGGGATGGAGGAGAGGCGGCTCCAAGGGAGCGCTAGCTCCGAGAGGAGCACAGAGTGGAGCCTTGTGCCGTGGTTGCGGCCTCACACGGCCCTGAGCAGGGAATCTTCCCAGGAACGCAGTGAATTAGCCTGCAGTGGGTGCTGCGCTGGAAAGGAGCCTCAGTGTCGCTCCAATTTACTGCGTCCTTAGGGACTTTGGAGAGTCGGCTTTGGTTCCAAAAACTGATTCCTGAAAGCAGGACTTGAACTGGATCCTGGGTAGCATACTGTTCATTTCCCAAGTAAATGTCTGTGCAACTGATGTGCAGTTTGAAGTGTGGAGAGGGCAGTGCCCTTGCAACGCAGCGCTGCAGGGATGTGAGGAGCAGGACTGACCTCTACTGCCCGACACCCTCGGACAGCAGGATCTGGTACCGGCTTCTCACACCTTCTGCCTGGGAGTCCCAAAGCAGGGGAAATGCCACAGGCGGGAATGAGGTGGCACATAATCTAGAAATAGATTCTAATGCCTCCAAACTCACTTCCACTCCACTGAAACCTATTGAAGTGGATCTCTCGCAAGACCTGCATATAGGGTTGTTATCCCTTTCCTTTCCATTATGGAATTTTGACCATTGCTGCCTTAGCAACCAGTATAAAGAAACACAAATGAAATGGAGGGGGAGAAAAGGTGTCTAGCAAGGTGCTTACGAGCTCATCACAGGTTGCTGTGGTGGTAGCTCAGGCTCAGACAGCTTGAAGCAGTACCTGCTTGGGACAAGGGCTTATCTGAACCCTTCTAGGAATCTCGCAAGGCAGTTCATCAAACAGGCACATTGCTGGTGGATTTGGGCTGAAACACCTCTTGAAGCAGCTCTGACTTAACACACGTGGTGGCCTGGCAAGGATCTTAGCACGTTTTCCTTGCTGTTCAGGAGAGATGTGGGTGAATTAGCCTGCATGCGCCACTGCTGGCGGGACGCAGGCGAACGGGGCTGTCGTGCAGCTGAAAGGCCGGAGATGCTGAACTGCGGGACACTGATCCTCTGTCTGAGCTCTCTAATTCCTCTTAAAATAACCCTTCCTTGCTCTAGTACTATTAGCACATTAATCTTTCAGTAGGACTTTTATCTGACTTAGATATGACTTTTGATTAAATCATTACTTCCTCGAACACACCTCAGCTGACCAATTACAGTATTTTTGCTATCCCTTAGAACTGCAAATCTCTTGCTGCAGACCCAACTATGATCTAGTAGTTGTACTCATCTAACTGCCCAGCGTATCTCAGGTGAAAGAAGTAAAACACAAGGGGTCTTGGAGCCCTGCAAACATCTGGCCGGAGGAATATGCCTGGGGTGCTCTGGCAGTGAATACATCCTTTGGAAACAAATTTAATTTACCCAAATGACAGCTCAGTACCTTCATGATCACTAGCCAGTGACTGGTCACTCCTCAGTTTCACTCAGTGAAATGAATCTGTTTCCATAAGCACTTAGCTTTTAATTTTTTGACAACTATAATTTGTTTTCATTATAGTGCTCATAATACTGCCTGGGTAAATGATAGTCAAAAGCCATATGTTGTGTTTAACTGCTAGTGAGATGTCATTCTACCTGTAATTACTGTATTCTGTGTGTCCGTGTTACTGTGCCAGAAATCCGCAGGCTATTTTGTCTAGTGGCTTGATCTAGAAAAACAATGTAAACAAGTTCCCATGCATTTTTTTTAAAAGAGCTTTACCGGTAGCATTGTAATTTGCTTCACGTTTCTTAACTCCTCTGCATGCATGAAGAAAAAAAGAGACTCTCAGTCTTTGATTTAACAATGACATATTAGAAACTCCAGCGTGTGAAACATGCTGGTGTTTTGCAAAAATAATTCTCCTGGAAGTTACTCTGTGCTTATGCTGTCTTTGGTGCTAGGAAATTATACTTCCTTCTTTGTCTGTGTAAATTCTGTAGTGAGGTTTTATTTTTCCTTCTGTGCATTTTGCACTCATTTTCATATATCTGTCAACCGAGCATTAAAAAATCATAAAAAAGCTTGGTGCTATAAAAGTCCTGACAGCAGCTTTTCAGCTTTATTTTCCTTTGCTTGTTCAATTCACAATCAATGTTTGGAAACATCAAAGTCTGCAGAGGAAGGTTCATTTTTATCCAGATCTTTTATTTAACGTGTTTTCTCCCTGCTTTTTGCTAGCAACCCCTCCCACCCCCATCCCAGACCCAGCAGCCATGTCACTCCTTGAGGAGTCTGCAAGGAGCAGGGCAAGATCAATCTGTTTTCTCCCAAGTTTCAACTCCACAAACAAACTGTAGGCTTGGAAGCCATCTCCCAGGTCATCAATTCGGCATTATACTGTGTAACACACTCACAAAATCCTTGTACTCAACAGTGTTTTTTCCTTATTGCTTCATGGTAAAGCTATTACAGGCCTTCATTTATCTGTTCCTGTAGTGCTCAACTTCTTCAGTGGTGTTGGCCACGTGGGAATGAGAAGCTTAGGGAGCAGATACTCAGTGAGACACTCGATGCAATTCAGATTAAGGTGGTAAGGATCTAAGTTCTTAGACTCCTTCAAGGTCTCGCCTGATCTTGGGCCACTCGAGCACTGTTATGCCAGCAGTCAGGTGGGTAACACAGACACAGACCATGCTACACACCCAGCCCCAGAAATATTTCTAATTTGATGTGTGTTGTGTTTAAGTAATGCTAATTATGTGAGAGCGTTTGAACGATATGTTTTGGTTGTACAATGAAAATGTCAGTCCCATTAACTATCATTATTACCTGTCAGAAAGGAGAAGAAGCTTTGACTGAATGCTAATTTATCCTCATATCCATGCACGTGCATACAAATACCTCCTGCACGTTTTGTTATATTTGTGTTTGGATTACTAGAGTGATCTTTTCTCCACGAATTGTCTCTGCTTGGAGTGAGTCGAGACAAGGGAGAATGAAGCTCTATTTTCAGGCCTTCAGTGAGTCAGCTTGTCCTGAAGGTGTTTTTGAAGCTGAGTGTTTCAGCTCCAGAAGGGGAGCTGGCTGCTGCTGCTGCTCAGTGCTGCTCCCAGGGGGCTCTGGAATTTATTAAGGTAGTTGAAAGGGTTCAGCAAGGTCAGAGAGGGCAGTGGGAGCCTGCGGTCCACAGGGAAGAAACTTGTTCTGTTTTACTTTATTATGTAGGTAAAACTAGGTGACTCATGACCACTTCTGATCATAGACTCTGTTAATATTTATCTTTTTAATATTATCCTCAACTTGGTGAGTTTTTGTGAATATCAGTGAAGTCTCCCATAGCTAGCAAAGACAGCCTGCTGTTATCACAGGCAGTTTTTACCAAGTTTAAGGTGCTTGGCTTTGGGTTCAAATAGACTCCTCTGTTTCACTGTTCTTAGTGGCCTGCTAAATTGGACAAATCTTCTCCCATTTTCCTGTCTGTTTTTAAGTGAACATAAAAATAATGATAATCTCAAATATTTTAAAGTCTTGTTTGGAGTAAGAATAATACAGTATTATGTATATTCTGTATTGCTCAACCACCTGTACCAATTAATAGAGTCATGGTGCAAGGATTTTGTTTATAAGTACATAACACAAAATTGTAAAACTCTAAGTTATTTTTGCAAACCTCATTCTTCACTGACAATCAGGACGTAGTCAGGAGTATCAAATTTTCAGTGCAAAATCATCTTTTTTTTCCCTCTCACAGAAGATCTACAAGTGGAAAACTAGGCTGATTTTCCAGCTTTCCAATGAATTCCCTGCCTATCTTAAATCCTGCAAAATGTCATACTGGAAAACAGTAAGTATTCTGCTCAACTTAATAGTTAAATAAAAGTTCTGCTGTTTCCCTACAAAGAACATTTTGCCTGTTTTCAATAGGAATAAGGAGGTAAGTGGATTTGATTTTTATAACTCAGTTTGGCCATGGTTACAATTATTCCATGAATAATATGGAAAAGAACAGTATAGAGGAAATTAAAACAGCAATAACATTAATTCTAAGCCATGCTTTCCTAAGAAGGAAACCTGAACAAGCACTTTTTTCCCTTTTAAAATGCTGGTTGATTTTTGTCAGTTGTTTGAAATACTGACAATAGTAAAGCCTTTTCTGGGCAAATTGATATGGCTTGTTTGATTTCTTTGGAATTTTCTTCTTTGATATTTGTCTAATTAAAGGTAGTACACACATAAATGTCTTATTATAGTAATTTAATAGACTAAAACAATTATCTTCTGAGACCTGGCTTTCTTTAAAAATATATAATTGTCAGCTACGAGGAAACGGGATGGAGACAGGGAAGGTTTGAGAAAAGCAGGCAGCTGCTTCAACTTTAATATTGTGAGTAAACTGAAGAGCATAGTCAACATATCTGTATAAATTTAATTCTGCAGCTTATGTGCATTTGAGATGACTTTTTATTATAGAAAAAATACAGCAAGCAAATGGTAATAGGAATATGAAAATTATTGTTGATTCTTTGATTGTATGTGGTGGATATTCAGGTGCAATGTCCTTTTGTACACAAGTGCCTCGTTCAGGAGGGCAGGCTGAGAAGCCTTCACAGAATCTCAACTGTCGCATCATGCAGTACTAAAGCAAGTAGAATAAAACCATGTATTTTTTATTTAAAAAGAAGCCTACGGAAGCCTCCACAAGAGGCTCTTCTGAAAATGAAATAGCTCATAAGAAGGTAAGAGGTAATAAACAGCATTTTTGAGTATGCTGGGTTTAAGATACAAGAGTGACTGATGCCCTGCACCTTGGGGAGACTGCCTGGGAGGCGAGATCCCTCCTGCCTATTGGTTCCCAAGAGCCTTGCAGGGCTCCAGGGCTCATGGAGCATGGGGAAATGCTGTAAAGATGTCAGTGTTTCAGGTAGGAAAGGGAGAACAAAGACTAGTGCAAAAGATTGCTTTTCCAATCCCTAGGGCCTGACTTAGGTAGGTGAGGCAGCATTTTCAGGCATTTTGAATTACAGTTGTATAAGTGTTGGATAGGAAAATAAATAAATAGACTAAAAGATGTCACCTAAGTGTGAAGTAGCTGCACTGCTTGTCTTCCGTCCCTGCATTGTCACTCCAGGTAACTGAAGAAGAAAAAATAATACGATATTAGGTAGAAATGGAGTCTCTGGAGGGAAAACCTGGTCATGTAGAAATGAGTGAAAATTTTATTTAGCAAGATTTCACTTCTGAAATTTCAAGGTTTGTTTTCAGTATTGCCTAATACAGCTCTTTTACTATATTTATGATAAGCTAGTTACAATTATACACTAAAAATACAATAAATTTTATGTATTTTGTAGACATATGTGTGTGCGCATGCATGCAGCTAGATACAGTCAGTGTACCACAAGCAGGTACTGTACGTGGAGGTATATAAATGATGTGCTCAAATTAAGCATGTGGATAGTGTAGTCTCACAGAAATCAGATTCTTGATGGGATCTGGGTAAGGGAGCTCTTTGGTGGACAGAATCAGATATGTACAATCTCTTGAAATGTAGATTTGTAGTAAATGTGCCTTTGGTATTTAGCATGAGCAAATAGGTTCCTGCAAATCCATTGTAATTCTAAAAGTACAGAGCTTTTCACTATATTCAGTCATAAATGTAAGTATTTTCACAAGGAAGGTCAAAAAAAGGTTTATTGTTGGAGCTGAGGGTCTGTCGCCGCTTTTTTAGTAAATTTTATCAAAAAGTTAAGCACGGCAAAACTCTGTTGCTTGTCTTTTGATGTTTTGCTTGATAAAAACTGTTGTGAACATATCTTGAAAGAGACCATAAAATAGTGCCCTTGCCTTGGCCTTTTAATTAACTATTAATAATAAGACTCCCCTGTTTTACAGTTCAATAATGTAGTTTCAGTGAATGATGCACTGGGCTGATTGCCAGCTGTTAGAATATATTCAACCAAGCATTCTCCACCCAAAAGTTTGGGCAATGGAACATGAGAAATCTTACAAAGTTTCCATTTCACCAACAGTCTGGAAAAAGATGAAAAATTAGGCCGAGGGAGAAGCTGTGTTAATTCTAGGGCAGGCACCGCAGTTAAAGACAGATTATTTGTGTTCTTTTCAGTGCATGCTCCAAAACCAACAACTGTGAAGCTGTCGAATAAATAAGCACCCCTGTCTCTCTACCACCATCTCCCTCAACAAGATGCTCCATTGCCGTTGTTAGAGAGCCCGGGGAAAGGCAGTGGTTTGGCTGGAGCTCCTCTGGGGCAGGCTCTGCTGGGGAGAACTTGTGTTTTGCAAACTGAAGAGCCCTGAGGAACTGCAGAAGCAAAAGGCTTCTTGCTTGTCCCTCGGTCTCAGGGGTTGCAGAGGGCTCCGCTGTGCTCTGCCTCCTTCTAGGAGCCAAGCACATGGAAAGGTGCTTCTACTTTCCTTCAGGAAGGACTTGAGGAGTTTCCACATGTTTTAAGAAATGGAAGGCTCCAAAATACTGGTTTTTTTTTTTCTTGTTCCAAAATAGGTACTAATGCCCAACTTTGCAGAAAGTTACGTAACTTAGAGCGCCGTAACACAGAAAAGCTACTGTTAGACGAATTGCAAATCATTTATTTGACCTAGCTCCTTGTGTTTTCTGGAGTGCTTGAGTATTCCCAGATAAATAGCAAGCTTTTGAAGGTATTTATCTCCCCAAGAGAGACAAAACTTGTAGTAAACTTCATTTTAGAAGTATTGCTGCAGGCAATGAAATCCATACAAGCAAACAAAGCCCAAGAGATAGGTTGCCTTCTGGCAGACTACTAGAAAACATTTCCTTAGCAACTTGCTATGTTCTTCAAAATAATAATAACTACTATTACTTTAACTGGAAAAACACTGTTTGAACTAGTGTATTTCTAGTGTTGGGATCAGAGCCTTACACACCCCAGACCAACATGGCTTGTCCCGCTGCACGTGAGTGAGTAGACGTTGGCACCGCTGTTGGTCCTTGCTCAGCCATTCCTTGTTTTCCTGTGCTGTGCCTGAGCCTTGTTCAAAGCAGTGCCATCAGCCCGGCCACAGTCCTGCTTCCTTTAGGAAAAATTAAAGCTGGAAGGAAAGAACTTGAGCTGTCAGTAGTTATATAAGTTTTTGTAAGATTATTATGACACTAGAGGGGAAAAAAATCTTCCCTCCACTAGGTCATTTGCTCCGGCATTTTCTCCAAGTAGTTTCTTAACCTGAGAGCTTGGAGCGGAGCTGCAGGGCAGGAGCAGAGGGTGCGGAAGGCGGCGGGAGGGCTGCTGTGGAGATGGGGCTGGCAAGGGCTATCTGGTGCATAGCAGGAATTCTTCAGTGGTGAATCAGCTGTGCGAGGATCACACTGGACTTCAGAGAATTCAGCCTGTGTGAATTCATTAGGGGAAAAATTCCTGAAAGGATAATTTAAAAAAAAAGGCTTTGAAAGTCTCTGGAGGACAGATTCCTCTCAACTCTGTACTGCTTCCTGGGATGGTTCTGAAAAGGATCCCAAGGTCTGTGAGGCTGCAGAGCCCTTCTCTGCTGTGCTGCAGTCCAGCTTGTGAGCTGGCTCTTTATGAAAGGGCCTGTGTGGGGCTGTGGACACGAGTCTTCCAAACTCCACCGCAGCCAGATGGTGCTTTCCCTGCTGCCTTCTCATGGAGCAGTGCCTTGGAGAGAAGGCCGAATCCAGTTTAGCTGTGAGGGGAAGGCAATGGGAAGGGTGCAGGGCCTGCATCTCTAAAAGGAGCTTTAAATATGTTGTATGGAGACTCCTGTTTTGTGAGTAGAGCTATTTCTGCCCTGCAGCTGAAAGAAAATCAGAGTATCAAAGAGGGCTGGTTGTGGTGAAGCAAGAGGTGTCGCTCTGCATGTGCTGTCCCGTTAGCTGATAGCTGGCTGGAGATTGCAAGAGGTTAATACAGACTCTTGCATCTTCAGAGACTTGTCATCTTCAGGTTATAGGAAGGAATCTGTAGACCTCACTTCCTGAGCTGCCAAATCTGTTTGAAAGAGGTACCTGCTAATGCAGGCTTCTCTTAAAAACCTGCTAGAATCTGAGCTTGAGCAGTAATTTGAAATGTTGCATTCTGAATGTTGGATAGTACATTTCTTAAATTTTATTATGCTAATAAACTCTCTATCTTGGTGATGTGAACATCTGAACTCTAAGAGCAGATTTTCTTCTACCCTCCAAAAAATTATGCACTTGCCACTGAACAGCTGCCTACCTCCAACATTCTGGAGTACGTAGTGAAGAAGATGCATCTGACATGTAACATAGAAGATCTACAGGCGAAATTAAGGTTTGCTCCTGTCAGTTAAAAAAATAGATTATGGCATGAAGTCTAACAGTACCTATTTACAGTCACATTAAGAAATTATTTGGCATACTGTTAACTTCAACCATTAAAATAATTACTCAGTGTGAGAGAAATGTGTAAGCATTACATCTAGCGTTGGTTTGTCACAACTTTTTCATTTCTTCATTTCAATGACATAATGCCTTTAAGAATAACATGATAGAGAAGTTTCTTGCCATGAAATAAGGCAAGTGACAACTTTGCTTTAACCTAGAGTTGTGTTCTTCAGATGATTTACTGCAAAAAAATTGCTATATCTATTGTGAATTACATTATTTTAAAAACTCTTGCACTCCAGTCCTTTATTTTTTGGATAAGGAATGGGAAAGCTTCAGGACCAAGTTCTAGACATCTTTTGCAAATCTATTTTTAAATGAATGATATGTGGAGTCTTCAGAAATTCAATAAGAGCTTTCAGCATGAAGTCCGGGAATCCTACTTGAAGGGAGGCTTTTAACTGCAGGGCCAAAGCAATGACAGTGCTCAAATACAGATGCAAGAACTGTGTCCCATAGATTAGATATCCCTATGAAGCAATACTAAAAGAATGTGCTGCAATTATATGCAACATCTCAAACGTGACAAAAGCTGCATATTTATTTTAGATGCTCAGCAAAATACAATGTTTTTGTGCTGACAGTGCGTATGCTACAGTAGTAAATTTTCTATTTAGATCAACTTTTCCCACTATGGCTCATTTCAGTTCGCATCTATGCTTTTATGCGTATCTCTTTTTAGGACATATTCTACCAAAAATAAATAATTAAACCACAGATGAACTGTCAAAAGGGAACATTCATATTTTAACGCAACATTAACATTTTGGTAATTAACATGGCAGTTAATGCTTTTAGCAGATCTAACAACATTAGACTTGTAAATTTTAATTAAAGTTAATGGTTCACGATAGCTGTAGGGATCAGGCATCCTCTCTGGATACTGAAAACATGTCTAATGTGATTAGAAATACTAATTGAAGAAAAAAGGACTGTAATAGTAATGACTGTACTTCTTTATCTTGCTGAATTATTGCAAACCTACAGCATCTATATCTTCAGCAGGAAGTTGGGAGGGTCAAATGATCCCCTTAAAGAAATTACAGGAGGTCAAAAGAGCATTGCCTACACTCTCTGTCTATCAGAATAGGGAAAACACTACTTGAAAAGCTCTTCCTTATCCTCATGAGATTATATTCCCAAGAAATACTATAAAGTTATTTGCTTACATTTCACATCCCTTTTGGATTTAATTAGGAGCTAATGTGTTAGTTTTAATTCCCTTAGAGGCTTTGAATTCACATGGCAGGCACAGACACAGGGCTGGCTCTGAGAACGTGCTACTCAAGTGGATGGTTTTCCACCTTAGTGCAAGTTGAGAGGTTGGTGCCGAGTCCTTTCCAGTGCTTGTTGGGACATGAATCATTTTAACAAGCACAGGGAAGGGGTTAGGTTTACTAAGGGTAAATACAAACTCCTGGCCACTATAAAATGCAGTTGCAATTTATAAAATGCCGACAATATTGTTTTCACTTTTGTTTGTGTAATGTATTTTTAAAGCTGGCTCCAAACTCTCAAGTTAGTAGAAAAGTCCTGCAAATTTTACTCTAGCAAGAGTGCTACTGAAAATCATGTCTGTCTGGCTGGTTCTGCTGGGAGTTCTGGCTAGTAAAGATTAAACACTGGCACTCTAGGTCATGTTTTGACTGACAATCGTTATTTTCACAATAAACACAGTTATTCCCAGCTAGTACCTTTAGCTCTGCTTCTGTCAGCACTCTTCCAACAAGGTATTCCTTTATTCCTTTAGACTGCAGGGCAGGGATGGGCTCCGTTCTGCCAGGCAGAGCGCGAAGCCTTGGTGAGGGCCACAGTCTGTTTGGAAGAGGTGCATTCTAGCTAGCTGTGACAAAGGGGTAGGGGAAAGGGTACTCGAGTAAGGATGCTGGTTTATATTCTTTCTATTTCTAGCAGAAATGAGATGAGGAAATTTGGTCAAACTAGCTGAGGAGGACTGCCCACCTGAGCAGCTTTTACCTGGTGATACTGAAGCTCGGGACCTCTGCATAGAGGCACGTTGGCTTTGCACAAGATGTCTGCATGTGGCAGGAACTTTGACCTGCATAAGCGTTCTTGATAAATGACCGAAAAGGACTTCAGGTCATTGGGAATGCACAGCTGGCCTTCTACAAGGATGCATGTCTTACAGCTGAGCTCTTTCTGGCAGGGAGTTCAATGCACCGCAAATAGGTGTCCGCTTGTAGCAGCTGTATAAGGCAGTGAGCAATGCAAAGAGCAGCTTGGAATAATCCACGTTTACCATCTTACTGTTTAGATATGTTAGGCATAGTTGTGACATAAGTGCCCTTTCACACTTGGAATATAGTTGATGAAATAAAGTCCTTTTCCATGTTAAAGAACAGCCTTAAAATAAATCAATGAAAAAAAGATGCCTGCTAACAATCTCATCTTACAAGTTTTACAGGTATAAAGCTTCGCTGGAAACAATAGCAAAACTTCCATGAGATCTTTGGCTTCGTGATTTACTGCTGTGTGAAACTGCCAAGAAATGTTTGTACTTTTTCTATCAGTTTCTCCCAGGAAGTTTCAATTGCCCTTCACAAACTTTGCTCTGAGATTTGCTTAG
>JAUBOD010000770.1:865230-882177 GCA_032353885.1 Nothura maculosa | reverse complement strand
GGCTCGGGCCGAGGGCGCGGGGCCGCCGCGGCCTCCTTGCAGGGGGCTCGGGACTCGTTTCCCCGGGAGAGCAGCGGGCGGCCGCGCGTGGGGCGCCGCGCGGGGGGCTCCGCGCTGCCCCGCCGTGCGAGCGGGGCTCCCGCCGCTGCTGCGGGCCCTGAACCGGGCGCGGAAACAGGGCCGCGTAGGGAGGTGCCAACACGTGCGCAAAAACTTCCTTGCACAGGTACACGGGTAGCTTCACACCAGCAGCTCCCGTTTTAGAGGAGGGGTTTTATTTTGGCTTTTGCTTCACCTGCTCTTCGGGAAACTAACAATGAGTTCCTTTGCTTTAATCTACGTGGGATGTTTCATGTTATTAATAACAAACCTGCTGTTATTTAACAGCTAGACTTGTGTTGGGCTTGCTAGTGGCTTTACAATGTTGCAAGGATCGTCTGTAAAGCCCCTAGATTAGATATTTGCTCAAATCTTTGCAAGAAGTCGGAGGTAGGTGCTGCAGAGTATTGATAAATCTCCTGCTCTTGTTCTGGTTTCCACTGTCTGTGTAAAGTTTGCCAGACCAGATTGCTTGAGAAGTGGAAGGCAGGAATCTCACAGGTGAACATGGATTCCTTCTGAAACGGGGCAGGAAAGCGCAGCGGGGAGCGCGCCCGGAGGCTCCCGCTCCGCGCCGGCTCTCCCTGCAGCGAGCGCAGAGCCAAAAAAGGAGCTGTGTTTGCTCGGAGCCGCCACGCCGCGCAGCGGGGCTGCCGTGGGGCTGTCTGCGTGGGCCTCTCCTCGGAGCCTGCCGGCCCCTTCCTGCACCTGCCCTTCCCTCAGCTCCGAGGAGCGCAGCGGGCACCGCTCACACGTTCCTTGGAATCCTCTGCGTGTCGGTCGGAATCACTTGCTGGGGGTGCTCTCACAGCCTGCTTAGGGACAGGGCTGCTCTCCCTGCGTACTGGCCTGGGGAGATGCATGTAGCTTCTGAATTCTTTGTTTTTCTTATTTTTTCCATTCTTGTGTTTGTTGTTTCCTGTCGCTGCTTTCCCCTAGGTGAGTGGCAAGCAAAGCTCTTAGCTCTGTACTGAGTAAAGCCCCTTCTTCCAGTGCTGCCTCCCACCCTTGAAGTGGTCTGGGTTTCAGCAGTTGCTGAACCTGTTAGGCGCTCCAAAGAGTGGATCCGTCTCATTCCGGAATTAAAATGGAGGCTCCATTGGGAGCAGCAGGTGAAGCTAGAGGAGCGCGAGGGCTTTGGGCAGATGCACCCACTGTGCCCAGCTGCAGGGTCTCATGGACAGCACCGACACCTCCACTTTTATTTGGAAATACCTGAAGTGCTTTGGTGAATTTTGTCAATTCCAGTAGTGTCCCGAAGCGGAGCCTTCATTTTTGTGAACACATTTATGAACGGTTCATGAACAGATGGCATAGAAGCGTAGATGTGTTTGACCAAACTTTACTTGAGCAATCTGTCAGTACTATTTTACTGGAAGGAGAGTGAGTTTGTCCTGAGCTACCGATTCAGTGGTTTGGAAAGGTATTTACTAGCCAGGCTCTCTTGCCACTCCTGGTAAATGTACCCATATTAAGCACGGATGGTATAAAGGTGAACAAACAATTTATTGAAACGTGTTTGAGTATTTAAATTACCTTGAGTTTCATCTTTGCTTCCATTTGGAAAGAGAACAACAAAAACATGGAGGTAAGGGCTGCCCTTTGGCTAGGCTGTTGGGGTTCTTGCAAGATGCTGTTCTAGTCTAGTCTGTGCAAATCTTCAGCATGCCGGAATCTTAGGATTGTTTAGAGCTGCTTTTCAGATCACATAGAGGCTGTTGCTGGTATCGGTTCCTAAATCTTTCTGGGCCTTGGAATTAAAAATACCAGCTACTTTTGAAACGGAAGTGGCTTTTACTTTGCAAGTCAAATATTTCTACCAATACGGAAACCCAGATTTATTTATCATGTTCCAGATGCAGAGCGCTGGGGAAAACCAGCTTTTAATTGTCAAGAAGCAGCCTCAAGCTTCATTTCAGGCCACTCTGCTTTCTGCCTGCTGGCTTCCTGTTTCCCTGACAAACGCACTGCAACCTCGAGCTCCCCTTTGGAGCTGCTGCTTCCCAAGTCGCTCCTGGGGCTCCTTGCTGCCTCCTTCCAGGTGAAGAGGAGCAAGACGTGTGGGGACGACCACAAACTGAAGCACCAGAAGGTCCATAGGAACTTGAGGGAAAATTTCTTTCCTGTGAGGAAGCCAGAGCCGTGGCACAGGCTGCCCAGGGAGGCTGTGGAGTCTCCCTCTCTGGAGATCTCCCAAACCTGCCTGGATGCCGCCCTGTGCCCCATGCACAGGTGACCCTGCGTGTTTTGGACTAGTTGGTCTCTAGAGGTCCCTTCCAGCCTCAGGGATTCTGAGTTCCATGAACCCAGGGGCTGGCCTGCCAGGTTTGTTAACCCTGGGGCTTGGTTCCAGCCAGGGTGGGCAGCAGGGGCAACGTGGACAGCAGCGTGTGTGCATGTGTGTATGTTCTCACTGAGATGGGGACACATCCCCGTCCTCCCTGCTTCTTTGACACAGCTGCTTCTTTGTTGGATATCGAGTATCCTCGGTGTCATTTTTTTCCTATTTTCCATTAAAATTGTACTTTAAAATAAAGCACCTTTGAGCGGAGGGGCTGTTGGAGCGTGATCCAGGCTCCGTGGTGCCCGGGGCTCTCCAGCCGCTGCAGCAGGGCCTGGGTTGCCCTGCAGGGACGATCTCAGTGCAGGGTGTTTCTCACTGCTCCGGAGGGAGGTTAGACCGTGTTCACCTTGCTGTGCTGCTCTTGCTGTTATTTTGATGCTATTGAGTGTCCTGTGGTCAGGATACTGCAGAATTTTTGTGCTGCCTCCACTTTTGTCCTGGCTGTGCTGCTTTCCACTGATCACATGTTCTTTTTAGTCTTGTTCAGGTTTCCCCGCCAAGGGTGTGAGGCTCCTTATTAAGCTGAGTAGCAACATGCACCAGTACTTTGTGTCCTGCACCATGGACTTAGATACATCCCTGATGGATTTCTCTGGATTTCAGTCTTTTTCCTTCTTGATAAGAGAGATGATGAAGGGAGATGAGCTCCCCCGTGCTCCCTGTAGGAGGGCATAAACGAGCAGTATTTTGGCCTAGTTCTTATCTTGGCATCGTCTCTAAATGTCCTTCATGCAGTTAGGAGAGCTTTGGCACGCGCCGTGAGGAGGGGAGCGCTGCTGGCAGGGCCTGTGTGTGGGGGAATCAGGAACGTGGCGCAGCGGTTCGGACCGTGGCTGCCTGGGGACCCCCCTTACCTGGCAGGGCTCTGCAGTGGCACTTTGGCATTTCCTCCTTGCACTCTGGCTTGATACTTCATCCCTTCTCTAGATCGGCCTGAAACTGCTTTTGGGATCTCTAGTGGGAACCGGTGATTAAGCTGAGCAGAAGGTCCCAGGCAGCTCCATGCTGGGACAGCAACGAGGGAGAGTGGTGGTGGGAGAGGGCACTGGAGCCTGGCACGGCACCTCCTCTGCCTGCCCTCACACCAGTGAAGAGTGATTTACCATGTCTGGTAACCAGCCCGAACCAGGAAGTTCTCCCTTCCCAAACAATACAGGGCGGAGAGATACCTCAGCATGCAAATGGGAATGAATGGGTGGATTGGGAGCAGCTCTGCGGCTTCCTTGCTGTTGTGCCCTGATCATAAATACAAGGTGAATTGCAGCGTGGTGACTGCTGTATTTCCTGTTGGCAGGACACGAAGGACGTGACGCCATGGAGGAGCAAGGCGTGCAGGGACCCACAGCTCCACCCTTCCAGCCACAGGTATTTTCTCTAGGCAGTTCCCCAAGAGTAGGTGCTGGGGTTGCTTAAATAGAAAAGACACAAGAACCAACATTATTTCTTGTGGGAAAAGAAGCTTTAAAGGGAGATAATATTTTTGTGACCTTGAAAATCGATTAATAGCAGCCCCATACTTGTTTTAAAAACATTTTTTAAAAATATTTGTTTCTTCTTCCTGAGCTACGCATTTCAGAATTGCAACGGTGTTACCCTGTGTACTTTGGCTTACACATGGTGATCCTATATGAATTAGAGGCATTCCGGGTGGGAACTGGGCCAGAGGAATCCCCAATTGCTCTAGTCTTATTAGAAGGAAGATCCGTGAGCATTTTGATCTTTGGGTACATGTTGATGGTGTGAAATAGGCTGAAGATTGTCTGGTGAGTGAGTGTGTTGGGATGTTGCCTTGTCATGTTTTTCAGAAGATAGTTCTTTGGAGGGAGTTTAAGATGCTTTGGGAGAATGCCCATGCACTGCAATGCTTGCTGTGAAGTCCATTCCAAGCTACAAGCTGCAAAGTTTTTCACAAAGCTGGCCCTGAAACTTTTAATTACAAGTTACTTGTAATTACAATTTTCTTGTTGATAGGGCAATTTGTGCCCTTCATTTCACCGACAAAAAAGAGGTGGAGGGCAGGTGAAAGAAGTCATGCGATGAGTGTTTGCAGTGACCAGCTTTATGTAGTTGTAGTGTTTGTATTGGAGTCTTATTATGGTAAGAAACTGGATTTAATAGTACTTTACACCAGTGCAAAGGAATTACAAATAAGTTTGTACCTATGAATACAAATATTTTCAGAAAATAAATATATGATTTCAAAGCCCTGGCTAACAACTGCAGTTTGGTAATTTTGGTAATTAGAAAGAATGAGCAGCAGAGGAAAAAACTGAGCATGCAGTAAGGTTTTCCATACTCTGCTATTTATATAAAGTACTCAAGAAGAATTATGACTCCAAGTAATATGTCCTGTAAGTTGCATTTATTCAGCATAATTGAGTGTCTTGGCTTGTGCTACTGCATCAGCTAAGGGTTTTAAACTGCACCTTTGTGTAGTAAGGGAGGTTGCATCTAATTGTGTCCTAAGCATCCACTGAGGAACTCCTTAAACATCTCAAAATCACCTGATACCCAGCAGCAGGCTGGGCTGTTGGGCTGTTTGGGGTCAGTGTTTGGAGGTGTGGGAGTGAATCAGGTGCCAGGGTTGTACTGACTTTTGAAGAGTCATAGGCTCCAAAGTACTGGAGTTGGGTAGACTTTTAAGTCTATCTTTGTGGGAATCGTGTGTAGATCTGGTTGCATTTGGGAAGAGGCTCTGAGAGCCCCTCTCCTGAGGGCTGGGATCTGGCTGGGAGCGTTGGCACCAACCGCACTTGGCTCTTGATGCCTCAGTCTTTGGTGGGGCTGGAACCCACCCGAAAACGGGTGCTCTGCTGCCTGGCAAGGTTGCAGTCACCTGGACATCACACAAATGAGCTCTTAGGCATTGGTTGGTCACTTAGGGTATTAGGCGGTTTGTCTTGTTGTTTGCTAGGAGTTAAATGTGGGAATTAAATGGGTTTTATTGCCTACCCCACTCCTTGCTTAAGGTTGCATTGGAATATATGGCTGAAAAAAAATGAAACCTAGAGAAGCCTCCTCAGAGCCAAAAGGAGAACGATGCTCTCCTTGAGCTTTACGTACGTCCTTGCCCGGCAGCTCCGAAGCGCGGATCTGAGAGGGGAGGCAGGTCTGGGAGGACGGAACGCTGCAGGATCTCCTGCTCTCTCCTAGTGGGCTAACTGTCTCCGAGCCGGAAAGGGCTCCGGATCCCTAGGAGGGCGCGAGGTGCCGCGCTCGGCAGCGGGCACGTGCGGCTCTGCCGCTTCCCACGGCCGCCCCGCTCCCGCATCCCCGGCAGGACACGGGAGCCGATGAGACAGCCCGTCACTCAGCCACGCTGCCCTTTGAAGAAGGGCCGTGGGGGGGAAAAGGTGCCGCAAATGGGCTGTGAAGTTTACATACACTGCCCACTGTTAAACAGATTACCTCTAATGAAGTGTCTAATGCTCAGGCCACATCAGCCTAATCCTCCGTGGCAGTTCATCCCTCAACTGCCAAAAAACACGGCCCTCTGGCCCTCTCTCGCCACTCCGGCCGCCAAGCGCAGGGAGGTGCCCGCTCTTAATAAAGGCAGACAGTGTGTGATCTGACATGCAAATGTAGGTCATTGCATATGTAAATGTGTGATTACAAACCTGCATGCCAAAACACATTAGCGAGGCCCTGCTCCCAGCATGCGGTTGTCAGAGCGCCTTAGCGCTGCACGCGGATGCGTGTCGGCTGGGAGCAGCGGCTCCCGCTCCGGTGGGAAGCGCGCGGCCTTCCCGGCGCAGCCTCCGTACGGAGCCCTCGTCCCGCAGCTCAGCACGGCAAGCGGCAGCGCCTCGGCCGCGGGGCCCTTTGCGCCAACGTGCCCCCGAATGCACTGATAAGCCAGGCCCTTCCTTTTGGGGGTGCCTGGCAGGAAAGCAGCGCCGCTTCCATGGAAATTGATAGTCCGATAACGGCAAAATAAGCTGGTTTCTGGAGGGAATCGAGTGTGCGCTGCGTGGCTGCTGCAGCTCGCCCTGAAAACACTGCGTCCTGCGAGGTGGGCCATGGGGGTTTCTGCTCTTCTCTATGAGGGGAGGAAGCTAGGACATAGGCTTTCCTTTGCCATCCCTTTTGGATGGGATTTCACATGTTATACGTTTCAGGCTCCTCATATGTAGAAAACTTTTTTTTTAAGCATCTCAACATTTTATAATTACAAATTTTTTTTTGCTGCAGGAAGAGTGCAGTAGATGCTTTATTTAGATCAATCTTTTCATTAGTCTGGGACAATTTTAGTTTTAATATACTTGACTAAAACAACTTTAAGCACTTAAAACATCTCCAAATACACGTGCATCCCTACGTTTCCATGACTGGCTTTAATGATGTAAACTTCACATGGAAGTTGGATGTGACTCTTAGTAGGCTGGGGACTGTAGTTTAGGATCCCAATAGACCCAATGTCTCTGCTCCAGTAAATGATGCCAACTTTGTTCTAATATGTTGTTCTCAGAAAGCTTTGCGGCCTGACATGGGCTATAACACGCTGGCCAACTTCCGAATAGAGAAGAAGATCGGCCGTGGGCAGTTCAGTGAAGTGTACAGAGCGACCTGCCTGCTGGACGGGGTGCCCGTGGCGCTGAAAAAGGTCCAGGTAAACACTCCGTGGGTTTGTGTGAAGCACCAACTATGGAAAGGCTTAATGGAAATACGTAAATATTTTTTAAAAATGATGTATTTCCATTGGAGAGATAAACCTAATTTCAATGTCATCTTAATGAATTTCTCAATGCTTAGCAGCTGCCTACTAGGAAATGAGCTTGGAAAGTTCATGACGTAGCTTTTGTGTAACATTGTTTTACAAAGAAACAGATTTGCTATATAAGAACCATTCAAAACAAAGCTGGGAATCTAAAAATATTGATAAAAATACTTCATGATGTTTTTATGAGAACTTTCTTTGTCACACAAGTGAAAGCTGACTCAATCAAAGCCTGTATTCATTAATATTTTTATTTTTGCTTAGAAGCTGCTCAGAGATGCTTGTTCATAAGACAGTTATACTTTGAAAAAATCCACTGGAATTGCTTTGGAAATTCTTTGATTTGTTTACTTTCAAAACTGAAACTACAATTTTAGTTTCAGTTTTCATTTCTTGAGAGGACTTTTCTAATCTCCTGAGGTTACATTGCGTTGCTGAGTCCTGAAGGGAAATTTTATTTTATTTTATTTTATTTTATTTTATTTTATTTTATTTTATTTTATTTTATTTTATTTTATTTTATTTTATTTTTCCTGTGTCTTGCAGCACCGGGAGGTAGGACTAGACTTGGAAATAGTGATTTTAAAAAAAGAAAAAGAGAGAGACCTCTCTGGGAAAACTGCCAGCCATATACTACTTCAAAAGCCAAAATATATTCTAAGATCTTTGATCAACGGTCTTAAAACATTAGGCTAATTCTTCCTTCATTTCCAGTGCGTGAGAAAGCAGAAAGGTCAAATGTGACTGGAAATGCATGTCAATGAAGGGGCTGTGGAAGCCTCGGTGCTCCAGGAGACTCATCAAGTGCAGCCTGTCCCTGCGCTCGCTGTGCGGTTGTTGTGGCCGTGTTGGCATCGGGAAGCAGCGTCTGTCGGGCGGCACTGGCAGCTTCCTGGGAGCCTCTGGGTTCCCGGTATTTTAGGCCTGTTCTTGAATCTCTTCGCCCTTGTCCAGCCCAAACGCTGCCCTTGGGGCCTGTCCCTGCGGATTGGGATTCCTCAGCATCATGGGAATGCCCTGGGAGCCCGCACAGCCTGCCCGTTTGGATTGCCCTTGGGGCTTTCCAATGGGAATGCTTATTTCTTGCTATTAAAATTGTATTTGGACAGTATTTACGTTGCATTGACGTGTGCAGAGTGTGCATTTGTGGCACTCGAGCTGCAGCGAGCGGCAAGAAGGGGCTGTGGGAGGGAGGACAAGCAGGTGGTGACAGAAACCACTCTTGCGTTTGCAGTAGTGCCAGGCCTGGATGACGTGGAGAGGTGGCCGTGATCGGGTGTCCTGTAGGATGCGTAGCAGGCTGAAAACTGTTAAAATCTGCAGTTTCTCACTGGAACCATCAGAATACACGGAATAGTGTGTTTAGTTTCTTGTACCCATGGCCTCTGTCCTTAAATGATCACAGCTATTGCAGAGCACTGATCATATCATGATCAGCAGAAGGGTCATCATGGAGGCAAGTCCCTGAACTGTCACAGCGCCAAGCCAATTTTTGTCAGTGTGAACTGTGAAATTGCTATTAACCTAAACACATATGGATGAAAATGGTTTATTTTTAGAGTATAACATGGGAATTGTAAACATCCCATGTCAGAATGAGTGCAAGCGTTCACTCAAGTTGGGTGTTGTGGTTGTTTTAAGCCCTTGTTGCTCACAATGTTATGTGCAAGGACCTGTTTTCAGCAAATTCCAGGCTCGTTTTGTATCTGCCTGGCATTGTTCTGTGCTTCCTTGCCTTTCATTCCAGAACTGGAGCCCCTATGTGTGAGGATCAAACAAGGAGCCCTTTTATCTTGTGCTTTGCATTCATTATTCATTGGGCATTGTCAGTGGATTGTTACTCGGGGCTTGAATTAGAGATAATTAATCATAGGAAAGCACTTGTAATTTCACACTTTGTGAAACACCCTTGTCTCAATATAGCAGTGCTGTAGTGGCAAAATACCGTAATGCTGATTTGTTTGCCATTCAGCATCATAATTCTTAATGTTTATGTGCTGTTGGTCTTTATTTTGCTTATTTGTATGCAGACTTATCTTGCAACAGTCGTGTTCATATTTAGCTGTTGAAATACTTTTTGTTGAGCTACTTTTATACAGAATTTCAAACAAATACTTTCATTTTATGGGTTGAATTGCCATTTAAATGGTGAGATTAAAAAGCCCTTTATCCTTCTAATATCAAAGAGGAAACCCTGGGAAAGTGCTGGGCTTAAGAGCATGAGGAATCAAGTTGACTCCCAACTTGGCTTGTTTTGAAAATTATATTTTGAAGTTAACACTGCTGCTTTCATTGGACTTCAGAAGTTACCGTAAATTGGTAGAAATCCCTGAGTTGCATCAGGAAAGCAGCACTATGAGAGTATTGTAGGAGACTACCAATGTTTGCTTATCCTTCTCGCCCTGCTTGGTGTTTGCTGTGAATTACAGCGGGAGGCAGGATACTAGGCTGAACAGGCGTTTTGCTTCACCTACTTGGCTGTTTCTGCATCCTTCCCTGGAAGAGGAAGACATATTTGATGTATATATCCTGGTTTATTGTATGTTTGGGGAAAAAAACTTTTTTTTTCTTTTGGTGAGGACCTTTTAAAGGTCCCCTCGAGCCTCTGTAGCTTTATTTGGATAGTTTTTAGCAGTTTTTCAGTAGAAGCCAAGTAGAGTGTGGTGCCAACAAAGACTCTTTTATTATACTCTGTGAAAACTGACACAAACACAAATGTTTAATAATGCTGCTGCTTATTTTTATCTTTTCCACAGCAAACATAGTAACTCTGTAGAAAAGTTAATCTTACCCTCAGATATTGGGGGCAGCAATTGCTGTTTTTTCTAAAGCCTTAGTATCGCACTGTGCAATTCCTGTGGGCTGGAGAAGCGCCCCCCAACCTGAATTACCCTGTGATCCTGCCCTTCTAAGTGCAGCCGCAAATTGGGATTAATTATTAGTCTAATTAGCGTCCTTGCAGTCTAATGAAGACGCAGCCGCTGCGTTATTGGCCAATTACAGGGATGCTGACACGTGGGGCCTGGTTACGGCCGCTGCCCCCAGGCCTTTGAGCCCAGGTCTCCCTGAACCCTTCCCGCTCGCCCTTCGTGCGTGCCGGTGTCCCCATCCCGAGCTCTTCCCTGCTGGAAAGCCGTGGTCATGGGAGCTGCTCCATGCTTGGCTCGCAGATCACGGCCACTTGTGGTGCTTTCTGCTGCCCTAAGGGTTCCTGATGTAGACTGTTCAACTGCAAGGATGCTGCAGCTAAAACAACGTAAAAAAAGCATAATTTTGGGCCCTGGCAAGTTGAGACCCAACCCAATGTGTCCTTGGTGCTGAGGCCCGTGGTGCTGATGGCCAAGGAGGAGCTGCTGGTGGGGCTGCCCTGCGAGGCAGGGGGCTGTGAGTGGAGCCTTGGCCTTGGCTTTCCTGTCACCTGCACATGGAGCCTGGGCTTTGGCAAAGCGCCCGGGCTGCTCCTGTGGGGCTGCAAACGCTGCCATGACACCGTGGCCCCGTGTCTGTGGAAAGTCTGCCTTTCTGGGAAGTATGCACATTCTTTCCAGGTCAGGTTCTGGTCAAAATGTAACTGAGAAAATGGAAAATTGTATACCTTGGGTCTTCAGAGCATCCTGCTTCATGGTTGTAAGCATCACAAAGACTCAGGTTTCCTGTGTTCCATAACTTTTTTCCAGTATGGATTGAAATATTCAGTTAGCCAAATCACAGACAGGTTTGTCATGCTGCTGTATGAGGAACAGCAAAAATGGAGAGTCGTGTTTGTCGAGCTTAAGCCTGACCTTTCCCGAGAGCAGCCGTGGTCTTGGCCTGGTGGAGCCTCTTGGGCTGTTTAATAACAAACCAGAAGCACTGAGAGCGCCGGTACTCGGAACCCCCGACAATCTTTTTCTTTCCTGTGATCCCTTGATTCTAGGTATTTTTCAATCCCAATTGCAGAGTGTTCTCAAAGGAACACACACAGAAAAAAAACCAACAAAAGTACAGGTATCTGTTTCTGTCCTCAATTGGAAGCAAAGCTTATGAAAAATTTGCTACTACTTCTGGCTTGTTCAGATGCATTGGCAAATACTCCCCATGCAGATGCAGTCAACAGGCCTTTTCCCCACCTCCCTCCAATAAGACAGAGTCGTTTAAGGGTAATAGGCTGTAGCTCCTGGCAATCAAGGATTTTTGTGCCTGTTTCCATGTCCCCATCCAGCTGGGACTCAGGACGGGAAATTTGTCCATTTTGGGGACTGTGATTCAAGGGCCTTTGTAAAATCCTGTTCATTTTATGAACACAACAGATGAGTGAGATGTATCGCAGTGCCACTTTGAGCGATTGGGAGCTTGGAAAGAAAGATGACCAGAGATGCCTTAAGCATAAAAAGCTGCATGAGTCAAGGCAGCAGGTTAGAAATATGGGCTCAAGTCAGCAGGTTGAGGAACCCAAATTGCTTCTTGGCTCACTAAAGAGAGAGACATGCAAAAGTGAGGGAACGGGGATGACAACCAAGTTTTCATTTCGAGAGAGTGCAAAAATACAGCTGTTAGAAAAGGAAGACAGCAGCGTGAGAAAGAAGGGTCTGCTCGGAATTAAAACTACCTCATGTGTGATGGAGACATAGCAGGAGAAGAAGAAAAGCTGTGACATTAGGGCTGGAGCTAAACGAAGGAGCGAGGAGGGGGAATATATTGCTGGGCATATATATTGAACATATAGACATAGATTGAAAAAAAAAGTATATATGTGTGTGTATATATATATATCTATAAAACAGATACGTGGAGGTGACAATTACATCCTTGGGAAGCTTGTACTTGTTTCCTGTGGAGGGGCTGGAGGAGCTGGTGCAGTGAGTCAGTGCTTGAAGGTCTGCAGTGTTCACAAATGGACTCGGAACATCAGGAATCCTTTTTTATTGCAACATTGGGAGTTTTTTTCCAGGAAGTGCATTACTCAGACTTCTTTATAGATGCTATGAAATAATAATGGTGCTTACTCAGTTTACTCTTATCACGTGATAAAAAGTTCTTATCTCTTGTGCACAGATATTTGATTTAATGGATGCCAAAGCCCGGGCTGACTGCATCAAGGAAATAGATCTTCTTAAGGTAAAAAGAGTTGTTCAAAAAACGTGCAGCCTTCATCAAAAAAAAAATATTTTTTTCCTCATAAACATATTTGAAAAACTGTCCAATATTGTTTAGAGTTTTTACAAACTTCACAAAAGATATTTTGCAAGTCCTAATTCCTTCAAAAATTAACACTGAAAAAAGTATTGAGAGATATGCAACTTGTCGAGTAGAAGTTCTAAATACAATGTTGTAGGTTAACTGAACATGTAATGTTTCAATTAAAATACTGATTCTAAAACTGACCTCATTGTTTTAGGTAATAAAAATATGTTGTATGATGACAGAAGTTGCCCATGAACCATGTTGTCTCACAGAATCAGTGAAACAAAATTCCTATAAAACTGACTTTAATCACCACATTGATCCTAAGATGCCATCCTGTTCTGGCAGCTTTAACATGCTTATCTGTAAAAGATTCTCGTAACACAAGGTTTTATGCTGTGATATAGATTGTTAGGGGGTTCTTTTTTGTCTAAACAAGAAGGTGTCTTTTCATTCATGTTATATATTAAAATGTGCTTTCTTCTTCTGCCCTCTCAGCAACTGAATCATCCAAATGTAATTAAGTATTATGCCTCATTCATTGAAGACAATGAACTGAACATAGTGTTGGAATTGGCTGATGCTGGAGACCTCTCTAGAATGATAAAGGTAGGAAATACTATTTTGAGTATTAAGAGCTTATAATCACTTGTTTGATTGGCGTTTTATTCTTGTGTTCATGCCTGGGTTAAATGAAATTAAAATGGCAGATTTTGTGAAGGCCAGTGGAGTGTTTACGTTGGGATTTGGTTTTTGTACGCCCAATGTTGATGCATCATGTAAATATTTTCTGATGGCCTTGCCCAGAGTGCAAGGGCAGGTGGGAACCTAATTACCTTCAGTTTGTTGGCACTGGCCAGAGCAGCAGCAGCTGTAAGGAGGGCGCTGCTCCCACCTCTTCAGTGGGTTCGTTTGGACTGCTCCTGGCACAGCTGCCCCTTGTGTTAAGTTATTCTGTTCACTCTCTTAGCATTGAAAACGGAGAGCTGGAGTCATGGGTCAGAAAAAGCGTTTCTTCTATAATCTTGGGTTTGAACTGTTAAGTGATTTAGTGAACAAGATGGTTAAAATGCAGATAACTGCATCATTTTCTAGGTTTAATCAAGTTCCACAATGTGTTTAGCAGCTACACATCCTTAGAAAAGTGCTTTTTTATACCCTTTAAATACTTTCTCTTTATCAGAGAAATTTACAGAGTTGTTATTACAAACCTCATGTTCTGGAGTTGCTGAACTTATAACCAACATTTTTACCTTCCACATTGTCGTCTGTCAACCACTTCCCTGTCTGCTCCTGCCGTTTTCCTTCAGGGTTTTTGTGTGACCCGTCCTGTTTAGCACCTGTGCGAGCAGAGCCCGTGAATTTCTTGTGAATTTCTTAATTACTTCTACACTATTTTTTTGTTTGTTGGGTTTTCTTTTATTATTATTCTTTGAGCTTTTGAAGATTGATAGCTGTCAGGCAAGACAGTCGGCGCTCGCTTCTAAACAGACTGACAGCGCGCCGTTAATATTTATATCCAAATCCGATGTTTTTCTTCAGCTCATGAGTTATTAATTCCGCGGGGCGACGTTCCATAAAACATAAAGGGAGGTTTGTCTCTTCTTCCGAGTGTCGAGCCCTGCCACGGCGTTATTAATGGGAGAGCTCCGTGCCGGGCGCTGCGACCCGCCGCACGCAGCCTTTCCTGCCTCCTCCACTTGGTTTCTTGCTCCGTTTTAATCCAGCGCTTGACTAACATCTCTGCGCCTCCTTGCACCTTACCCGGGCTGCTGGGCTTTCCTCGCAGCTCGGTCTCGGAGGCAGCTTGCGGTGGATGTGCCCCGAACACAGGGATCATGTTTAATGGAGCAAACGGGAGTTGCTGTTTGATGTTAATGACGGCCCATCGGGCTGCCATGCAATATGGATGAGGTGTCAGGCCGCGCGGGGGCTCTGCCGCTCGCGCCGTGATGGGCTGCGCGGATGCGCGACGCCGGGCAGGGGGGGAGCAGTTAGACGGTGTCTTTTGAAATAAATATTTTTAAAATCGCCTGAAAAATAAATGATACGTAATGGGGTGAAACTTCCCAGCAAAATAGCTGCCTGCCGCGTGGTTGGCGTAAGGAGGTGGTTGTGCAAGGGAGGGAGAAAAATCACCTTGGGTTTCTGGCATTTTTGACGGGGTGTCTCTGAGTTTGTTGGAGGCAAAGCCAGAGGAGCATGTGGGTCATGATGTGATTTGTAGGATTGAGCTTGTTTTTGGATCATTTAAATGAGTGTAGATTGAACGGCCCCAAAACCGGTGTTAATGTCAAAGGAAAACTACAGTCAGGCAGTAGTTCCCCTAAAACAAAGCAGATTCCTGGGGTATTTCTTACAACACTAGCAGAGCTGCTGGGCCTCCAGTTGACCCTAGGGAATTTGTTGGTTCTTCCCTTAATGAAGCAAGTTCTGGATCTTCAGCTTTTGAGCAGGACTTGGCCTGTCTCCGTTGAGCGGACGGCCGAGGGAAGTGGCTTGCGTTCAGATTGAGGACTCGCAGTAGTGGATTCCAGTCGGCCTATATGTAAATAAATAAAAAAGGCGCATAATGAAATAATGCAAATGTGTGCTCATATAGCGAGGCTTGTGCGTTTAGTTGAGTTGATGGAATAATATACAATGATTCACCTCAAAATGTTCTCCATGGCATTGGGGCCATAAATAACAAAAAAAATCTAATTGCATTAATAAAGAAGATATATTTAGGTGATTCAGTTAAAAAAGAAAAAAAAAAAGCTGACGTGGTTATTTGAAAAAAATACAATTTGAGTTCTTGCAGAGCAGTTAAAATACTAAATTAAGAAAGTTCTTAGTAAGACTTGTAGGAAGGAATCTTATCAAGATTTTAGATGCAAATGCAATAAACTTCTAGATCAGTTTCATTTCTGTGGTTATTTTTAGTTTTTTATAGCAAATTATCTCAGCACAGCAAAAAAGAAAAACCCTTTAAACTGAATATGTCACGTAAGATCTCAAGTTAAGATCATGTTTTGGGAACAAGCATGAAAGCTTTCATCTACAAAGTAGAAAATATGTTAGTGCCTCTCTCAAGATAGATGGAAAATCATCTGAATTCCCCAAAATGTCACCCGGGTGCTTAACTCTCTCTTCAGAGAATACTTTGGTGTGTGTGTTTTTCCTGATAGGGAAAAACTGGGAGCAGGCTGGTTTTGCCCTTAACCACAGGTACCTATTGCACAAATAAAACGCAGTTACCTCCTTGCAAGCAGCTCCGGTGTGGCTAAATTACTAGCTGCAACAGCAACTTTTCCAGTCCTGCTTAAAATCCCCGTTCGTCGTTGTGACATCTCATCCCCAGTGGATATTTTGGACATCAACTTGTGCAGTCGAGTCAGGCAGGTTCTCCCATCCGCATGGCCCAGGGTGCAGAGCTCCTTCCTTTGCCCTGCAAAAAGATGTTTTCAGTTTGCCCAGATACAAGCATTTCTTGCTAACTTGTTCACTGCCAGCTGTTCACTGAGATGTGTGATTCGGGGAGCGCTGTGTGATTCAGTGCCCAGGTAAGGAAGGACCCAGCTTGGCTCTAGTGTTTCCATTTAAACTGAGAGAGCATCGTATTGGGGAGGCTCCAAGCCCCTGGCGCCTTGGAACAGGGCCTTGCGGTTGGGAAAGGGAATTTTGGTTGGTGTGGCCGTGGGAAATAGCCTGTGTGTGTGAACTCGTGTGATGCAAGAGCTGGCGTGTGCCTGACACAGGCTGGAGCAGGGCAGCTGAACCCGTGCGTTTCCATCCGTGTGGAGCTGCGTCCGCCTGCGCGGTCAGGAAGGTTTCAGCTGGGAGCTGCTCTCCCTGAGGCCGCTTTTCCCGAGGCTCAGAGTGGCCAGGCAGGAGCGCGGCCTTCCCTGTGAATTCCTTCTAGCAGCACAGACAAAGAAGTTATCTGAGATGAGCACGGAGAAGAGAAGGGCGAGGTAAGGGAGTAGGTTGTTCCAAGCAGGCAAACGAAGCTCAAGGGATAGCGGATCCACCCAGGAATGGGGAAGTGGCCCTCATGGAGACGAGCAGGGCTGGGAGAGGAGCCACCTCTGCAAGAGGCTGCGCTGGGAGGTGACTCTGGGGCTGTAGAGCGAGGGCCTGGAGCCACCTGCAGCAGCGTCTCCTCACGAGGTGCCCGAGTTTGGGGCCAGACTTGATCCTGATTCATTGCTCCCCATTCTCATCTGTAGAACGGGCTGCTACACCCATTCTATAGGTGAAACTGTGTGTGCTTCATTTCTGAAACTGTTCGTGCTGATGAACTTCACAGAGTTCGTTTTGTTAATGTGAAATTCCAGTGGTGGGTGCCAGGAACACCCTGCTCATGCCTCCCTGCAGAAATGTAGTTACAATAAGAGCTTCCGAATTGAACACTGCAAGTAAGTCCTAGAGACTTTCCAATACTTAATACTGAGATTGGTATAATTGCTTATTAATGGAGCGTCAGGAATGAATGGGAAAAGGGAGTTAAAAACTCTGAAGGGGAAAATTGAAGTGGCTTTAACTCTGATTCTGAGATTTAATTCATATGCTTGGCACTTGCATCTGGATGCTTGGCGTTGTGGTTTTGGAAAAAGTGCTTGTCCATGATAATGAAATGATA
>JAUBOD010000770.1:829102-865130 GCA_032353885.1 Nothura maculosa | reverse complement strand
ATATGCTTGGCACTTGCATCTGGATGCTTGGCGTTGTGGTTTTGGAAAAAGTGCTTGTCCATGATAATGAAATGATAGTAACCAGTACCTGAATGTGGTTTTGTTTTCATGACCTTTATCAAGGTCATTAATAGAGGAAGATTGCTTTCAAAGGTGCTTTTTCAGAATTCTGGGGGGGAAGAAAATAAATATATGGAATCATCAGAAGGGAACTTGCAATCAGCTCTAAAGGATATTTGAGGGAAGTAAAGGTAGATACAGCATATATCTAGCAGTGCTTTTGTACACTTATGTGCAAGTCAGTTTATCATTGGCCAAGTGCTGGCTGCAGCACGTTCAGCTGAAAGGTGGCGTTCATTTTTGGTTAGTCTTTGGTGGATTGTTTCAAGTGAGCGTTGCTGCTGCTCTTGACAAGAGCTGCTCGTGTTGCTGGGCTGAACAGGAGGAAGAATGAGAAATGAGGCAGCACAGAGCACAGGCAGAAAGGGCAGAGAACTCAGCGCCACCTAGCGAGGTGGGCAGCTGGATGAGGGAGAGATGGGAGTGAGGCAGGGAGCTCCTGGGATGCCTCTTCCCTGCTGGAATTGCACGCACTCCCAAAGCAGAGGCTGGGCTTGGAGCTTTGTGTCTGTGCGTGCGGTGCCTGTGGGTGCTGGGGTCGCCCTGCCCTGACGGGCTCCGTGGCCCTCTCTGAGAGGCCCTGTTTGGTCTTCATGCAGTTAAAGCTCGCCAGGACTTGTGCACTTCCCTGTGGGGCTACCCAACCTGCACGAGCTCTGGGCGGTTACAGAATCCTTTTTTTCCTTAGCAGAAGTTGCCAAGAGCATCCTTACCCGTCACGCAGGTAACGCTCCGCATCCTTCTCTGCACGGTTGGATTGAGGGCCACAAGGGCACCGTGGGTAATTCATAGTGCTCTCAGAAGTTTATTTAATAAAGTTGTTAAAAATAACTTCTTGTCTTGGAGGGGCAGAGCGCAGTGATGAGGCACAGAGCTTTGGGTTGCTCTCAGGATTCTCATCAAAATGTGTAAGCAGGAAGATGTTTAGTGGTGCTTATTTAAAGCAAGGGAATCATCATCCTTGCTCATCTGCCATTTACTTTTCCAAATGGTCTTTCTTGCAGGGTAACTCTAGCCTGAAAAATGCTCAGCAATAAATTCAGGTGATCAAGGTGCTTCTTGTGGGCTCGTTTGGAGGTGCATTTAGGACTGTGTATGTAGTTTAGATTGTCAGTTTATTGCTTTTTTTGCAGAGTATTTCCACAAGCCTCTTTTCTGAAGATACTGAGGACCCCTCTTGTGAGAAGAGTGAGGTGCAAGGGGGGATATTGACTTTGTCCACATGGGGAGAAGACTCTTGTCCTGGCTTCACCAGCTCCAGGATCCCTGAGCCCCTTCAGCCTGTAGTGCCCATTACGGCGCTGCACGTTCCTTGCCTTAGAGATACTGAAAGTTATTTATGAATTTTAGAGTGATTAGATTTGCTGTAGGGCATTCTAAGGTGTGTTCTGCTGAAATCTGGGTAGATTTGTCTGGATGTTTTCTCCTTTATTCCAATCCGTTGCTTACTTTGGTGATCCAAGTTAGATGCTAGATAAGGCTGATCTGCTTCTCCAGTACATTTTGCTTTTTCCCTCATATTTTCTCTGGTTGAGTAGCAAAGTCTGAGCCATCCTGAGTCGCACATTGCAAAACTTCAGGAAAGTGACACCAGAACCAAGGGCTGGTGGTGCTGGTTCCTTTGTAACCTGCCTCCTTTAGAGCTCTCCAGGGCATTTGAATGCTAACTTATGACCAGGAGGGAAAAAAATAGATATTCAAAGCATGTGTTTCAATTTTGGCTGTGCTGACGTTCTGAAAACTCTCCAGTAGTTTTATATGATTCCTTTCTGTTCACACATACGGATGGAAATTTCATGGAGTTTGTGTCTTCACTTGTCAAGGGCTTTTTCTTAGAAACCTGTGCCTAGCTTGGGTGCCTAATTCTGTGCAAACTGAGTCTTTTTAATAGTTAGTTCTCTTCATTACTGTTTTCCTTGCTGGTGGACAGCAGCCTAGAGAAAGAGATAGTTGAGAATATCTATTTTGAAACGAGCCAGTGAAATTAATAACTGCATAACTCAATATTCGTTGAGTTTAGTTGGAATTCTTTGGCCTCATTCTTTAAGTTTGAACATTATTAGTAAATCTAATGACTCTCTTCCTCTTTTGATGGATAAATGCTCAAAATCTGTCAAGTTAATAACTTTTCTTACTGAAACCATCCAGAATATTCATTGTTACCATCACATATGGTTTAAAGGCCTTCAGTAGAATGAGAGGGCATCTTCAGTACTGTTGTATGGCATCATTGCCAGAACCGGAGCGGGCTTAGTAATCTGCTCTGGTGTTATAGATGGAAAAAGGAATCAAGCGGTAAAGGAGTTTTTATACTTAAAACCCACATCGTTGAAACATGCAATTGAAAATCTTTGTTTTAGCCATTTTGTGAACAGTATTTCATCATTGTTTGTACTTAAATTTGAATTAAAAAAAAAAAAAAAAGGCTGTTAGAATGTTTAGCTGAAGTGCCTGGTTACAATTATGATAATTTCAGAATGCATTTTAAATGGAGGAACAGTGCTTTCATGTACACACACTTGCATGTATTGTGTATTTGTTTTAAAATGAAAAGAAACCTGCTCTCCATCTTCCTGTTGACATCAAACACTCCTCTGATATGCAAATCCAGCTATGGGGAGAGCAGCTACACGGGGCTTGTTTGGATTCGGTCCAAGACTGAGGAAAAATATATTTAAATAAGTCACTTACATGTTTGCCTCATTAAAATGAAAATGCATTTTGAAATAATCCCTAAGACTGGAAACCGTTTTGGTGGAATTTTATGATTCTTTGTGTAAATGATACGTTTCACTGGAGCTAAACATCTTTCTCCTACTCCTGTGCATCTCAACTTCAGTGGCACAATTTAGCATATTATCTATATAAAACTTTCTTCCTTCTTTCTTTTTCCCCCCACAGTGATAAATATTTGTTTTATAAACTTAGTGTGCATAAATATACACAGCATTAAAGTTGTTCTGAGTAAACTACATCTAATCATTGTGCTAGTGGTGTTCATACATTTTCTCTGTTTAAAATCTGTTAAAATAAGAATCCTTTCAAGGAAAGCAACTGACCTTGAGCAATCTTTCTGTGTAGTCTTTAGCTGAAAATTTGGTAATGATGAAACTTGCACATTTAAGAATTGGCTGAACTCCAGGTTTTCGGTATTTTTTTGACAACTGTATTATTTAGATGCTGAGTGTGGTGTTTGAAGGAATTGTGTGTAGCAGAGCATAGTCATGTTTCACATAAGCTTTAACAGGCCATCAAACTGTTACCCAGGATGAGTAAGAGCTGCTAATGTTGTTTAAACAGAATGGAAAATATTTGAACAGCAGGAGAGGGATCAGTATGCTTTTTTTGAAAGTAAATAATCCTTTTGTTTCAGGTTTAAGTATTTGAAGAAGTTTGAGACTAATTCAGTCTCTTTTTCTTGTGTGATCCTTGTACGTGAATGTGCACTGCTGCTATCTGTGTTATTCTGTTGCAAAGATGAGGCTATAGAAATTAATATTGGTGCAAAGACACTTTGCCTTGATTATACTCTAGCAGCCATCTTTCGGACCCAGATTATCTGTTCCTTTTTCCAGTCCTTTTATGCATATTTTAATTTTTGCCTTTTTTTTCCTGCCCCCTTCAAGCATTTTAAGAAGCAGAAGAGGTTGATACCCGAGAGGACGGTCTGGAAGTACTTTGTTCAGCTCTGCAGTGCCCTGGAGCACATGCACTCCCGCCGGGTCATGCATCGAGGTACTGACTCCTCCTTTTAATGACATTTTCACTACATGAGAATTGAGCTATTTTGGTGCAAATGGCACCAAATAATCATCATGGGATGAGTTTTGCCAACCCCTAACGCAGAGTTTCTGTAGCACCCTGCAAGTAGCAGAGATCGTGACAGAAGTTTGTGCCTGTAGATGTGTTTGCTCTGGCAATCATTTGCTTGCTGTGCTGCCTTGTGCTGCCTGGCTTGCTAAATAGGTGCTTTTACATGTGATGGAACCTCTGCTGCTGCCGCCCTTCTTCATTTTGACAAAATTTGCCATTTATCAAAAAAAACCAAACCTGTCTTTTGTGTTATTTTGGGAACATGAAAATAGCAGCATTGAAAGGATTTTTACCCATATATTTTAGCATATCCATGTCTTATGCAAACTGTAATCTCTTCTGTTGAAACTTCTGTGAGTCCCCTTTTAAGTTCTGAGCCACAGTGTGTTGCTCTTGAGCTCAGTGAGAGCTGGGGACATTTGCCTGGTAAAAAATCAGGTCAGTTTGTTTTGAAGACTTGCAGGTACCTTGTTAAAAATCATAAAATAAATCTTTAGCTTTTGTCTCAGAAGGATTGAATTAAAATAGAATCTGGATATTACTTGTGAGAAGTAACTGTCTGGGGTGTACATCGTTATTTTGCTTTGTTTCTTCTTGATTAGCCTGATTGTACTGGGAAGTTCAAATAGCCATTCTCCTGAGTAAAACCTACCCCTTCCTTTTTTTTTTTTATTTTTCAATGCCTGATGCTGAAGAGAATCCGATTCCTATTTCAAGAAGCATCATGACACTGGAAGTGATGAGAAATAGGGTTTAGAATTTAGTGTATATACAAATATTTTTGGTCTGCTGTTCAAAGTAGTGAGAGGCTTTCTAGGTAGAGTGTGAGCACTTAAGTATAGTTTATAAAGTAATAATGGACTCCCTCTGTATATTTTTTAAAATTTTAAGCTTTTCGTGGCCTTTTGTTTTTGCTATTCAGGTCTCTTGTGCGATGTTGATACAATTAAAACTTTGAACTGCAGTTTCCCTCTGCTGAAGAGCTCCGTCAAGTTCTGTTGATTTTATCCATAATTAAAAACCTCTTTGTGTATTATTGAGAAAGTGATAGCTTTTCTTACGATCTCGCTGTTACTTTTTGGTTTTTTTTTCCAGATATAAAACCAGCTAATGTGTTCATTACGGCGACAGGGGTTGTGAAGCTTGGAGACCTTGGCCTGGGACGGTTTTTCAGCTCCAAAACGACAGCTGCTCATTCTCTAGGTGAGCGAGTGAATGTTGTGGATGGGAGGGATGCGGATTTTACACACTAGTGATACTGTGCCCGCTCACCTTAAAATTAAAAACAGAGACCTATGGCTGGCAGGGTGTTGATTTCTTCTAAGTAGCCTGGTCAGCACCATGGACAAATACAAAAAGCTGTAATGCTGAAGTGGTGCCACAAGTAGAGCTCCTGTTTCCTTTGTTTGACTTCAGAAGAGGTCTTTAATATTTTCAATGTTTTAGCATTTTTAGAAATTCTAGGAAAAAGCAATGCCAATAATACTGACTTTTTTGTAGCGTTTAAATTTTAGTGAGTGCTGGAAATAAGATAGTAGTTTCATGTGCCTGTGTGTCATTGGTGATGTGATTTGAAAGGGCTAAAAGAGAAGCTTTTCTACCTTTTTTTTTTAAAGGCATCTTGTAGATTAACCTTAAAATAATTAAATAATTATGAATTAGCTTGGGAAAATTGACGTGGTGACTCTGCCCCACCCCACCCCATAAGGTTGGAAAAAGGAAAAGAAATCACATAATTCTTTCACAGCAGTTATACAGTATCAGTGCAGTTATTCCCTACAAATATGTTCAGGTGAAATTTCTCTAGAAGATAAATAGGTTGAGGAGAGATCACTTAGGCTGTATGGACTGTGCAGGTATTTCTGTGTGTATGTGTTGCAGATGAGCGTGTGTGTGCAGGTGCACATGCATGTTCCAAAATGCCCATTTTTTTTGCTACTACAATATATTCAAGTCAATTTACACAAGACTTTTTCACAGAACTCGTAGCTGTTGAGTATCATCTGAGAATCTGTGGAACCTACACTGATTAACAAGCCTTCAAAGTCAAGAAAGGAGGTGTCTGTCAGGTAGTTAGGGGTAACTGCAGAGAACTGACAAACTGTAGGATCTCAGTGGAAGTGAAAGTCCTTGCAACTAGAGCAGCATCTGCTTTGAAAGGAAATAGAAGGTTTAGTGTTTATAGTAGGATGATGTAGTTAGGAAAACAACCTTTTTTTTTTCCTCCCCCTAAAATGACTGTATTTAGTGCTTGTTGAATCAGTCTTGGTCATTAATGCAAAAGGTGTCAATTTGACTTTGAGACCTCTCAAGCCCACCACTGTGAGCAGTAACAGGACGGAGCTGATGGCTACAACTGGCTCGCGTGCTGCTCAGGGACTATTTTTAAGAAACAAATGGCCACACTGTGAGCAGTGGCTTCTGTGTATTTACATACGCTTTGCAAAAGCATGTTATGAAAAGTAACTCTTCTTGTGACCTTTTTTTTTTTAAAAAAAAAAAGATATTAAGTAGCATTTACGATTCCTACCCTGGGATCATAGGAGGGCTCACACAAACACATTTGCAGATACTCATGGTCCCAGTTAGGCAGTGAGATGTTAGACTGGCTGGATAACATGCTATGTTGATCCGCACCTGTTAAAGCTATTCACATTGTTCCAGGTACCAGTACACTATTGAAAAGCAAATATTATTGTTATTGAAAATAATGCTTTTTGGTTATTCTCACCGCTCACAGTGCGGTCTCTACCGCAGCCTCCCGGGAGGCCTCTGGGCGCCCCTCTGTGCCTCCGGTTTCTCCCTGTATCTCCGGTCCGTGCCGGGGCTGAGGGGCGCTGCCGAGCGGGAGCAGCTCCAGCCTCCCGCCCTCCGGAACTGGGGGCAGGAGCAGCCTGGGGGCTTCCCGGGGGCGCTCGGCCGCAGCCCCGGGGATGCTGCACCCACGTGGGGTTCAGCGCGGGGCTGAGCGAGCCCTGGGGCTGCCGGGGCGCTGCCGAGCTCGCCCTGCTCCCCCCTTGCAGCCTGATGGTAACAAGTGAGGAGGGAGCTCTGGATCCCAGTCTGGCTTTCGGTAGGGTCCACACCCACGGAAAAGCAGAATTAGCAGAAAGCAAGGAGAGCTGGGCTTTTCTTAGGTGTAAATCAGACGGTTAAAATTGCAGGGAAAAAAAAATGTTTCCACCTGGTATTATCTTGGCTTGTGGCAGGGAATTGCTGTAAGGGGACTGAAGGCTGACCCAGGGTTAAAGACAACAACCAAAGCCCCAGACAACCGAAGACATTTTCTGTGTAGCAGCTTGCACTTGTTTACAGGCTTTATGGAAGTTTCAGTGGCAAGCTAGGTTAAAGCATTCGGAGAGAAAGAAATGTACTGAAATTCTCATTAGCCATTGCTTGTAACTGCTAATTGTGGACAATACTGATTAAAATGCTTGATGATGATCCATTTATAATAAGTGAAAACACCTCACTGAGCAGGGTTGTTCCATGTTCTTAATGCTTTCCCTACAGCCTTGTCAAAGCAGCAGCTGTTTTCGTTTAGAGCAGGCACACGCCTTCTCAAAGATAGGAAATATTTCCTACAAAAATCCAAGCAAAATGGAGGTATTTTGTTGATCCGGACAAATATCTTCACGAGATGTTATTGGGAAGATGCATCAGGAAGAGTATCCAAGAAAGACTTCCTATGACTTTGTTCCTTGTTATTTTTTAATGACTTAACAGCCTTATGTTTTAGTGAAATGGCAAACCTGAAGTCAGCTTATGGCACCGCTATTAAAACATTCAGCTGCACTTCATATTTAAATGTTTCCTTAAGGTAAAAGAAGCTGATTTTCCTCTTTGACGAAACCTATATACTTTTTTAAAAAACTTTATTAGTCATTCCATGTAACGCCTAATGAATCCAGGTATTGTCTATATTGTAGCAATCCCCTAGAGTAAGAGACCAGCTCTGCTTCTGCAGTGAGGCTGGGGTTGTGGCGTGAATTCCTGCTCTGCTGCAGAGCCCCAGAAGTGCCAGGGCTTCGGTGCTGAATTGATACAAGTAGTGCACCGAGAACTCTTTCCAAAGAGAAACTGAGACCTGTTCTGCTAAATCACGACTGATTTTTTCATAGTCTGTTAATGTAATGGCTGACTCATCTGATGCATGTTTCATGTAAGTAGTATTACTGTTTACCAAGCAGACTCTTCTCCCAGTTTACAAAATGTTTGACAGTGTTTAGTTAGCTGCTGTTTCCTGAAACTCCTCTGTGCATTGCCACTTTTCACACAAACTCTCTTCTTTTTCTCAGCAGCAATGCGAGTTACGCACGTATGCAGGTAATAAAAGGGCACGTTCACATCCTTACACCTTTTCTTCATCATAATTTTCATCGTTTCTGTGACTTCTGTCCCTTCCTTGCAAAACGAGAAAGTTTCCATAAAGAAACAGCATTTTCTAGCACACTTTGAAAGGGAAGGAGCTGCGGAGCAGCAGCAGCCCCTGGACAAGCAGGTTTGGCCATTTTCAAGATGACCACTAAACCTTGCAGTTATCCAAGATGTGGAAATGTAGGAAATAGCCTTGAAGTTGCAAATGCTGTTCCTGAAAATACAGCTACCTTAATGTGTTACATCTTTGTCTGTCCTATCCCATGTCATTGTTTTCATAGATAATTTAAAAAGTGGCATATTCCTATCATACTGTGATGGATATCTCCCTTAACAGTCAAAGCAGGGACACGGGAAGAGGCGCGAGCGGCTGTAGCTGAGCCTGGTTGTGGCTCCCTGCTGCGGTTGCTCGTGGTGTTAACGAACCCTCCGGTGGCTGTGGTCAGAGTCACGAATCCTGCCCCTCACCACCACTTAGAAACAGCCCAGGAGTAGTAGTGAGCGCTAGATCTGGAGGTTGTTCCTGTGTTTTCCGTGGCTGCATGCTGTAATTTCTGTTGTTCTTCACTTGTTGGTCACTGGGGGCTTCAGGCCGTGTTGCAGGCAAGGTGTTACACTAGGCTAAACTCTGTAAAATGAGAGCATTTGTTCTGTCTTTTCACTATCATCAATCTTTCACAGTCGCGTCAGACACCTAACGTATTGGCAGGTTTCCCAGGGCTCCCACTTAAAATTACCTTTCCTTTGGAAAGCGCCAGGCCCTGCCTGCTCCATGCCCGAGCCGCCCCTGTGGACACACGGAGCCGCTTTCCAGCTTTCCCTCGTGCTGCTTCGCGTCTGCAGCGGGAAAGGCAGACAGTTCCCAGCCCTCTTTTTGTTACTCATAGAGCTGTTTTTATGTTGCTAAATGGATTCTGCCATTAGAGCATCTGAATATCCTCAGTATATTCACAGAGCAAAATGCAACAGAAAGCCTCCTAAGATATCCAGGAAAAAAGACTTCAGCGGAGAAGTACTGCAAGCCTAGTAAAAATCTTTAAGCCAAATCAAATGAAATGCTCTTTAGGTACAGCTTACACTTTTAGGACAGCTGCTATTAAATCTACTTTAAAATATTGCTGTTGATATGGATGTGCTTGAGCATTCAAGTAAGGAATTGATGCCCCACCCCTTCCAAAAGCGAGGTGCCATCCTTTGAGGTGCCAGCCTTTAGGAAGTGTGGGAAGGCCACATTGCCCAAGCTAAGCCCTTAAGTTTGGGAAATAACCAGATCAAAATCATTCATCTCCTCTATTGTGAGGAGGATGCACATATTTGTTGTATCTCCATTTACAGAATCCTTATGGGGATGAATTCTGAATAGCTGAAGCTAAACCAAAAATGCAGATTTGACTATGATAGCCTCAAAATTCCTGTGAAATAAAATGGTGTGAGGTTTATCCCCAGATTTTTGTGGGAGTATTGATTTTTCAATTCTGGCAGTGTTAAGGAGGAGGAAACGTTTAGGCTGTTTTTCTGTATCTCTCTAGGAAAAAAGAAAAACCCTTAATTTTGGAGATCTTTCTGAGTAGCTTTAAAAGCAAAAACGGGAAATATTTTATAATTGGTTTTGATAATTGCATATCACTAGTGAAAATAAAGCTGCATTGGATGAAATACATATTTAATTCACATCCGTTTCTGTCAAAACACAGACTGCAAAGGATGGGTTCAGTTTATGCATAGGGAAATGCCCAGGATGAAAGATAAAAATTGCTTTTTTTGGGAGGGGGCAGCAGTACTGTGGGTTTTTACTATTTGATAACAGCGTTTTTCATTCAGAAATTCCTGTGTGTCTGTTGCAGTTGGTACCCCTTATTATATGTCTCCAGAGAGAATACACGAGAACGGCTACAACTTCAAGTCTGACATCTGGTCCCTGGGCTGCCTGCTGTACGAGGTAACGCCGAGCGCCGCCCCGGCCGCCCCCAGAGCTCATCCCGGGGCCCTGGCTGTGTTTGGCTGCTTGGAAAAGCACCTGGCTTTGTGGAAAAACCTCCTTTGTAGCCCTTGTGTATTTAAAAATACATACATTTAGCAAATGAGAGAGGTCTTAAGGAATTTCAGCATATAAAGTGCTTTATTTGTGAGTTAGTAGATGCTTGCCTTTTACTAGGAATCCTACAAAAAGTTTACAGGAATTTGCTGAGATTGTGCATAACTGAAGGATTAATGAGTCAATAATGATGGGCACGTGGAAAAATTATTTGAGGTATTTTAAAGGGCCTATGCTTTTTATATGATTTTGGTAATACAGGACTTGAGAAGAATTAGGACTGACTTGAGCATGCAACTAATGCTTGCTAAACCTGTGATGTATTCTGAAACAAGCCTAGTTATCCAGAACTGAGAAGCAGTAAATTGGGCTGCTGTGTACTTATTACTAGCAGCTGGGATTAACTTTAAAAAACAATAGCTTTGTTGCAGAGACATGAGTATTTTTCTCCTTCCTTTCCCCTTGCTAGTTAAACTGAAATTGTTTGCTAACTTCTGCACTACGCATTCTTGGGGTGCATGTACTGAAGGGTAAATGATCTTATATTCTGAAGGGGAAAAAGATGTAGGGCTAATTCGAACAGAGGCCCTTAGTGAAGGTGTGCGGGATAGGAGGCAACTGCAACTCCAGTGGAGGGGAAGGTTCCTTTGCCCTGTAGTACTGGCAGTGAGATCTTCCCGATCATCTCCTGGATAAAAGCTGACATATCCAATGTGCTTTTCCATCTCCCTGTGTGGAAAACTAGCCACCTGCCTCAGTGCAGCTTCAGGATCCATGTAACATTGTCCACTGCATGTTGGTGACTCTAAATATGGAAAGGGCTAAGAGCTATATGGCCATTCCGAGGGTGATCCAAGGATGTACTGCCGCTTCTAAGTCTTTGGGATAATCCATAGAAATTAAGGTGATACCTGATAGCGAGTATTTACAGGTTTAAATCCTACAGTGAGACCTGATTTTGGGATTCCTTAATACCAACCATGGCAATTGCTATCAACTTCCATGTTCTATTGGATGTGCTTGAGCAAGGAGAAGCCTGGAGACAGCAAGTTCACCAATGGATGAGGGTGTTTCAGTATGTCTCCTTCTCCCCCGACACCCCTGCTAGTTTTCTTGCATATGTTTTTTGTCACAAAAACAATGAAAAACCTTAAATAGCTAATTAATATATGAGATAAAGATTGTATTTTAAGGTTAACACTCCTTCAGTGTTATGGATTCAGATTGATGGGTGGGTCAATAGCAGTTATTTTTCTTCTAAATTTTTTTAGCTTGCTACTTTGCTGCTGCATGTATTACATGAAAAAAATAAGATAAAATTTTAAACAGTGTGCAAAAATTTAAGTAGCTAATTATCTTTATTCCAGTGATGATGACAGCATCTCCAGATACTTTTTCTTTATGACATTTTATCAGGATGCTGTTGAAACTGACTTTTTTTTATCTATACTTGTTTTATGAATAGAACAATTATTCCACGTAATTTGCTAATTTACCAGCTCTTTATAATCACTGAGATGTAATTTTAAAATTTTAAGTATAATAATAATAATACAAGCATAGAAGTAAATAGATGCTTAACATTTTTCTCGTTTAAAAAAAAAAAATATTTCCAAGAGCTTGCCTAAGGTTCTGCAAGCCATGCCTGGACTGTGACATTGGTGTGCTTGTTATCGATGCTGTTTTGTGCTGGGTGTCTTTTTGTGATACGTGTTATGTGCATTAACTGCATTTTAACACATTTTATTGTATTGATTTCATGCTAATGTGTGCTCTGGATTCTCTCCAACTTAATTGGGGAAAAGCTGTGGCATGTTTATCACTTTTCAATGCACGCTTAATTGCCATTAAGCTCCTCTCAGTTATGTTTTAATTAAAGTTTAAACTAATTAGCTATAGCTTATGTTTATTTAAAAATATTATTTCTAACCTATTCTACAGATTATTGTTCAGTGCTTAGTGACGTGGTCACTGGGATTTTTTTAAAAAGTGTATTTTAAAGTCTGCTTTGCAGAACCTCGGCTATTTCTGCAACTTGGAAAAAAAAAACCCACTACCGCGGGAGTTTTTAATTGATATGCAACAAAGTACACTTTGCTAATTAAAGCCAAGATGCTGTGCTTTTGCTACACGGACCTTTACAAGGAAACGTAGGTTTTACACATCTCCTTTTATTGTTCAGCGTAGCAATTGCATCCTTACAGGGTTGTAGGTTGGTGGCTTACAGTTCAATAAAAAAAAAAGAAAAAGGAGAAGAAGAAGAAGAGGAGAGAGCTGGAGCTGCCACCAGCCCCGCAGACAGACAGTGGGCTCCCGTCCCGCAGACACCCCCGGAATACTAATCAGCAAAGTCAGACCCTGGAGGTCAGGGAGCAAGTCAATCATTCCAGCGATCGTCTCAGTGTGGAGGATCAAATTAGCCTGAAAAATTCAGCTGCTGGGAGGAGAGGGCGAGCAGCTGTCAGGGGCAGCAGCGAGATGCACTAATGAACCAGATGAATAGTGCAAAAGCTTGAAAATAAAAACAGGACAGTTGACATTTTTCATCTGTCAAAGCAGGAGATGCATGAAAATATAGTATTCCTGTTTTAACTCCTTAGGGGACATTCGGAATTTCTTTTAACACTCTGCAGCATTCAAACAAAAGTATTTTTTAATGAACACCTAGAGTCTGAAATGAGTATCTGTGCATTTATTTGAATTTTTGCATAGATACTGAGTCTGTAGCTGATTTTTATTTTATTTTATTTTTGGTCATTAGCCTGCATTTTTAGTGTTCTTTTCAAGGTAGAGCCAATGTCATGTACATCAAAAAAACTAACATTATTTTGTTAGTACGGTTGTAGGATTTGTGGAGAGGGTGGAGGACAGAACTCGCTAGGATTAATTTGGGAGCCTCCAAATCATTCTTATTTCAGTTAGTATAAAAATTAGTACTGAACTGTTTGAGAGCATTTCATTTGGGTATAAAGCAAATGCATATTAGAATGTTGGTATTTTTTTTTTCCCCTGTTTGTTTTCTGTATTGTGTCAGTGCTTGGCCATGAAGGAGTTAAAGGCATATCTGGAGGACCACAAGACAGATGAGAGCCATTTTCAGCTTGTCCTGTCCCTGTTGAAGCTCACTGAGTAGCACAGCATGGACCAGCGTGTTTCACACACGCTCTGCCTGTCTGGGGAATGTACACATTGTCCTTCCAAAATCAAACTTATTAGCACATGTAGAAAAGGGTGACTGACTTTGGGGCAGCTCAGCACTCAAAGCAGCAGTCGTGCTGCTGCGGTTCAAAGCCTCGGAAAGCCTTTGAGCAGAATGGAGAGATTTGAAAATGAATTTTTAAATTTGTAATTCCGCTAACCATAGCATTTGTCTCTACCAGAAATGTCAAGTTGCAGTGTCGACTAGAAATAAAGTGTGGGCTTACTAATGCTATTTTTAAGTTGATGGGCTATTTTATGTTCTCCACCAGATAATTTTTAATACAGTTGGGCATTCTAGTTACGAGTATCAGCTGAATTTTGCACTTCTAATGAAGTTTCAGGATACAACATTATCTTTTGTTGAAACATTATTAAGTAGCATACTGAATCATGAGTATTTTGTGGAAGTATTGATGAACTTATGTTCCTCAAAGGTTTCCTTGTTAAAAAAAAAAAAAAGACAATAGCTGAAGTAGGCTGCAAAATCGCTGTTACCCAGCATTTTCACCATAGACTGCTTTATATCAGCTGTTTTTTTAGGTAAAGTGTGTGTGTGTGTGTGTGTGTGTGTGTGTGTGTATATTTTTATTATTATTTTTTTCCAAGAGCTCTTTAGGGAAGCTTTCTGGGTGTGTTTTGATTTTCCTCAGTGGTACAACCCCCATGCTCACAGCAACAGCTGAAACTGTTAATAGAGAATGAGGATAAAGCAGGTGAAACTGTGTTCCTGTGTACAACTGAAATGCTGCAGTGCAAGGATGCTGACAGTTGTGCTGTGCCCCGTGCAAACTGCTTGTATTAATTGCTTCAGACCCAGTGTTTTAGCACTTGACCCAAACTGAACAGAAGTTATTAAAAGTCCCTTTGACTCACCAGTACAATAGATTTTATGTCAGAATAGGTCTAATTAAAAACACAAAGTAAAAGTGTGTGCTTTCTCTTGAGCAGATGGCTGCACTGCAGAGTCCCTTCTATGGTGATAAAATGAACTTGTATTCCCTCTGCAAGAAGATCGAGCAGTGCGACTATCCCCCTCTGCCCTCGGATCACTACTCAGAGGAGGTAGGTACCTCCAGCACCTCTTAGGGAACAAGCTGGGACCTTTTCAGGCAAACGAACCAGGGTGATTTCCTGTGATTTGAAGATTATTCCCGTAAGCGTTTGCTTGACCTTGCTCAAATGTTTCTCTCCCAACAGCTCTCTGATGCAATATATATTTTTTATCAATACTACTGGTAGCTTCGCATCGTTAGCTTCTTAATTTCATTGCTCTTCCTTGCAAGCCTCATGAAATGCAGCATCGCTCCCAGAATGCATAACGACGTGCACCGCGTGTCACGATGGAGCTGGGGCTTCCCTCTGCCTACATTATGGTTTCTAAAAGCACAACTACGTGGGTTTATGTCTCATGGTAAATTAGCCTGCTGGCCTCGCTTCTCCAGAGACTGGCATTAAAACAGAGCTAATGTAACTCAGTCGTAAACATGAATTGTTAATCCCTATTTGTCCGCATTATGAAGCTGCCGTGTGCTGCTCCATATGACTGAACAACAGTCATGGTTTGGCAGAAAAGTGGTTCGTGACCGTGTTAATAAGAACTTTGAAAGAAATATAGAAAAACATAATACAGGCGAATTTGAGCAGTATACTTGGGATGTGTGTAGCCCAATAGCATTCGTTTTAAGCTGGTACATAATAGCTCTTTGCTGTCAAAACTGGGAGTGTGTGTATGGGGAAGGGATTACTTGCTTTTTTTAAAACTATAAAGTGAAAGGAAACAAGATAGTAGAAACTAAATATTTTTCCTAGCCAATATGACAGGTTGGGGAAATAAAAATTCTTGCTTCTTTGTGTTCTGAAATGCCAGTTTTGAAGTACTTTCCTCCTTAGAACAGGGCAAACTGATAGGAGCTGTAAAGCAAGCAACAGGCACTAGGAACCAATTCCAATTGAATTTGGTCTGCATGAGATAAAGATCAGTTTGAAAACACGATAATAGTCATGATCACTGAAATACTTTTAATAACACAAGGTGTAGTGTGATTTTTGCTCCTAGAACAGAAAGTAGCAATTCTGAACCTTGAATCTTTTTGCTTTTGGGGACAATGAATGGGCTGTTCATAAGAGGTAACTGCCCTGTGTTTTGTTGTGTTTTCCGTGCCAGTTTTTCTCCTTTTACGAGGCCAAAAAGCCCGGCTTGGGAAGGTCGTTGGGCGGCTTTGGGAGGCTGGATGCTGAGCTGCGGGGTGGTTTGTGCCGTGCAGCCCGTGCTGGGCGTTGCGGTTGATCCTCTCAGCCGCCTCCTCGCAGCCGTTTGTGTCAGGCGGTGCTCGCACAGGCGGCGCACGCCGGAGCCGAGCGGCGGCGGTGCCAGGGGCTGCGCTTTGTGGTGTCACTCACGTTGCCGAGCCCATGAATATTTCACATGGCTGCATCCTCGGCCTCCCTCCTCCTTCCCGGACTGATTTTCAGGCTGTCTCCATTTGCATTTCACATGGTGGCTGCCGAGGAGCCGCCGAGGCCTTAGGCCCTGCTCCGAGGCCTAGGTCCGCTCCTAGGCCCTGCTCCGAGGCCTAGGCCGCTCCGTGGCGGTCGCCATGGCGACCCGCGGCAGTGGGGTGTTTTAGCGGTGACGCGGCCTGCGTGCGGCTGACGTCGGCCCCCAGCGCCGCTGCCCTCGGCCCCCATTGCCGGTCCTGGAGCCGGGGTCAGAGCCGGGATGTGGCAGCTGTGCCTCTGCTTGGCCTAAATCCGGTGTTTCCAGAACGGCTGCTGTTGTGTGGTGTTTGGCAGCGTAGTGAGAGCTGTGATACAACTTAGAACCGCGAGTGTCTTCACAGGAGAAATCAGATTAGTTTTCTACAGCATTAGTAAATATGCACAAACTTATATTGCCCAAACGCACAGGAAATATAGGTGTGCACGTTAATTATTTCACCAAAACGTTAATTTCCACTCATACAAGAAGCATTGTGCTCTGGATGGAAGCACGCTCGGTGAGCGGTGAAGTTCAGGGATCCCTAGGCAGTAAAACCCACCTTGTGTTCTGTAGCAGTGAATTTGCTAAAGGAGGACTACGCTGAGGAGGGATCTGTGTCTTCATATAAGTGCTTTGATTGCAAAATAGAAGACGTGCTTTTTTGGTAAACTCTCTGTATTAATATGAGTGGCATTTAAAGCTGTATTATTTTGGAAGTCCCTCTAAGACTAACTCTTCATTAATGCATCGTGTTTGTGATATTCTAGAACAATATAGTGGAAAGATGCAGCTTAAGACAGATGGAGGGATACATTTATTTTTATTTTTATGTTTTTAAATACACACCTTCAATCCCAAATCCTAGTATTCAGAGATGCTGCCTGTTGCATTCGCAAGCAGATTGGCTTCAGGAGCACAGTGCTAAGCTGAGGTTTTCCAAGAGCGTGACCACTGTGGGGATCTCCATTTCCAAACGTGCCTTAGGAAGTGCTGGGGCTTGGAGTAAGCGCTTGGAATTTGCTGAAAATGTGTCTCATTTAGGAAGTTTGCCAGCCCTACCTCAGTATTTGGGCATTGCTAACGTTAGCCAACATCAGCACCGTGTGGCTCGTGTCCTGCTGCTCCTGTGTCAGGCTGACCTCCAGCTCCGGGACACTTCATGGGCTAAGCGTCCAACTGCTTTCCATGATCATTGAAAATTCCCCTCATCATTGGAAATTTTATCAAGATTAGAAGTTGACAAAGACTTCAGATTTATTTAAACAGATATTTCTGTAGGGTGCATGAAGAAATAGGACTCAAATGAGGCATTAGCATCCAGGATGATCCCGGTCTAAGTTCAAGAAGATTTCTATGTTCCTGTGTAGCTGTAGTTTTCCTCCTGCATAGAAAAAACACTTCATTTGATCCCAAAGGTTTACTGTTCAGTAACAAGGCTCCAAAGAGCTCCAGGATTTTGAAGTTATTCAGGGATCTGCCCCCTCATTGCCCTCTGTTTCAGGCATAATCAGCTGCAGTTTCTTGCCCTAGAGCAAAAATTCTGGGGATTGGGAGGGGGATGCAGATTTAGCGGCATTTGCAGCGACCAATGTTTAGATGTTGTTGGCCAGAAGAGGTCTGTGGCGGTGCTGCTTATTTAATTAAAATATTAGCACAGGCCATGAGCCGCTGAGCCCTCCTCTTGCATTATGTTAGGAGTTTTCGAGTGCATCAGATCAGTGATTGTCCCTTATTGTTAACATATTCTTGTAAATCCTTTTTCCCTCCAAACAATACCAGCTTTGTTAAAGTAAAAACAAAACACACAAGCACAAAAAATAACGCACACAAAAATGTGCAAAATGCCACCAGTCTTCATGCCACATAGCTTATTTTTCTCCCCCAAATGTACTAACAAGAATTACTATGACCTAAGTCCCTTTGTGCACTTTTGAATATTGGTGCTGTTTTTTCCTAAAGCGTCTTCCTAAGAAATGAGTCTCTGTTGTCATTTCTAAAGCTTTGAATATACTGTAACATAAATAAGAAAAGCAACTCTGGGAGGAGACAGTGTTTAATGACTTGAAACAGTTTGACTCTAAAAATGGTTTTTGAATGGGAAAGATCCGCTTTTTTGGGGGAAAAAGAAAACCAGTGAACCACAAGCCAGTGCTGGAAAGCCATGAAGTACCTGTTGGAGGCAGACAAGGTCTCTTGGGCTTTTCACAGATAAATCTCCTGAAGATCTGATTTTATTGTACTACCTACATTAAAGTTATTGGCATTTAGCTAATATATATATATTATATATTAATATAATTAATATTAAAATTATGTGCAAACCCGATGTTCAGCCTGCCTCGCCAGAAAGCTGTCCAGCCACAGTGAGCTCCGGGGTCACCTGCAGCAAAACCCATGACTGCCTCTGGCAGTTTCTGGGGACAAGAAAAATTAAGGGCTTAATCCTATGAACAGGATAATCCTCTGAACATAAACTAAAGACTTTTTTGTCCAGTATCCTATCTTTGATAATGGGCAAATGGAAGACCAGGGTCAACACTGCACAGTAATTCAGAATTGCACAGAATATTTTCCCCAAATACTTGTCCCAAGTTCTAGCAGTTTGAAATTCAACCGTTTCCCAAGTTGGAGGTGGAATATTCCTATTAAATAGTCACCAGTGTGTTCAGCTTGCCTGGTTCCTTTTGGCTTGTGTTCATGTTTGGGCTCCCAGCAGTAGGAGGATCTGCAAGTTCACCTGACACTGTGTGAGGGAGATTCATTGTCTTTCCCTGGATGTGTCACACAGGAACTGTCCTCCTTTCTGGACAGCTCTTGTGTTTGTGTTCATCTGGTATTTACCTACTTAACCTTCTCCATGCTCAGTGCAGCCTTCCAGGCTGAAGTCATAGATGCCCATAGAACACAGGCATCGTTATAGAAATGATTTGTTGTGAATGTCTGGAATTGTATATTGAAAGTGTTGGCTCCCTCTCTGCTTTTCTAGAGAGCAGCATAAAAATGCAGAAATTGTGGGACTGTGTTGCCAACCTGCTTGTATAACACCCGTGTGGGTGTGTTTTGAGAGGGTCGTGGCTCTGGGTGTGGGTACAGAATTGACGTGTTTGCCTCATTTCTGCCACTCTTCCTGATTTGAAACTGAGAATACCCAAATGCTACTTGACAGCATTGCTGGCTTCCTTACCCATGTTTTCCTTTCCCAGCTGCGACAGTTAGTGAATATGTGCATCAACCCAGACCCCGAGAAGCGACCAGACGTGACCTATGTGTACGACGTAGCGAAACGGATGCACGCGCACACTGCGAGCAGCTGAGCGGCCCCGCCATCCCAGCACAAACAACACAAATACTCAAGTATTCTAAATAGATCATCCCACTTCTTTCCTTTGTGTGTTACAGAAATGTAATTATTTGAAGCTTATTGTTGTGTTCTGAATTGTAAACCAATTTATATACAGGCTTTCTTTTCTCTCTCTCTCTCTCTCTCTCTCTTTTTTTTTTTTTAACCAATTTACAGTTGTAAAACAAGTTGAAATATGTAAAGCATAACTACCGGGAATCACTGTTTTCCATGTAAAATGAGTTCAAGTGTATTTTTCTTTAATAACAAAATTGTATTCAGTTGGACCTTGGTTCTAAGACACAGTTGCACTTTTGCACATGATACAGATAGTAGGCTTATTCAGAAACAAATTTCTGAATCTCACATTTTTATTAAGTTATGAAAAATGAGTTAGCACAGATAAATTTATTATTTTAATCTTTCTTTTAAAAGGGGCATAGTTATTATAGAAAGTTACTGTATTTTATACTGAGTTGTAGCTGCAGGTCTGGGCATGAGAGGAGCCTGATGAGCTGGGCTCTTCCAGGCATGCGAAGTGCAATGGGAAAAGAGGGGAAAAATTGTCACATGCCAAAAATGTCTTTTCGTTCTGTTTTTCTGGTGTAATGCACGTGAAAAGTTTGTTGGAGGTTTTGGGGAAGGTTTGAGGTGTTAATTGTGCAGTGGGATCATTTTCAAGGGTCTCGGGCAGTGCTGCTCTGCAGCAATAGGACTCCTAGTAGGTGAATGCTGAAGTGACACGGGTGCTTTTTGCAGCAAATAAGGGATCTGGGAGGCCAGCACGTAGGAGAAGGTCCAGGCGAAAAGATGCAATGTTTAATTTACAACTTCCCAACTATTTATGTATATGTCACTGTAGATTATTGTATTTAAAATTAAATGACCTTACAGCACTATATTTAAAATTGAAGAATGCCTTTTTTTTTTAAATCCACAAATCTTTTGGTGTTTTGTGTACAATAATACAAATGTATTCTTCCTGAGTATTTGATTTTATATACTGTATGAATCCTGAGAAGTAGTTTTATATTTAGCATAAGTAAATATTAGCTTTGCTTTTTAAATGAAAATTGCCACTCTGCCATTTGGAAAGTAAGTACATATGCAGAATATTCTACCTTCGATACTTTATTAGTTGAAAAGGAAACTCAGAATATTTTGGGTAAAGTCTAACACCCTTTTGGATGTTTGGATATGCTTTAGTAATATTTTTACTATTAAGAACAAGACTTGTTTTTTTTTTTCCCTCCTTAAGAATATGCTCTGATTGAGTTTGGACAGAATTATTTTGAGTTTGAAGACAATTATTTTGAGAATATACAAACTTTCAGAACAGAGCTGAGTGAAACTGCTGAGAAGTTAAGGTCAGTTAAACCTTGATATATAAGATGAGATTGAATTAAAGAAAATCCACAGTATGTTCTTGTACATAAGGATTCTATATATGGTTAGTCTCTGCACACCCATTTTTTTTTCTGTGTGACTTTTTAATTTTTAAATATAGTAGCGTATAATGAACACAATATAGCCACGTGTCTTTGTCCTAGATTAATTCTTTTGATTTAACATAATGCTTAAAAAACCCAAAATATCCAACTGTGAGCTTTATGGACAAATTTCAAGTTCAGTGAGGCTTTTTTGTTTGTTTGTTTCTTAGTAAAAGTAGTAAAGAAATCCTGTTTGCTAAGATATAGGAGTTTTAAAATTGTGAATATACCAGAACCTCTCCTCCCCTTCCCCCCCAATTCTCTCTTTTGTATTTTTGTTTCAAAATTGTATAAAATGAAGCCTTAGTTTTCTGTCTATCTACTGTATGTACTGAATTATTCTCTTAAGACTTCAGTGGGGCAACTTATGGGAGTGAAGTATATAAGGCACCTGTCAGAATTGATACCTTAATTTATGTCCAACAACCCCTGTTTCTCTTTCTTTTTTTATTTTTTTTCTTTCCCCAACCACTGGTTTTAAAAACTGACAGTTATGTTTTATAACAACTTGTATAATAAAGTCAAATGGGTTTTATTTGCAGTTCTTGCTTGACTGCTGGAATTAGCTCTTAATATGCATGGGTACTGAAGCCGTTTGTATCTGAAATGAAGTCAAACACTTAAAAATCTCTGGAAAAAAAGACCAAACACAACTATACTCGTAGCAGTTGTCATTATGTATCAATTATTAGCATTTTTCCCGAAAGAAAGAACAATTTCCTTCTACACTCCCATTTTTGGAAGGGCAGCTCAAGTATAGGCATCACAATGAATGATGAGATCCTACTTCAGTGTTTAAGTCCTGATGATTAATCTTCTGCTGAGTAAAAGTAGTAGTAGTTCCTATTTAAAAGGCATCTAAAGGAAGTGGTAGGGAGGCCTCCGGTACTGACCCTGCTCACTGAGCACCCACAAGCCTCAACTGAGCTGCCCAGGGTCTCCAAGTAAGTTACCCTGAATATATGAAAACCATCATGTCTGTTACAACACTTCCATTTCTCCTATACTTCTGCAAAGTGTTTTATTTACAAAACACCCTTCTGAATTTCATATGCTGTTGGTGGCATTTGACACTATTTATTTTGTTTTTTATGGCATTATGTGTTTATTTTCTTCAAAATGAATGTTACATTTCTAACATCAATGGCTGACCAGCTTCACCTTTTATTTCAGTAGTACTACAGTATTAACCTGCTTCATAAAATGGTGAACTTTGTGCTTTGAATGACATTACTTAAAATATTTGTCTTGAGCCTTAAAGGCTCCCCTGCTGTGCAATAGTCTAATAGAATTAGAACATGTAGATATTAAATAAAATGTAAAAATGGTGGTGCTTCTATGATATTTTTCTCAACTTTTATTCCTACAGATGTATGTGTTACAGTAGATGCTACCTATCTTGTGAACAGTTCACTGCTTCCAGTAGTTGGTTGTAGGTGAGTTTTATTGCCTGTCACAGAAGAAATTATGTTTAAGAAAAATTTCATACTGTATGTTAAAATTATATCTGAAAGGACTAGAATTATAAATGGTTAATATAATAGAATTTTTACCTATAATATTTAAAAAGAGAATCTACAATTATTTTAAGCAGTGTGAAAATAGCCTGAAAAGTGTTTAAAAACAAAACAAACCCACAGACCTGCCTTTCTTGCCCCTTCCCACAGACCTGTGACCCTGGTGCTTTCTATGGGATTCTGGTAATTCTTAGTGAACCTGTTTGAGGTGCAGTGATAAACAGGAGCTGGCAGGGTGTAGGTGTAAAGAAGACTCTGCCCAGCTCGCTTTGCAGACTTTGTGTTTTACTGTGTTGGTTGCACAGGCTGCTCTATTTTCTTTATCTACTCTGTATGTTGTAATGATGCAGCCACCAGCTCTATGAGCAGGCAGTAGAAGTCTGAGCTCTATCGGTAACGAGCCCCAGCTGTGAAAATGAGCAGGACTGGAAGTGCTGGAGAAGGCTGGTGTTTTATTCATGCTCGGGACAAAGAAAGAGTGAAATATCCTGACACAGGCTTGCAAGTGGAGAAGACAGCCTTGTTAGGCCAGTGCTTCTCAGGGGTCTCCAAAACCACAGCTTATTTCATGACCCCTCCGGCGCTGGTGTTGGGTTCTCACGGCCGACATGAGGAGGAGTCGGTGAAGGCCTTTGGCTCTGCATCTGTGGAGAGTTCCTCTATTTGGGAAGTCAAGGAGCAGGGCAGCAGAGCACAAATCACCACTTCAGCAGCCCAAAGCTTTTTCCAGGACATCCGGGTCCCCTCACCACCCCATAAGTGAGTGTTGGTACCTCGAGTATGTGACCTGTAGTTTTGACCTGGATGAACTGCTAAGCCTTTGTGCCAAGGTCATCTCGCAGCCTAGGAAGGTGGGGAATGCAGGTATTGGCCATGCCTGATGATTTGATGTTTCTATATGTTTCCGAACATCATTCAGATGTCAATTTTTTTAAGATTCTCTTTCAAACTTTTCCCCTTTTCCTGAACTTTCTTTTAATCTCTTCCCTTTCTTTTTCACTCCTGCATGCTGCCATTCTGGTCTCCTGCTGCTTGTGCTTCGTCCTCTGCTGTCTCTTCCGTAGCCCTCCTGCTTTGACGTCTTCCGTGTCTAGTTTTCCTTCTCGTGACCTTTTCCCAGTGACTGCTGGTTTGCATTGCTGACTGCTTTGGGACTTGGCTGCGCTCTGCACACTTCTACCTTCTCAAATTTTATTTCTCATCACCGGTGTGCCTGTGTTTTTTGTTTGTTTTATTCTGATAACTCCTGTCTTGTCCTTCACTCCTTTTTCCAACTCCCTGCTTTGATTTCTAGCTTTAGACAGACTTTCTTGCTGCCTCGATCACTTCCATGACCTTGTCTTCACTAAATACTGTTCTCTTTATTATCTCTCATTTCTAAATTCCCTCTCTCTGATCACTACCTGCTCTCTCTCCGTGTATCTGTCTTTGTCTCTCCTCCACCCTGTCACTCACCCCTTTTGGGATCTCCAGTCTATTAACCTTTCTGACTCCTTTACTCTTCTCGGCTGCCTTCTTCCTTCATTGCCCTCACTTCTTGTGACTGCCCAATCTTTATTTTCATCTCAATCTTCTTCTTTATATGTGGTTTCTGTGGTCACTTCTTGCACTGTCCTGTCTCCATTCTCTCCCTGGACATTTTTTTCCTTGTAATTTTGCACTTTTCATTCCTGAGTTTCTGAATAACTCTAGCGGGCTGCTTTGGCACAGTGCAGCTCTGGGCTCAACTTTTTTTTTTTTTTTCATTCTCCAAACAAATTTTTAGACTACTTTTATCTTCACTTGTTTTGAGCTTGTTTCCAAATTTATTCTTTTAATTTAGTGTTCTATCACTCTTCATCTCCTTCTCTTGCCACCATGTGTCTGCTTTTTCCCTTCTTGAAGGGGTTCCACCTGTTATTTTAAGTAGCTCTGATAATATTTGCCCTTTAGTCCTCCCTGAGCATCTCCTCATATATCCTGTGCTCGCACCCTGCTATTCTGATCTCCACTTAGTTTCTAAGGTTTTGGCTTTAATTTTGATGCTGCAAAAACCTAGTACTTCCTTCTTCAGTTTGTTCCTCCTGGAATTCTGTCTCCAGATGATCTCTTGGGCATCCAACCACAGTCCTAGACCTGTTGATTCAGAGATCAGTCAGTTTGCAGTGTCCTGTCAATATTGATTTCATTTTTCTACAGCCGCCTTAATGAGGCATGGAGGCTCTAAACCCTTTGTCTAATGGAAATATTCTTTTAATGGGGAAATGAAAAGAAACTGGGGGTGTTTTGGTCTTCCTGATAATTTCACTTGAAGTCCTAGCACTAGAAAGAGGCCTTGCAGGTTGGACCGCCTTGGTCCCCAAGGTCGTATGGAGACGTTCTGGGAGTCCCTGCTTCCTCTCCACCTTTTAGGTGCTTGTGCTCTGCCCATCTACTGGGCAGGGCTGGCAGAAACCTGAAAAATAGGTAGTATCTTGAGGCAATTTTGTGCTTTTCTGGTGTCTTTGATCAGCATGAACAGGAAATATTCCATTTAAGAAATGGCTACATAGATCTTTGGTACCATTGTATGGTCATGTATGACTCATCACACATTTGTTATTAAGAATGTGTGATTGCTGAGCAAAGGACATTTTGAACTATGCAAAACCTCTTGGTTTGACCTTAAATATATAATGCTGTGCACTCCCAGCTGCTTTCAATAGTGCTGGACCTCCATGAAGATGAGCGTTAAGAGTATTGCGTTTTCTGGTAGAAGGTTTGGTTGGGAGAGGGGTCAGAAGGAAGATGTGTAGGTCATTTACTTGTATTTGGCTTCTGGTTGCTGAAGTTATCGAATCAGTGAGATTGGAAGGGAGCTAAGAGGTGGTCTCTAGTGTAACCACCTGCTCAGACAGGGTCAGTACTGAATTCAGGAGGCTTCTGTCTGTTGTGTGTTGAAAACCTGCAAAGATGGAGATCCTGCAGCCTTCCTGGGAAACCTGTTGTGCTACTTGGCCATCCTCAGAGCATTTTTTTCTTGTGTGTCTTGTCAGAACCTCCTTGGTTTCAAATTATGAGCCGTGTTTCTTGTTCTGCCACTCCTCAAATATTCTTTGTTATAAAAAAGGTAAGTCAAATATTGAAATAAATGACTTAGAATGTTTCATTTTCTGAAGCAATTGTTCAAGCCAACTGTATATGCTCACCTAGCACTTCTGTATCCTTCTTGACATGTACACTATGTTCATTTACTACTTGAGTGTAAAATAAAATTTGGGCAGTAAAACTTGATTTAAAAGTTCTGTGGTTTGTATCATTCCAATAAGAATTCTGACTTATGAGAAAAATTTCCTGAGCCCTAGAATAATTTCTTCAACATACAAAAATATAATTTCTTTCTTCATTTTGTTCTTGTTTTCGTTTGGTCAACTGTACGTTATTTATATATCCATATATATGTATATATCTTCATACTGTCAGACGGGGAAGCCACCATCTTCACCCACTCCTACCCTGGTGCTTTGATGCTAGAATGCTGGTCCTGCTGCAGGACTTGGAAGATGTCAAGGCCTCCACAGATGCTGCTGTTTAGAGAACTGTCGACTTCTAAAACTGTAACGGTACAAAAGGATGATGATTGCTTTGAACTGTACCCCTTTCATTACTAAAAAGGGCAATTTTAAGAACATGTTTATGATACTAATTCTGCTCATAAAATTGTATTTCATTTGCAAATGGCTTTCTTTGCCTTCTCCATGAGTGCTCAGCTTGGTGGCCGTGGTCTCCTGTGCCCAGCAGCAGATGACATCCCTGGGAAATGGAGCATTCTGCTTTTTATAGATGCCCCGTTCTTGCCTTCTGCCTTTGCTCAGATGTCCTCTTTAAACAGCATTGGGAGCTCTCAAACTTCTGCAAGGTTTTATAGGGACAACTTAAGACATTCTGGTGCTGTGTGCTGTTAAGGATTGTGGCATATATTTTGCAGTTAATGATATAGGTCTCCTTTTGTAAGAAATTTAAATTGGGTATATGAAGACTTCATTACTCAAGGAGCCTCCAGACGCTGTAGTTGTTAGCGGAGTCGCTTTGTGCTAAGCAGGGTTTCTGTGTGAGCATCCTGCTCGCTGGCTGCAGCCCACAGGCTGGTTAAAGGAGCCTTCGTGGTGCCTTGTGGTACCTTGCCCAACGTGCTGATCTGGATCAGTAGGAACAGAGATTGCCCTGCAGTAAACGGGCAACTTGCAGCGCATAGTTGCCAGCCCTGTGGAGCTCCTCTTGGTGGAGCTTGGCCTCTTCTGTTGCTCCTCACCTTGAATCTTTTTGTACAGGGGCATGGAGCCATCTCAGTGTCATGTTTGCTAACATGATAAGAGGGTCAAGTTCTGTGTAGTCCTAGAATGAAATTTCTTTTCAGAATGGAAATTCTGTAGTTCTTCCATATTTTTAAAATATAATCAGTGTTATAACTTTTCATAAAGCCACAATTTATATAATGATAAAATATAAAGTCTTTCTATTCAACTACCTAAAGTGTCTCAGCATTGAAATTGCAGTAAAATCAATTGCATTTTTCAGACCTCTCAATAATTGTCCTTATGTTCATTCTTTAGTCCTGACTAAGTTGAAATGCAATATTTCATTCCTGACATTTAATCCATGAAAATTCCCTTGGAAATCTCTTACTCCCTTAAAATAATTTACAGGTGCCTCACAATGACTGTGCTCTACTAGAGGTAAATCAGAATTATTTTTGCTCTGCTACAGGACATAAAGAGGAAACATCCACTTGCCTTGTAGGAAAATGCTTTTAAATTATTGTCATATTATGAAAATGTTACGATAGTCTAGAGGGTCTTTTTGTTTAAAATACATGTTTATTTAAAAAAAATAAGATGACATGATGAATGCATGTGGCCTATTTACTAACATGAATGTTTGATAAAATCTCTATTGTTTGATTAAAAACCTGTTTTTTTTCCAATTTCTATCAAATTGCTGCTTTTGATTGCTGGGGCTTGATGGGCCCCTGGCATTGGCAGGTGGTGGGATGACAGTGCAGTGGGATATGCCAAAGTAGCTGGGCATCACTTGTCATCTTGTAGACAAGTGAAGCAGGGGAAATGAGACAATACAGGAGTCTCTCAAATATGCAGCAAGGAGGGAAAAAAAAATAGACATTTTCCTTTCCAAGGCATAGAAATCTTTTCCTGTAACTGCCTTGCTGCATCATTGTCCCCAGAGCTGTTCTGTTTCTTTTGCTCTTTTATCTACACCATAGTTGAGGTATTAAGAGCAACTACTGTACATGAAAAATGTTACCTGCAATATATTGCTCCAAGTGTAACTTCCCATCTCTTAATATTCTTGCTTGCTCTCTGTAGTGCAAATAACAAACCGTTCAAGGTAGCCCAGCTGTAGCTGATGAGCTCTAGTGCTGCAGCCTATCCTACATGCAAGTACCTTTTCATGTATTTTACCATAAATAACTGCTGTCTTTACCATGATTTCATAGAGATTGCTTGTTTTTGACCACAGACAATTGAATATTCTCTTAGTTGCAAGCACATACATATCTAATCAATATTTTGTGGAGTTGTTCAAATGCACAAAGCCTGGATTTAGGTGGGAGATGATGATCTACTCTGCACAATTTGTTTTTTCTGCAGATCTACAAGAGCTTCATTGAAGCCATTGCAAGATGTCATTGCAAATAGAATCGAGTAGTTGGAAGGGCAACTTATGTTTATTTCTTGATGCATGCTAGACCTACAGCAAGCACCAGCAAGGAGGCAGCCCCGGCAGGCCTGGTAAGTCCTGCCTGGTAAAGCCTGGCTGATCTAGCTCCATCCAAAGCAGATCCAAAGCTGCTCTTTCTCATCTTGTGAACTGCTGAACGTGCAGCTGCTCTCCAGAACGCTCCGAGGATCTGCAGCAGAGCATCTTCCTCGGCCATGGAGGAGGTTGTAGCTACCTAAACTAACCAGATAATGTTATAGGTGCTCTTTAATGCTACTGCTCTATAGCGTTTGCAAGTATTTCACCCCACCTTTATTCCAGTTGTAATTACAAAAGCCTAACATTTGTTCCAGTTTTGTTGTAAAATAGATGTTAATTAGTCATAGCTAGGACCAAGAATATTGCATTTTGGATTGTAGTAGTTTTGGATCACATTTTCCTTACAATTGTGGACTGTTCTGTGCTTGGGAGTAGTCCCGGTTTAGAGACTGGTAAATGCAGTATCCATTGCCACAGGAATTACTTAGTGTTCATGAAGTCATTCCCACCTAATCACATATTTTACTTTTTAAAAATAATCTTTCCCAGAAGCAGCAGATTTTAAGTCAGCCTATTTGGGACAGCCACCATGTACAACATTGTATGTGTGTGTAAGAGGGAGTAGTCATTTAAAGGGATTTAAAGGGATATGTGTGTGTGTATATTTATATATATATATAAATATATAAACTGAAGCTTGGTTGCAGTCCCAATGGTGTTGGAGGGTCTTTGGAGCAATTCAAGCAAGCTGCTTGCCTCCTAGCAATCCTGTTAAACATCAAACCAGAAATCCTTGCAGGTTTGATGCAACTCGAGTCCCACGTCCAGGATAGCTTGAGCTGTTGTTCTTTTTAGCCAAGGAGGGAGGAGTAAGCACGTGGTATTCCCTGGTATGCTTGCACACAAGGGGAAGTGGAGGGGAGGTTTCTTCCTCACCGTCCCTCATCTGCATCTGCCTCGCAGCTGGACAGACTTGCCTGTTTAATGAGGATATGTAAGATGCAACCTTTCTATATAGGGGCATATTAAGGCTGCTGAAGATCAGTGCTAAAAATACTCTCAAAGAACTGTAAGTAAATGGAGATATTCTAAGGTGTCCTTGAAGGAAGCTACACATTAAGGATTAGAAAACCCTATGGCCTAATAAGAAATGAACTTTGTGGTCTCTTTGTACTGTGAAAGTTTCTTCTGGAAACGAACTCCCACTGTCTAAAATACTATAACATTTTACAAGTTTGCAAAGATGAAAATGCTACCAGATGTGCAGTTCAAGGAGTGAGTTAACTACCGTTGTCAGAGCTGCTTTTGCTGTTTGATAACTTCTTCACCTTTTCTCCCTCTCCTTTTGCTTAGTCCCAGTTAACCATGACACTAAAAGCTGGTCTTCCCTCCTGCAAATCCTGTTGCAGTCACATAAGTGAATGGAGAAATGCATGTGTTGTGCAGTATGTGCAATTAAGTGTTTGGTTTGCCAAACTCCATTAATATAAATGGATTAGCAAGCCATACTGCTTAATTAACAGTATTTTACTATTAAATACACGCACAGTAAGAGAAGTAACTGCCTTTAACATACTAAAAAATCTATCAAGATCACAAAAAAGGGTGTCTGTTATCAGGCAGTCTCACCTCCATGCTATGACAATACTGCTATTTTTGCCTTTTCATGACGTGGTTCAAGTGTCTAAAAGGTTTATGGATTTGAAGCCCATCGGAGGTCATTTATTCCCATGACTTGTTAATCAGCGCTGCTACTTTCATGTGTGCACCAGGAACCTGCAGACAACAGCAAGATTAGCAGGCAGCAGACAAAGGGAGAGTGGAGAAAAATAATAGTAGTGGTGAGTCCTGGCATCAAGTGAGGTGGCCCAGTGTTTTTAGGGCCTCTTTGATAGATTGCTTCGGATACTTGTGGGCAACATTGAATGCATTTTTTATCCCTACCCCAGAAGGAAGGATTATTGCAGTGGTTCACCTTAGATTCTGCCGAGAATATTACTTTGATACTGTAATCGCTTTGGAAAAGCTCTCCTTTGATGTCGAGAGCAGTATGGGACTGTTCTTTTGATTAAGAATTACTTACATGCTTGAAGAACCTAATAATAGATAAAAAAGGGGAAAAGTGATTGTCGATTGTGCTTTAACAGAGTGTATCTATAGCAGAGATGCAGAATGTGTGTGCATCTGTATCTCGTGTCGTGCTCTGTTATCTTTCTCTTGGAAGCCCTCACAGTAGGTCTGTCTCTCACTGCCTTGAATAGCTCACGAGGCTCTTGGCTCTTTTTTTTCCCTCATCACTCCAGATCTTTCCTCCTTTCTTGTTCCATTGAGCACGTGCAGGCGGAACAACCTGTCCAGTCTGGTTGTTATATTCCCTCTCTTTCCATGTTAATGGTCAAAGATGACCGTGTACAGTCACTGTGCAAACCCAGCCTGGTCTATACTGGGAAAGCAATGGGTACTAGTGGCAAAATATTTAACTTCATCTCCCATCTACAATCGGGGCCATTTCTGACTAAAACATTCCAGAGTTTTAGTCAGTCGGTGGCAAGACTTGTTAGGCTTCGAGACCCGGGACTTGCCATGGAAAGTTTGGGATAAGGGGAAAGTCAGAGCATTGTCCAAGTGCCTGGGCAGCTTGGGAGGCAATGGAGAAGGTGCCGTTGTCTGACTGTTAATCCCCAAACACTCACCAGGAAATGAGCCAGACACAGGCCTAAATGATCAAGGAGGGAAAACTATGTGCTTGGGAGACATTCAGCAAACAGCTTGGCGAGTGGGAAGAAATGAGCAGCAGCTGATGGGCTGCTTCATCATTTACTGATTTTTATCCATACAAAAACATAGAGATCTAGAGTATGTAGGTCTGAGAGATCACCTATAGCTTCACAGTGCTGGTAAGTGCATCTTCAGCCATGGATAAGGATACTCCTCATGACAGAAGTCACTCTGCTGTGAAGGACAGAGACATAGATGTCTTTACCTGTATTTGTGCACTGAGCCCATTGGAGATGCAAGTAGGTTGAACTGAGTCTTGTCTTTGGCTGCTCGGAGGTGGCGAAATGTCCCTGGAAGGTGCCTGTTGCTTGGGTCGTGTGGTGCTGGGTGTGAGGAGTGACACGTGGCCCCTGGACACCTCACTGTGAACTGCCACAGTTCTAACAAGAGCTGATATTAAGCATGTAATGGGAAGGCTGTTAGCAGCTTTTATCACAGATACAAATGTCGTCTCCTTCCCTCCTCCTGTGCCTGGTCCTGAGCTTGGGGCTCTGTGGCAACCTGCCATCTCCTCTAAATTGGTGAAGCAGACCTAGATCTCTGGCACATGGGGTGAGAACCTACAGGAGCAAGGACCTACCGTTTTGGGTGGAAGAAGGGGCTTTGCTGGGTTCACCTCCTGGAATTTGCAACTGAAGCTTTATATTTTGTGCTATTTGACTGTGCAGCCTGGCTGGGGAGCAGGCTGCAGTGCCCCCTCCAAACATCATTCGTGAGCAGTACCCTGAGGTCCCTTCCTGCTCTCCCCACGCTGAGGTTCTAGCTATGCAGTTGCATTTAACTTTATTCTCTGTTTTCTCCGGATTCAGGATAACTCTTTTGTTCCATTTCCAGCCCACACGCTGACACAGCTCTGCCTTGCTCTGCTTCCCCTCGCACTGTTGTTTAAGCATGCTGTAAACTTAGCTGTTCCCTACAGGCAAGTGCAGCTATCTGAGCAACACTTTGTCAGCATAATACATTTACAGAATGCATATTTATGAACCTTTGAGCCTTTATTGTTCCAGAGGGCAAATAAAAAACATGAAAAGTAGCAATATAGTGTTTCAAAGGTCCCTCAAGGAAAACAAAAGTAGTTGGAAATAAATTTAGAAAAAGAAAAGTTCTTCTCCAGAACAGGACCTGGAATTAGTACAGACGGAGGATCGGCTGCTTAACGCTGCGCTCTTCCACTAGCTACCCCGGGTGCTCCTAACACATCTTGTAAGAAATCTTAAACTTGAAAAAAATGATTTTAAACTTTTTAAAATAGAGTAAATGAAGTAGGGAATTAGATGCGCGCGCGCGCACACACACACACACACACACACACACATCTAAATAGATAAGCCTGAGCTTGCTGGAACAGCGTGTTGCACTTGGTAACAGTAAAGTTATTACAGCTTTTAAATGGAAATAGTCACTTTTCTGAGATGACTCAAGATCACTGCATTATATGCTGCAGAACTGGTGAAGGAGTCAGTTGCAAAATCAGTAAAATTCCTCAATTATTATTTTGTCTGATTGCACAATTTTATTAACTTTATAGTGTACACATTGACTTCTAAAATGAATGGGTTGCAACCCATTATTGCTGGTAATAAAGCCAGAGAGCCACTGTCTGTGTGCTTAGATGCATTCATTAACTCAATTACCACTAAAAGGCCATTATTCCACTATTCCTCGGTGATGCAGCCTAAAATTAAAAGAACTTTTCTCCCTGCATAAAGAGTCTCATATTTCAAAAGGAGAGGTGTGACTATGACTGCCTGTGGCTGCTACAAAATACTAATTTTAAATGCTCTCAGCAGTTGAATTGAAGGAATTTTGCTAAACTGAAATCTGAAGTAGCTGAGAAAGGGAAGTAGCTGAACACTATGAGAAAATAGAGCGAGTTCCAGATTGTGAAAAGGAATTGCAGCCAATCCAAGTTTCAGCTCGTCTAGAGCAGCGGAGCAGTTTGGATTTGTATGTTGTGCCTTTTCACAAGAAAGCACAACTGGGAACTGTTATCCTGAAAGCACATATTAAGTGGGAAGCTCATGTGGCCCTGATCTCCATTGCTCCTTTTGACCTAGATTAAGGGAAGAGGTAGGAAATCTCATCCATGCAACCCTGCAGAATCCCAGGGAAAGGAAAAGTTAGCACACGGATGAGCTGCAAACTGCTAAACTCTACCCCAAGGTCCTGGATTTCTTGTGATGACAGGGAAGGCAGATCCAGTGTCATGATCGTTTTCCAAAGGGATGGCGGATGTGTGGCCACGTCTGTTGGCACCAGGGCTGCTGGTGACCCAAATAAGTAACATGTTGTGAGGCTTGTGTGTGTTTGATGAATTTGGAGTGAGAAGAAGATCTTAGTCCCCCCCTCCACCCTTTTACTTACTTATAGACTCCTATTTCAGATTGATTGAAAGCTTTGGTTCAACCCAAAATGAGATTTTCCATGTCATCTTTGCTTTTGACAAATGTCGTCTTTCTTTTAACAGAACTTTATATTAGAAAGAATAATACACATACTGAATATTGTTTTTAGCTAAAACAGTACTCAGAAAGCACTTGAACTCATGGGTCATTTCACTGTCTCCAGAGCCTTATTTTAGCTGTTATTAACAAAATTCTCATTTTATTCCCTTCTTTCCTCATGCAATGTCTTGTTCTGCTCAGCATGACCCTGGACATTGAGCACTGCAAATCAACTTTGCTCCTGAATATCTTTTTCCAGCAAATCATGGTAATCGTTATTTTTTACTAAGCAGCAGAATAAACGTTATAATTACTCAGTAACAACTACATGGTTAATACTCATCCACTAGAGTGCAGCGATTTAAAAATTTTAAAGAAAAACAAAACGACAGATTTTGAATCAGTATAAGAACAAGGCTGCTTGCAGTGCTGCGCTTGCTCTGGTGTGAACCTTTCCCTTAAGCCTCTGCTGGTGTTTAAAGGATGTGGGTTTTTTAATTTTTAGTTTCGTTTTCTTTTTTTGACATATATGTAAAATGGTGTATAACAAACCTCTACCTGAAAGGCTGGTGGTCCAAGTGCGTTCGTGCTTTTGGTCTTCCAGCAAGCTCAGCCAAGTGGTGCAGGTTGGTGGTGCCCCCTGCAAGGGGCCCTGTGCCAGCCCTTGCGCCTGTCCTTTAAGTAACAGTGGGAACAGGTACAAGTGCATACAGGAGAGTGGGTAAAAGGTTCAAGCTGTCCTGGGGTGGAAACTAAGCAGGTTAGTGGGCAAGAAGAGGAAGGGGAAGGTGCGCTGGAGGCAGGCCTAGCAGGCGCACTGCTTCACCTCGGGGCTTATCTCTACTGAGCATCTTGTAGGAGGCACCTCACTAAGGACCCTTTGCTGTGGCTTGGGCAGGAAATTAAGTGAGGGGAACGCCTGGTTCCTGTTCCAGTCCAGATTCACGTAGGCTGCTTAAGAAATACTCATCGTGCCTCCATTAAGAGCTCTTAGAGAAGTGGCAGCTCAGTTTCTGCTCATGCACTTGCTGCTGGTTCATCCAGGACAGAACTCTGCATCTGAGCAAAAGAGGCTCTTGGACAAGTGCTCTGGACATACAAACATCCTGCTACTATGGGAAACATCTAAACCCATAAATATTAATTAATAGAAAACATGAGACAAATCAGTTTTCTTTTTCCAAGCTATGGTTGTCTGTTCTGTCTTTTCAGTGTGTGGTAGCATATTTACACTCTTGGTAGATTATTTATACTCTTGGCTCGCTGTGAGGAAGGCTGATGTATGAGGATATCTGCAAGTTAAGAAACATGCATAGAGCACACTCACATTTAAATCTCCTTCACATGACAAAAGTGGCAGCATGCAAGTATGAGGCATTCTAGATCAAAGCAGTAAAAATGTGAAGAAATTTTTATCCAAAAATCATACAGTGATATTGATAATTAATATTTTAAATCCAGTAAATGGAAAAAAATATCTATAGGAATCTTTTTATTTCACTAGTAATGTTAGTGTTGCTTAAGAGCTTCGCATTAAGTGTTGCTAAGATTGGAGGCCTCTAACACTAAACCAATGGGAATGTCACAGAGTATTTATAGATATTTAAAAAATGAAAGGTTTAGCATTCTTGTCTCTATAATTTCATTAAAAAAACTCCACAGGGATATATACAAAATTTGTGCTTATGTTAGAAAAGGTACAATAAAAGACTTGTACTTGGAATGGGAATATGGTAATAGCTGCTACCAGTCTTCACTTCTTCTTCATGTTTGCTTTATAGAACAAGATTATTCTGGATGATGAAAGTGAAGGGTACGTGAACAGAGAGTACATTTCATCCCCAGCAGATCAGGTGAAAATAGCAAGGAAATCTGGGCAATAACTTTCTTTTGGAAGAAAAGCTAAAAAACAACACAGAACTGACATTTCTAAAGAAATCACATAGAGCTTCCTCTATCATAACTGACGGGTTGGGAAGCATAGATTGTTTGGGCTCAAGATGCTCCAGTAAGAGGAGTAGAGACAAATTCGATTTTGGAGAACTTTATAATCCTTTTTATGGATTAATTTAATGCCTTAAGCCCCACATCTTGTGGAAGGGGTGACCTTTCATTTGTGCTTATAAAGGTCAAGCTACAAAATCCAGTAATTAAGCTGATGGGCTAAAGGAAGGAAGGGGATCCCTCCGCCAAGGCTGCTTTCGAGCTTGACTTGTGCCCAGTCTTCGTTTTGGCTGCCTGGGCTGGCTCTGAGTTTTATGGATAGGTGTAAAGATAGGAAATTAATCATTGCACTTCAAGGCAGCGCAGGCTTTGCCAGGGTGCTTCTTCTTCCTGAGGGAGAGGGAATTGGGGGATGATCTGACTGACAAATGAGAATAGCGGGTGCCAGAGGAGCTGTCAGGAGGCGCAAGGGCAGCAAGCTCCCCGCAACTCTCAATTCCCTCCTGCCTGTCAGGGTAGTTTTAATATATTTTGTACATAGCAGTCATGATAGCGTAGCAGAGCCCGAGATCTTGAGAGGGAGCTTGCAGTGCTACGTGAGATTGATAGTATTTCAATAGCAGAGGGAGAAAATATACACTGGGGAACACTGGGGATGGAAGGGATTAATTTTATGATTTAACTCTTAAGGTGATGAAGTTTGGGACTTTTTTGCTCTTTGTAGAGTAGGGAATTCAACCTGCTTATTTGTTCT
>JAUBOD010000770.1:795521-812238 GCA_032353885.1 Nothura maculosa | reverse complement strand
GCTGCACACGTGGGTGAGTGCCCTGTGCCCCCCAGGCCGCTCCGTGGGGCAGGCAGGCCCTGCACAGCCTCGAGTTGCAGGGCTGCCTGGGGGATGCCGAGCCGGGAGATGGGATTCGTGGTCTCCTGTGTCCCGGGATGCTGCGAGGCAAAGGGAAACCCCACACCGGGAAGGTCCCTGGGGCTGCGCCTGTCAGAAACCCTTGGGAAGGGTCTGAGGAGCAAGAACTGTCCACAGGGAAATGTCCTCGGTAATTCCAAGCGCTGGGAGAACTGGAGAGAGGTGGGGGACTGACGTAAGAGGCGTGTTATTTATCACCAGAGACAAGAGCTAAATCACATTAAATATCCGATTAATTTGGCCCTGTTTTCATGTGGACTGTTACTGAAAATTCACACATACCATGTGTTTGTCACATAAAATTCTGCCCTAAATTACTTTGCATATAAGGACTGAACAGAGGTGCTTACAATGCAAACACTGTTTTGAGCTTAATGCCAATCATGGCTTGTATATCATAGCAGGGTAGCAGCCTAGACGTGCTCCAGCTGCAGGTATAGTCAGCAAAGTAGAAACATCAGCGTGTATGGAAAGCAGACACACGTGGTGGTGTGGGGGGAGCATGTGGGTTTGGCAGGTTGGGACGTGGTCGTGGTGCCAGCTGCATGCGGAAGCCACCCTGGCAAATGCCATTTGGAGCTTCCTGATTCCTGGCAATTCTTGTTTTTACCACTTTCACTTCACAGGCAGGAGGTGGAAGGATTTGAGGTTAAATGACAGTGTCTCTGGCCAAGCTGTGAATGGAGCACCAGTGCGTTCAGATTCCTCCCTGTCCTTCAGGAGAACAGGATATTTTCTAAATTATTGCTGTGAGTGGCCTAGATAACCTCCTTCAACTTGCACTTAGCAGTCTCCTTCCTCACTGCAACCACTAGAGAATGAAATCCTCTGTTTCAGCAGGAAGGCAGGGCAGGATCTGCATGCATGCGCACGAAGAGCGAGCAGAAAAGGCTTGATCCAAAACAGTTGCACTTTTAATTTCCAGTATGGGTTTCAAATGGGAAAAGCAGGCCCTGGAGCAGCGTTGCACGGTGCCTGCTGCTCAGGAGAGCTGCTGCAGACCCTGCAGGCCTCCCCTCAGCGTTGCAGCCGCCGCTCCCTGGGGACCAGATCCAGCTCCTTCCCTGGCCCTTTAGCAGGTGTCACAGGGAAGTCGGGAATATCTTTGTGATTTAATTCCTTGATTCTGCACTGCCATGTAGTGCCCATAGCTCTGCCTTTCCCTGGGAACTCAGCTTCCAACCACTCCAGCCCTCCATTGGCAATTCCTGGGCTGCCCACGCGGCGCCTGGCAAGCTCCTGCGGAACAGCCAGGAGGAAAGGTGGCCGTACAGCAGGAATAACCAGGCAGCATCCCCTCCTGGGGCCCGAGACGAGGTGCTCCATGGCATCCAAGGTAGGCTCCTCTTCACTGCTCTGCCTTCTTTCTCCCTACGTTTTAAAAGTCACCTTTTTCCCTTCTGTGCTGTGGTTGCAACCAAAAATGTTCGCTGGACTCTTTTCTATCGACACGATTTACAGGCTGCGTATGGTAGAGCTATTGCTGCTCGGCGCAGCACTTCTGCCGCCGTGGATTTTGATTACCACTCCTTGAGAAAAAGATAAATGGAGCTTGAAGCCTATGGTTACAGGTAGACAACCCAACTGTGCCTGTTATTGTACTTAGATGATGTCACACGCAGAGTATTTACTTAACCTATAAATGTCACTTGTGTGATTTGTGCTACTGAAGAAGATTGAGGAGAAATTCTAACACGAAGTAAAAAGCAAAACAAAAAAAATAGAAACCTTTAAGGAACAGATGGACAGAGAGGATTTTCACACTTGCTCCTCATACGTAAGAGTACTGAGAGCCCCTATTTAAGGCAGCAGGTTTTTCGTGGGGGTGACGAGAGGAAAGGACACTCTCAAACTTTCCTTGTGAAACTTGGAGGAGGCTACGGGACTATGTAGGTCACTGGCAGGGCTGGGGACACCTCAGCCACAGCTGCTGTTTGTGCCTTAGGGTGTAAAGCAGCTTGTCCCACAGCAGGGCTTTTTCTTAGGGGAAGGGGATGAAGGTTGCAGCTTCTGGATTTAACTTCCAATTTATATGTGTCAGATTTGTGTATTTGTTTATCCTTTCTCTCCCTCTCTCTTTCCTCTTTTTTTTTTTTTTTTTTTCCCTTTTTACAGGAATAAATCTCTATTTCTAACAGGTCTCTCATGGGTTTGATGAATTCATGGTGCCATCTTGTGATCAGAGGTGGAATTAGTGTTTGGTGCTAGGCTGGAAGAATAACCTAAGAGGTTGCTTACATGATTAAGCAACAGTTTAAAACATGGGAAATGCCAAATGCTGATTTTGCCCCTGGGATGAGCTCGGCCCCTCTGGTTCCCATTTCTGGAGGGAGCTGAGGATGCAAGTTCATCCTTCTCCCTCCCTAGGACTAAAGACATCTGTGTTGCTCTGCCACTGCAATGAGAAGTATTTTTCCAAAGCCTGTTTGAGCTTTTGGACTTTTTTATTCCTTTTTTTCTTCGTTCTTTTCCTTATGTAAAAATAGTGAAAACAAGTAAATAAAAAAAACAACCACACAAAAAACCAACAACAACAACTAACCAAACCCACCAAAGAAATCACCAGAGAAGGGGAAACTCCATCTCAGCTGTCTCAGTGCGTGATGATCCTCAGTTTGGGTTCTCGAAAAGCCCCGGCCGCATGGATCAGAAGGTAAGTTAGTAACTTGTGTATAATTTTATGTTTTTTATGTTGTGTATAATTTTATGTCTCCTGCCGCTGCGGCTCCTCGCAGCCGCGGGCGGACGTGCAGCGGCACCAGCCCGCGGGGCTGGCAGCCAACCTGGAAAACGGGACGGGCCTCCAGGGGCTCCTCCAGCAGCTCTTGAATCCCAGGTGGCCCTTTCCCCTGGACAGGGCTCTCCACGGGGAGTGAACGACAGAAAGTGTACGGAAAAATCCAAGCAAGTAGGAACAGCTTTAAAAATACGAGCTCCTCATTGAATGCAAAATGTCCAAGAGGCTTAATTGATATAAGTTGGATTTCCTTCTGCAGTGATTCTTTTTCTTTTGAAAGAAAATGCAAAATGTAACCTAAATGGCAAACATTTTCTGCATGCACTTTAAAGCACAACTTCTTTTTTGTCCTTTTTCTGTACGCGCAGTGATTGCCCATAATAGCTTGCCAATGCTCCTCAGGTTAATAGATAAAATAGATAAAAGATAATAGTGCTGCATGTACTGCTGCTGTAGGGAATACTGTGAATATTGAGGTAATTGGGAAGCCTGTAAGGGGGGTCACTGAAGAGGAGTCAAGGCAAGATGAGAAAAGCTGAGCTGCACAACTCAGGAATATTTGATAAAGGTCAGAACTAGAGGCCCTTGGATCATTTTCTCTTGAAACATCAAGTCCGAAAAAAAAAAAAGAAAGAAAGAAAAGAGGTCAGAACTAGAGCAATACTTACTATTTCCAATACCTAATTATTATATATATAGTTATTTTAATAAGGTTAGCCAGCAGTGGTGGCGTGGCAGAAGACCCTTCCTTTCTGTCCGTGCAGGCCGGCCCGAGGGTGCCAGCTCCGTGAGGACAGCGAGGCCCAGCCTTGCACGGAGGCTGGGAGGCAGCTGGGACCTGGCTTGAGTTGTGCTGCCCCTGTTCGTATGGGAAAGGTATGGAAGTTGGGGGGTGGTTATTTTGAATCCAGGTCAGGCCAGGTAAATGAAGCTCTTTCAGTAAAAACAGTGCAATGGGAGCTCTTGATGTATGGTGCATCCGTTTTGTTCCACCTAGGGGAGAAAGGCGAGGAAGGTTCTTGCTCTTTGCCAAACCTACGAGGGACAGGTCAGCAGTCCCTGCTGCTTCTAGGTCTGAAAAGACTATTTGCCTGGCTGAGCTTGTCCCCATTTACAGTCCAGGCTGAGTTTAGTAAATGTTGTGCTCAAACTGTAAGCCCTTTGCTATAGCTGGGTAGCAATTGTTTCATGATACTTGAGGACGTTCAGCTTGACATGTTCAATAGTGGGTTACCCTGCAGAAAACTCCTTATAAGTGTTGTATTCATCTGAATCTATATTCACCTTGCAAAACATCTTGAAACAGGAGTGTTCCTCCATTTGTGTAATGCCACAAACTCTGTTATTAACAGTGAGTATTTGTGCTTGGGAGCATTTGGGCACCTTGGTCACAGACCCAGAGTCTCTGAGGATGGGACGTGGGGTTGAGGTGGGAGGAGATGATGGTTCCCCTCTAGCAGCTTGCAGGATGTGGTAGAGCACAGCAGGCCGCAGATAAGTAGGGACACACTCCCAGGAGAAAATAGAAATTACCGAGACAATATTGGGTGACATGATAGAAGTTTCATAACATGTTTTTTTTATGGCTGTTACCTCCTTTTGTTGGACTTTATGGCAAAAGTGGGTTTCTCAGGTGGAGGAAAATGAAGCAATGAAGCTGTGTCTACAAGGAAGTCCTGACAGAGAAGGGAGCAGTCTAGGAAAAAATAGGGAGATGGGTAAGCAGGAAGAAACAAAAGTGAGAAAACAAGGTGAGAGGAGAAGCAGTCTGCTAGTTTTCCTCCCACTTTGAAAACTAATTTCAATTACAAAATGCAAAATAAAAGTAAGCTCTGCCAGACAAGAATGCCAGAGGCAAGTTTCTATGCCAAAAAGCAAGATAATTTTAAGGATATTTTCAAATTTGTTAGTGAATTTCAGAAGATGTCAGTTAAGATTTCTAGCATTTGAAGAATGAAATATGATGTAGAATATGGTGGTTGTACCCTCCTGGCACCTATACCCTCCTGGTGTGATAGATGCTCGCACTGTCCCCACGGATGCTGTGAAAGGGAGACCAGTGCAGTGTGTAGGGTTACAGGGAGATGATCTCAAGACCCTAATAGTTGTCACAGTTTCCACCACAGCTTGTTATAAGTGAATGAAAAGATGCTCCTGCATGTGCCCTTTTCTCCCCCTGAATATTTGCAGCTGCCTTGGTGCTGATTTAAGCCTTATGGGCAGCAGAACTTGGTCACTGTTGGTGTTCAGGACACTCCAGCAAGCAGGAGGGAGGCAGGATAGTGTACCCCAGACGTGCCTGCTCCATTAAACCCACCTTCACCTTCCTTGGACCTGGCAGCTACAAGGCAAAGGAGCAGTTAAAGGACACAGAACAAGTGGCAGGGGGGCGCGAAAACAAAGAGACTCATTAAACTTTATGGATCTCGGCTATAAACAGCAGCGTTCAGTTTGTTAATGCTTGGAGTTTTAATTGTTTGCTGCCTTAACTAGCACATGTCTGATCTCATCTCTTGCCATCTGATAGGGGAGAGGAGATCTCAAGTGGAGCTGGACGCCGTAGCTCTGGTTCTGGCTAGCACTGCGAGTGAGTGGGACACCAGTCTGCTCCCCATTGCAAGGTAAGGAAAGATACTGCCATGCTAAAGCATAGCATAGACTTGAGTTGACTGTCCCCCAAGCAATTAAATTAATAACATATTAGCATATATGACTGTGCTCAGTGTTTGCCGACAAGTCCACATGTCTCTATGTAGAACAGATTTTCTTCCAAATATGACATCTTTCTTAAGCATGGAAGAATATAAATATTGGTCCTGGTGCTTGAACAAGACCCGTCTCAAACAAGTGAGGCATACCATATTTTTGAACCGTTATTGCTCTATTTGGAGCAAGTGAAATTACCGAATTTCTGTATAGATCAATGTGGACACGAATTTCCACACTATATTTGAACATCACCAGGTTGTTTGTTCATTCTCAACAATCTCTGTTCCAGGAGGTGTTGCAATGTGTTTTAGAATAATTTCTGCTTCTAAAGCTGAGTGTCTTTGAAAATAATATGGAATCACAACTTGATTCTTGAGCTTGCAGAACAAATTCTCATGGAAATAAAATTTTCTCATAAAATGCTGATTTATTGAGGCACACTCTTATCTTGAAATTCTCTTTAATTTTCAGCTCTACAGCCTGTTCACTGCCAGCGTGCTATTTTGGGACTCAAAGTGCCTGCTTAGAGCCCTGGAAAAAAATGACCGTGCCCATCATCTTTATTCTGTTACCGTGACATACATGACAAGGTATTTTTCTTACTGAATCCACTTTCAGACAGAAGAAATTATAGAAAAGATCAGCAAAAATGCTGGCAGATTATGGAAGAACCCAACATAGCAACTGCCAAAGGTAGGTGCTGATGCAGAGCTAAGAAATTAACCCAAAATGGAGCTGACGGCATCTCCATGGCTGTCACTTGACCTACACTGAGTCACAACAGTTGGCAGTGAAGCTTCCCTCACTAGAGTTCCTCTAAATAAACAAAACCAAAACAAAAAAGTGCTGAATGTTAATTTGCTTCGGCCACAGCTTAATGAGTAATGGGAAAGTTATTGGGGAACAGACTCTAAATAGGCTTGTGCGGGAAACGTGTCCTGTCGCACATGCAGACAGAGCAGCTACGTGTTAATAGGAAACAATGATGGGGTTTTTTTGTTTGTTTATTTGGTTGTTTTTGTAAGTTATGTTACTAGGAGGTGTAAATCTGATCCAAGACAAATTATTTCATTTATTAAGCATTCTTTACTACTACTAACAGCTGGAAAACCGTGAGCAGGAGGTAAACCACATCTCCCTGCTGCACAGAGTGCCAGGGTTGTGAAGTGTTTTTAAAATAGCACATAGAGTAACTGTGGAGGTGATTCAGATTCCCAGGGGAGAGCACTCATCGGTTGTGCCCCTGAGCCCGAGGTGGTCACGGGGCAGAGGTGTGACAACCTGCAGGGTCCCATGAGCAGCCTCTGCTTCTTGGTGGTCTCACTTAAGCACTGTAATCCCTGAGCTCACTGCACGTGAGCACTTAATTTTAAGGTAGGAATAATCCTGCTTCCATTGATGCGATTGCCTGTGTATTTAGAGTATTTCCCCTAGTTAGGTTTGAATGGAAAGAGGATGACCTCAAAACGCTATTTCTGTGCTGAAGTGAAGCATGTGTGGTTAAATTACACTTAAAAAAAATGGGATGGGGTTCAGTTGCAGATTAGGTTATGCTGATTTGTGTTAGACTAGTGTTCATGTTATCATTGATTTGTTGTAAGTGAATGAAATTATAAATACCATGCGTTTTAAAGAGATGACTATTTAATGCTAAGTACTGAGATCATTTTTTCTGGCATGGTATCTCATGGAAAGCTTATATTTAACCAAATGAACATTTTCTGAAGCAGCACATGAGTCAAAATGCCTCTGTTTCCAAAAATGGTATGGAAATCTGGTAGTATGTTTGAGTCTGATTTGCCTGTAAATAAATCAAAAGCTGGATGCAAAAGGGGCTTTGAGGAATCGCCCTGGGTCAGGTAATTCAGTCGTGGCATATCTTTCATAAAAGCGACCAGGGACCTCAGCACGCTAATAAGCTTGCAAGTCATCAGATTTTCCACATGCAGTCATGTCCTGTAAGTGCAATAGAGTGCATTAACAGGGCTCTGATGTAACATTTTCCAAGTGTTTTGTTGTAAGGCTGGTTGGGTCATGTACTTCTAACAAGCGGTAACATTCCTCGGGGAAGACTCAGTGCTTGAAGTGCCTTATACTACCATAAAATGAGGAATAATCAGATCTGTAAAGGACAGGGCACAGTGAACTCGGCAGCAATATATGGCACTTGTGTATTGTGTAACAGGCATTTCCCCCATTTCTGAGGAGAGATGGAGAAAATCATGCACTGCTTATGTGAGTAAGAGCATAATTTATCAGTGCAGGGCTGTGGTGGCTTCTCATGGTATAGTGGGACTGAAAATGCCGTAGTTGTCCCTAATCCTTGCCTGGCTCAGACAACAGCTGCCCACTCTCTCACGAGGTGACACAAAGGATTGCAGGAAGAGGACCCCCATCACCTCAATGATGAACTCACCGTGTGCTGATCCATTGCCATCTAGCAAATTATGTCCATCGGTCTCACACCAGAAGCACAGGTGAGCCAGGCAGGGCTTTTTGCTTCACCAGGACTCAGTGCAATGAAAAGCTGCCCACGCCTTGGGCCACCATACCTCACACCAACCCACTCCCACCATTCCTACCGCAGCGTTGGAGCTCCACAGCAGCAGCTCAGCTCATCCCAGCCCACGGGGACACTTTGCGCAAGGTCCTTAGAGCTAGGCAACGTTTTTGGTGAGGAAAGGAAATGTTTTGCTCCATAAAGAGCTTCATCCATGCATTTGTATCCTATGTGTGATAATCTGCAAGAGTCACTTATGTTGTACTGATAATCTTCCAAAAATATTTTAATATGGAAAATTTAATTGCTGCAACTATGTACCAGGAGTGGAATCCAATTGCAGTTAACATCACAATTAGTGGAGTTGGCTGAAGCTGGTTCTGATTCCCCAAATCTTGTTTTCCAATTGCTACAGAAGGTAATTAATGGAAAGTCACTAAAAAGCCTTCAAATAGAGCATAGTATTTACTCTTCATTTCTGTGGATGAATCCCGTGTCATGGATTCCTGTGCCTTCAGTGTAACCATGCAGACAATGGTAAAGATGCTACTGCGTGCCTTAAACTAAGAGAATTTCATAAATAACAATTGCTTCTGATCTCGTTTTTAGACTTCAGAAGGCCTTGTAAAGCTTGTGATGTATTTATACAACAGGGCAGTACTTGGAGAATGGCTTTTACACCTAAATATGTACAAGTTGGCTAATTTTGCTTTAAATTAACATACAAAACCTGCAGATAGGTTTTGGTCTATTCTGTTTGATCAAAAGCTACAGAGTATACAGTGCACTGTATAAACTGACTAGTTCATGCATCTCAAACAACAGAAATATTCTGTTTTTAATTTTTGTAATATTAGTCTCTTCCACATGCCTTAAATACACTAAAGATTGGGATGAGCAGATTTAATGCAATGCTACCTCTCCTACAGACCATTTTACACAGAAAAGAAATAATGAAAGTCACTAGAAACATCTTTGTGTCAAATAATCATTTATTCTTCTGTTGCTGACTCACCCCCATGTCAATGACAGGGTCTTAACTACCATCAGGAAACAACTCCATTCCAGCAAATGCTTGAATATTTTTTGCAGCCTCAAAAATCAGTGTGGAACTGCAAGCTTTGGGCTTTAGTGCCTCTTCTCTATCACACGTGCAGCAACACTAAAGGAGGGAACATTGATCACATCAAGAAAAGGGGCTGCTGCTGCTGACAAGCCCCTTTCCCAGCACATCAATGGATCTTAAACTTCATATCTGAAGTTTGGGTGGATTTCAGGACTGATGTCACATATTGTGTTCAGAAGCTTTTTCATCATGCCCTCCATGTTCTTGTGGTAGCTGCCAGTGAGGTTTCGGATCGTTTCCGTTGTTTGCTCCTCTATTTTAGTGGAGAGGTTGCCTTGGGAGCCCATTACCTGCAAAGCAGAAGTCCTCTGAGCAAAATAGGCTTCCATGTGACTCTGTGCTCCTTGTACCTGAAATAGCCTCTAAGAATTTCTCTTTATCGTCCAGTATAAACATTATGCAGGCACTCACTGCTTTGGAACGGTAAGGGCATGAGCTTGACTAAACCACTCACATAATAAACAGGATTAAAGAGAGCTCTTCCACATGCTCGTTAGCACTGGAATCTCCCCGTGTAATGCAAGTTTCCTGGCTCCTTGTGGGAACTGCATTTTACACACTTTCTCTTTTATAGCAATTGTTATAATTTGCTTTATTTTAATGACTAGTAAACTAAATTCTATCACTGGTTTGCTTCCTTTGGCCTCTCTGAGTATGAACATGGCTATAGAGGAAAACATGGGGAAGTCTTCCTGAAAATGTGTAATTGGAGTGTTCGAAAAGCCTTCAGTACTTAGAGATGTGTAATCCTCTACAGGCCTCAGAAAAGGTCCTTTAATCTTACGTTTTCTTATGTGGTGAAACACTGGGCAGCTTTTGGCAGGCTAGTACTGGGACATTCCCTTGGAGTTGAATTGATTTGAGCCTGGTAGAACATTTCAGCAAGGTTACATCACAAGAAGACGCGCATATTCCAAACCCAGGACTTTGGTCCTCTGTCTCCAGTGTCCCAACATCCTCTGAATTCCTCCCTGATGGAAATGCCCATCTGATTGGAGATAATATTTTATTTCTAGCTCAAGAGATGCATGGAGCACAGCAGGAGACCATTCTGTACCCGGATGGAGTAAGAAAGGAATAAATCACATTCTTCTTGTTTCTGCCCCTTAGATGGACAACCAGGTGAAGCTGGTGAGCAGACTACATCTAGGTAGCGAGTACCTAGATGACCACTACAAACCAAGGGCAAAGACACTAGCTTTATTCTTGATGTGATTTTACCTCAACTTAGTCCTTAGAAGAAGGAAAAGAAGCTGAATTCTTCTGCACAAAGCACTGCTGAAATTCTTTTTATCTGTACTTGGCGACGTAGTAAGATGTGTGTCCATAATCCTGATGTCAAACAATTTCTGATTGGGAAGGAATTGAGGACAGAGACACCCATGTAAATGCTGGGAAAAGATTATAGCTTTCAGTGGTAGCTACTTTTAGTTTGCATTTTATGTTAGCTTTTAGACAAGTCAGGAAGGCCTCATGGGGAAAGGATTGTACAGTTTAGACCATATTTATGGAGCCGAGTTATTCCACCCGGGAAAACAATTTTTTAGAGTTCCCAGATAATTATGTGTTATCCAGCTACTAAGTACCTCTGAAATATTTCAAGAAAAGCATTATAATGCTTAAAAAAAAGAGTCTCTGTAGATTGGGAAACTGCTTGCATGATTCATGCTAATATAATAATTTGAGTAGTCCATTCTCACACTTGTATGTACTTTTTTTCTTTCTGCTTTTCTGCTTCTGAATTTTGGATTTTTTTCTTGTCAAAGAAATTCTCTCCTTGGTCCATGATTTGTATTGAGCTCAAGCACCTATTTTCTCTCAGGTCCATCCTGCTTTTGTGCCAACTTTACATTGGCTTAAAAACCACAACATGGAGAACGAGGCTTGGCCTCTGCAAGGGCAGCGATCTCCAAATCTGGGTGTCGACCTCACAACCAGTAGCAAAATTACCCCTAGCTCTGGGCTTGTGTTTTCAAAACTTATTTTTATAAGTTTTCTTCATTATGCAGAACTTTTGCTAGTTGTTGCTCAAATTAAATGACATTTTTTCTCTCTGTCGTCCTTGATTCTGGACTGTGGTGACCAATTGACGAGGTGGGAGCAGGGCTGCAACAGGCTCGTGCCACGGGCTGGTTTTTGGGGAGCAATAATGATCTTCCTGTGTAGGGTGTTGGGCCAACAAACAGTGGCCTTTTCCTGCAGCACTGGTTTTGTCTGGGAGGAGAGTTCACACCATAGCATGCGAACAAATGTTTTCTCAGCTATTTTGGACCATAAACCACAACGTATGCTTGAACTGAACAAGTGGACATATTTTAGGAGTCTTTTTGCTTTATTTTAGCATTAGTAATGACCTGAAATTGTAGGTATGAGACAAGTTCACCAGGTCTTGCTGTGTGACATTGTGTCTGGGGGCTGCTTTTGCTTATTAGAGACATTGCATCTATGTATGTTCCTAAGGCCTGTGATCTCTGATAGAAAACGTTTTAAGGAATTGTAGCTGAAATGACAGTTGTGTAAAGCAGTTTCTGTTTGACCTCCTTGCCTTTTTTGTTTTGCTGCTACTTTTGCAAATGTTGTTTCCCTTGACTTTGCACAACACAAGCAAGGAAAAACATAGGAACAAAAAAATGGAAAAGGAAGGTCACTGGGGGGAAGAAAAGAGCAATTTGTGACGAACCTTCATGAAAATACTGGAGAAAACTGCAAGATAGTGTAAATACATAAAATAAGCAACAATTCAGGTATGAAAATGTCAGCCTGACCGCTTTTACTTTGCAAGTGTAGTGAAAACTCCCAGTATTTGGATGGTTTCAGATTATCAAAGCCGCAGTGCTGTGTGCCGTTATAAAGGCAGCAAAAGCAGAGCAGGAATCAAAAGAGAGATTTTGAATCTTTGTTTCTACCGAAACATCAACCTCATTTCTAGTTCCGGTTTCAAGAGGAGGACAAGGTCTGTCAGAAATTAAAGCAAGCAAACGCAAAGGTGTTTTTCCTCTACCATCAAAGGCCACATGTGAACCCAATCCAGAACGGGGGCAATCCAGAAGGGGGGCAATGATGTTTAAATCCCAGCAGTGCCACCTGAAGTGACTTGTTTTACCAGTGAGCAAAAGGAATGTGTGGGTTTCTTACTTACGTTGCTCTGCTTATGCCTAAACTCTTTCTCCCTCTGCAGCCGGTAGTGGTCAATCTCTGCCATGGCCTCTTCCTTGGCCTGCTTCAGTCTCTTCCCCTTCCCTGGACATAGGAAAAAAAAACAGGGAATGACTATCCCAGAAGATAAATCCCTCAATTTCCCAGTCAACAGCAGTTTTATTTGCAGGGAATTGCTAGAAGAGGCCAAGTGACAAGGGCAGTGTGCTCTGATTCCAGGCCAGCCGTACAGACACCTTTCTGCTTCCCTATGTGAAAGCACACATCAAAACCAAAAGTTGGTTGGTTTGCTAATAACAGAAGTCTTTTTTTTTTGCAACTAGACATATTCTCATAACACAACTGTGTTTTTTTTCTCTTTCATCACAGCTTTGTGTTTAAATAAATATCTAACTTTTCCTCTTCAGCAATAGTAGCCAGATAACAGATTTTAGTTGTCACTGATTGGAAAAGACTTTATTCTATGTGATTTGCTGTATTGACTGGTTGCCAAAATCCCTTCATCCCACACCAACTGGATTCTGTTTGGGGCTGGCAGATGTCCAAGATGCTGCAAAGATGCATCTTAACCACCAAGGAACCGAGCTGCAGCCTTCCCGCTTTGTTGCCTTCTCTCCCACCTTTTTTTCCCCTCTAGCATTTGTTAAATGTGAGAGATTAAGAAAAAAGAGGATGTCAAAGGTATTCTTTGCTAATGTGTAGAAAACTGTGTTTGGAATAGGAGGATGATCTACTATCTGGTATTTTACACTTTCTCCTAAAAAAAAGACTTGATGAAATGCTTAATTTTGTGTGTTGGGAATAGTTGCTTTATCTTTCGTAAAACACTAAGAATCTGTAAAGAGAAAGCCGTGTAAGGCCTTGCAGGACTGCACATTTGTGGCATTCCCTGTGTCTACCAGGGCTGCTGGGTATCAGGTGAGGGGGGAGCCTTGAAGGAAATGTGATCCCTAAGGTGTTTTGCAAGGCAAGTCCTGAACGCATCATACCCATGTAGCAGTAACCTGTTCTGTATGAAATGAGTAGGGGCCCATGGATCTTGGCTGCACTAGTTTCTGAGGAGAGAGCCCTGTTCTAACTGCTGGGACTGTCAGCCTCTTGCTTTTAAAGCTGATCTGTTATTTCTGAGGCTCCTGGGCTGCTGCTCTTCTCTTTTGTGGGCCTCTCTGCTGGCAGCTGGAAGTTCGAGGGTGACAGAGGTGAAGGTTGCTCTCTTCTCTCAACAGATATAAGGCTGCTGAAAATAAACTCATTCAGTTACTTAAATCAGGATATCATAATAATATGATAATGAAAACTGGGCGTCTCAAAAGGCATCCTTTTATTTTATTTGTTTGTTTATAACCACCTACTTGATGTCATTGACTTATGTGAACACTTTGGGAAGATATATAAAAAAAAAAAAATTCAAGTAGGGGAGCTAAACCCAGTGCCTCCTCTGAAACCCTCAAGAACATTCTGCAGCCAAACCAGTAGACAAGCATCACTCTCATTTATTCACTCTTATTCATTTATTCTCTCAGGCAGCCACACTGGATGGGTTCTACTTGTGCTGGACTTCTGAAGCCCGATCAGATGTGACATGAAGTGATCACCTTCCCCTGGACACGGCACTAAAGTGAACCTGGATGCTGTGAGGATAAACGGTTGGTTTTGATACATCTGTGATTGGAGCAAATCCTGGATGAAAGGCCTGATCCATGATGAGCTATTACCTCAGTGGATGACCCATTTGAAGCCAGTGCCTGTGGTTTGGTGAGTAGAGGCAGAGATGCTGAACATGTGTTTCTGGTCAGGCCTTGATTCCTGGCCTGTTTGGTTCAGTGCTGTCCTGCTCATGGGGTGTGAGGAGAGCTGAAGTGAGACTGTGCAAAGGTTTTCTACACGAAGGAGCTACATGTTGGGGCCCTTGTTAGATTTATTGACCCTCGGTCCACTTGGAGACAGCTTCCTTGTCCAGGTAACTGCCCTTATCAGAGCCCATGTGCCACTAGGGAGCTGGAATTGTGTCTACGTGGGCAGAGAAGCTGGTTACGAGCTAGCAAGGTCGTTTCCAAAATGTGCCTTTGTATGGAAAGAGCTGATCACATCAGCTTCTGTGGCTTGCGACCAAGAATTAAGGCTTGGGACCAGTAAGTAGAAGCACTGGTCTGGACAACAAAAGTCAGAACCAGGTTGAGGTCTGGATTTTGAAGTTCCCCCCATCCCCAGGAATGGGGCTCAACAGCCTTTTGCAGAGCACGTCTGCAGCAGAGCTGCAAGACTGTGGAAATGGGCCACGAGGAAGCGCTGCCAATTTCACCAGCTGAGGAACTGGAGCTCGATAGCAAATTAAATTATTTCGAAATCAGTGGGATTTCAATTTCAAATTCCATCTGCGGGGCCATCTGTAGTAAATATGTTGCATACTTTGGCCACCAGATAGATAAATAAACCCATTTAAAATGCACGCAAGAGAATGAGACTCTAGGAAACAACAGTTCTTCCTGACAATGCAGCTAGTGAAGCTAAATAAATAAATAAATACGTGTGTGTGTCCATGTGGCAGCTCTTCAAAGTGCCCTGGATTAAGCACCGTATATAGGGCGGCTGCCATTTCCCTTCTCCATGATGCCTTTAGGACTGGCACAGCAGGAACCTGCTGCTTCCTACTTAATTAAGTGGAAAAGCTGTGAGTAAATGACTGCGAGTTCAACAACGTTGTGGTCAGAATCTGCAACTGCCAACATATGCTGCACCTGATCAAGCTGAGCAGAAACTAGAGCATAACCTGCGGTTTCACCAGAGAAACCGCCAAAATTAATTAATCAGCCCGTTACGAACCGCTTGTTTGCTGCCTTGGTTGTACAAGAGGGGATTGCCTTTTCCAAGCTTCCAGATCCTGTTTATTCTAGGGATAGAAAATGGAGGTGCAGGAAGGTGAAGGTGGAAATGTTTCTCACCAAGGGCCACATGGGGGACACCTGCCTTGACCCTGCTCCTTCCTCCCTGCGTTAGGTTTTGGTCTTACCTAATCACTGGGGAAATGTTAGCAGGCATAAGCATAGGAAAAACTAGTTGTCTTCCTGGGTGTTTCTGTGATAGTAGCAAACTAGCTCTAGGTCACTCCTTCCACTCTTTTAGGCTGTTGGTAATTTTTTTAGACCTTACAAGAAAAAGATGGCAGAAACCAAATATTTCTCAGTGTTGCATTCTAATTTGCTTAAACAACAAGTTATCTTACTTTGCAAAAGCTGCCTTGCTAAAACCGGGTTTTTGGTTTCAAATATGTAATCTAAGTTAAACTTCTTCATGAAAATCATATTATACAAATAAAGTTGCCAAAAATGAATCAATTTTTATTCCAAGTAGGCCCATTTCCATTGTTTTTGAGTGTTAAATTGTCTGCAGAATGGGAATTTGGAATGCTTTTTTTAAAGTAAAAAAGAAAATCTTAAAAAATGCAATAGAAGCAGTTGATCAGTATACATAGCTTTTTCACTGTAAAAAAGTCCTGGATATTATACAAGAGAAAGCCAGGGATATATCTTTGAAAATATTTTATTTTGGTTAATATTTGTTTTATAACCTGATTTCCTGAAAGCCTTAATACAAGGTTTATTTTGACATTAGAAATCAAGCCAAGACATGAAGACCTACAGGAAACCAATTTTGCTAAATCCAGGGTTCATCATACATTCATTTCCCTTGTTCTACTTTAAAGGTTTTTAAGGAAACAATTGCCATCTTAGCTCTGACGATGCTCATTTATTTCTGGGATCTCAGTTATGCTTAAAGAAGAAACAAGAACCAAAGCGGAGCAGTGTGCACGAGAACAGGGGACCACGGGCAGTTTTGTTTCATTTTTAATCAATTTGGGAGTTTCAGCCTTGCTAACCTACAGTCTCCAAAACTATTAATAATGTGTTGGGTATAAGTGAGATCAGCCAACGATGCAATAAACATATTCCACGCTAGGGCAAAGAGTATTGGCCATGAGGTTTACAGAGGAGCTTTATGAAAGTATTTTTTGCTTTGTTTTGTGTTTATATATAGCATTTTATTTGTTATTTTTTCAGGATAGAAGTGGATATATCAGGGAAAAAAATAGGCCCGTCATCTACTCATTTACAACATTCTGTGTGTTCATGCTAAGTTTTGCAATTATCTGAATATCTATGAATAAGACAAAGGGTTTTGCTTGAAGGTAGTTTTGATAATCCCATTTCCTTGAGAATGACCTGCCCTGGTCATGTCCTGCCAATGATTTACCTTTCATTCCTCCTATATTTAAGTGTAAATAGTGACTCACGTAGGCAGTTGTGCTGTGCACAGGCTGTGTGTTGTGCAAAGGGGTCATATTTACACTTGAACAGGGGAGGGAAGGCAC
>JAUBOD010000770.1:769931-795421 GCA_032353885.1 Nothura maculosa | reverse complement strand
TTATATGCATAGAGTGGTTCACTGCATTTCAGGTATTTGCTTTTATTTTACTCTTTGCATTTAATCACGGACAAACTGTGCAGTCCTTTATGCTGATGGAAATGCAGAGTAACTCTGGTTAAAAGACTTGGACTCATTCTGAATTGGCCGAACAGGATTTGGCCCTGGAAAAGAATCCCATTTGCCTTGTCCCACACTGCTTGTGCTTTGCAGGAACATAGGTGGCTTCAGTGCCGTTGCTGTGAAAAGTGTTGAAGTTAAGGACAGACGTGCAAAACTTCTGCCAATACAACAATACAATAATGTCTGTTTGGCATATGGGCAATTATACCAACAGAAATTATTAACATGGAACTTGCACAATGTGGAGAAATGCAATAAACAAAATCTCTTTTCCTTTTTTTTTTTTTTTTTTTTTTTTGAGTGTGCTTGCTTGGAATTTTGAGTGTTTCTTTATCTTAACTGGTATTTTCTTTACTTCATTTTCTGCTTTGGCCTCACTGCCAAAGTCTTTACTCATAGATACTTGTTTTCTAGGTATCTACCAGGAATATATATTTTGCTTCATTTTTCTAAAGGAGAAAAATATACTTAGCTATAAAAGTAACAGAGAGGGAACTCAAGTTTTGGTGCAGAGGAGAGTAAACACACCTGTAACCTCATGCTTGCATTTAGTAAGACGCTCATCTTCTGCCATTACTTTTATGTATACCGTTATATCTCTGGTTTTTTTCAGCGTTCTTAAGCTTCTTTACAAGTGGCTATTAAAAAACAACCCAGAAAGCCTCCCAAGGAAGCACGAGGAGAAGCCAACACCAAGCTGTGGTAGCTCCAGCGCCGGCTCTGCAGCCTGTGCAGACCAGACCCTCATCCTCCTCCCCACTTAGGGCTGCACGGTGCCAGCCTGGATCCTGTTTTCTCCATTCTTTTCCTGGGAAGGGCACATTGCCAGTGCCCTACGTGGGTAGGGAACAGCAATGCCACCAAGAGCACCTGCTCTGGCTGCTGGGCTTGCAGAAAGGTGGTTGCCTTTGGCCACGTGCACTGTACAAGTTAATGTACCATGCTAATCACTAATGAATATAGTGATGCTGATGCATATAGGGATATGAGAGCTACAAAATTATTTTTATTTAGCTTCTACTTCTCCCTGGAAAACCAAATCTATTTCTTCATCGCGCTCTCTTGCTGCACGTGACATCATCTTGGTGTGTTTTATGTGAGGTAGGTACCTATGGGAGGCAGGACATCGTTTCCCTGTTGCTGTCGTCTAAATCACCCTCACTCTGTGGAGCAGCATCAATATTCCCCCCAAACGCAGCCCAGTGACTCCAGTGACATACCTAGTTTGGGGTAATGTGGTCACCACATCTTTTTTGCATTAAATCACTGGGAGATTAATGCAGGGGGAAAATATATTAGAAAAATAGATAATGAAGGGCTCTACTTACAAATTTTATTTTTATTTTTTTTTTTTTGGCTATTGCCCTTATTTTTATATTGGTTTCTGTTACTTTTTGCTTATAGTTGACTGGAATAATAATTGTTTTAATTTATTATTCTTGAGTATTTACATATGCTTTACCTTGGGCACTTAGGCATTCAGCCAATGAGTCTGTTTTAAACTGAACATTTAATCACTTACTCATTGCATATGCCAAATCAGGCTCATAGGTGCAAGCTGTCACAGCAGTAGCAATTCTTGTGGTTATAATAATCACTGTCCTGAAGTCTACATTTACTTACATATACTTTTTTTGAAGCCCAAATGACATTCAAAGGTAAACTCTTAGTTTTCACAGGAAGAGCACAGACAATTTTGTATAAGACATGACAGAGTTTGTTTTACTTGAGAGTTACAGTAGAAAAAAATACAGTACAAGCAGGCCAGATACTTACTTTTTTTTGCTTCTTCCAGTTTGTCTTTGGCCCGTTTCTCTGCCTGCAGGAGCTGCTGGATTCCTTGGGACTGGCTGGTCATGCTGGTTTCTGGAGCAGGACCGCGGCTCCGGGTGTGTTTATGGAGCAGCCGGGCTCTCCGTGTGCTCTGCCCTGGCTCTGTCCTGCCGCCTCCACCCGGCACCGCTGCCACTGTCCTCAGCAGGAACAGTCCGGGAGGCTCCGAGCGACCTTCCCTCCTCCTCTGGGTCACCTGAGAGCTCAAGTGTCTGATTAGCACATGGGGAAAGGAAGGCAGGAGCACTTCCAATAGCCTACAGTGCCATGGAGAAATACACGTGTTGTTAAACTCCTCTTGTTGGAGGGGATTTTAGTTAGTCTTGGCAGAGCAACTGACAAGGAAATAATTTTGTTTCATGAAGCTTTGATGAAACTTCCCATTTGTTCATTGCTCTAGGTCCTGCTTTCGATACAGGTGAGTGTGAATGACAGTGAGAAGGGGGAGCTGCACCCGAGGATCCATCTGCCTGTTGCAATAGAGGGTCTGGTGCATCAGGAATGACTGCTCCATCCCGGGAGCACCTCTAAAAAATCCATGTCCCCGTCAAAGTGGCCTTCAAACACAGGAGCAGGAGAGGGACACTTCAAAGCTCATAATTAAAGTAGATTTTAAAATACTTCTTGCCATGAGTAAAGCATGTTCATTGCAAGTTCCTCCTGCAGTGATAATGACTAGAGATCACTTGAACCTCAGATATACCTGTTTTATACTTGCTTTTATTTTTTTCCCCCTTTTTGAGTTGCAGTTTCCATTTCCATACTTTTGCTATACAGTTATCTTACATTATACCTGACCAGCAACAGAAAGCAGAAGTGGGAAATGAAAGTTAAGAAACGAAGCACTCTGCAGAAAAGCCAGGCTTAGCACCTTAAAGCAATAGTTGCTTCAAAATTAAATAGGAAGCAGAAATATTGTCAGCCTTATCTCAGACATCAAAGGTATATTTAAGGCACAGTGGGCTGTGTCAGGCAAATCTCTGTGCTGCAAGAAACGTTACCAAAGGGCTGGCAGGTTGAGCTGCAGTTTCGTTTCAGGGCACAGGTAAAAAAACATCAGGGATCACGGCCAGTGATTCTCAGAGCAGTTCTCAATGTTTTTGCGTATTTTGCTGTGTTACACTGATATTAATATTGCTGTAAACGTTCATATTCACAATCTGTTAGTTGTAATATTTCACAGAGGAACGCTTTATATGATTTCTTTAAGGAAAAAACCATTGAATTATAGCATCCTTCCATTGCTCAAAAATGCATGTACTTCCAAAGCAGCTCAGCTCATCTGCAGCTGTCAGATTTTACATATTCCAATGCTATTTTTTCCCTCTTTTTTTAATCAAAAGACCCAGGTTTTTTGTTTCCCCCGCAGCTAACACGTGTGGAAGGAAGCCTAGAGAGGAGCTTTCCGCTTGCCCCTTCGTAGCAGCTCCCAGCTCTCCTGCCACGTGGATCCCTCGCCCCACCAGCCAGGTAGGACTACGTGTCCACAGACAGCCACTAATTGAGGCTGCTGCTTGTGCACGTTCGTTAGGCTCCGTGTGGGGGGCTGCCCCTCTGAGCTCATTTGCCAGGGAGGATGGTGGGTGATCTCAGCCTCTGCTGCCGTGCCAGCTCCGCACACTCCGCTTGGTGGATAATTCATTAAAATAAAGTGGGTTAAGGCACCGCCTGGCCCCGCAGACTCCTACTCCATCAGGCAAGCTAATGAGATGTGCTGCACTCACCGGCTTCCTCTCCAAGTTGGAGCGAGCTCCGGAGTCCTTTAATTAGAGGAGAGAAGCTGAGGTGACGACTGGCAGGGGGGAGAAGTATTTGCGGAGGGAGGGGGGTAAAAAGTAGGTTTTTCAAAGACGAGCCCCTTTCCTTCCCAGCAAGTTGTCCTTTCATGTGGCTGTCTCGGCCGCCGGAATTGCCCGCAGCCCTTCCTGGCCCTTCCTGCTGGCGGGAAAGGGGATCAGCTCCAGTGCGTCTCGTTCCCTCCAAACTAACCCACAGAGCCAGTAAATGAAGTCAGATGAGGGACGAGAGGCCCTGCAGGGATCTCCCTGCCCTTGGCAGTGCGGCTGGCAGAAATGCTCTAAATTAGGCATTTCTAGCGCAGGTGGAAGTGGAGCCACCCGCTCTCCTCTGTCTGCAGACAGGCTCTGAGCAACCCCCAGGTTGTCCTCATTATTTTACTGGGGAAGAAATAAAAACCCACGTGTCATTACTCAGGTTGATCCTTACCTAAGGTGAACCCAGCTTTAAAGACACCAAAGGATAAAGGCAGAGCCATTGCCTCCCTCTACTGAGGTCTGAGAGCAGACCTGCACATAGGGAGCACATGGGATGTGTCTAAGTCAAAGGTTTCCCATGTGTTATGTCCCCTCATAATTAAACAGTCATGTTTGCTTGTATTAAAAGAAATATAGTTATGAATTTTGTGCTCAAGCTGCAGTTACGCCTGCAGGTTGGGCTTCCCGCCGTCACGTTTTCCAGCAGCGACACTGGTGTCATCAGAGCAGTTGGCATCAGCAGCCCCAGTTGCACCCGGAGGGCTGAAGGTATGGAAAGAAATAGGTAAAGCCAAGCTGAAAGCCAAGCTGAGCCTGCAGTGAAATACTGCCTGCAGCAGCGGGACGGGTGGCCGCGCTGGCACTGCCCCAGCCCGGGCTGCAGTCGCGCTGCGACGGGCCCTGCAAATTTCTCTCTCCTTTTTATTTTTTTTTTTTTTTTTTTTTACATTAACCCAGGTGATCATTCAGATACATTAACAAAATGCCGGAGTCTAGAACTCCCTTGTTTAATTTCTGGTAATTTGATCACAAAGATGGCTTGGATTACTTCCCACTCATGGTGTTTTGTGTTAAACATTTCTTTTTTTTTTCTTTCTTTCTTTCCTGGTACAGCCATTTGCTATTTTCATTCCCAGCCCTTGCACACAGAGCACACCTCTTGTTTACCACATCCTCTCAATGACTTTCAGCACTGCTGCCTGTCCCAGAAGAGGACATGGGCCTCGCTGCCGCCCTTGTGCAGGCGGCTGTGAAGGCAGAGGAAGTGGGAAGCCCTGTGAGTATATTCTACATTACACAGGCTAACCAGCAACTCGCACCCATTTCACAGTTCAGCATTCACTTGAAAGCTTACATTTGTTTTTCTTTGCTGGTGTTAGGGACCCGTCAGTTGCACCATTTGTGTGTCCTCCTGCAGGTTGTGCATGGTCCCATGTGCACCTTGCAGGCCACCTTACACATCTCCTGTTCCACCCAGCTGCAGCATCCCTTGAGCTTTCATCCAGATGCAGCTTTTGCTGGAGCTCCTGAGATTTTTCTACCCAAAGGGTGTCTCTGATCTGTGCTACCGATGTCAAGAAATGGGCTGGCAGGAGAGAGGCTTCCTGCCCTGTGGTGCAGGATCCCTCCCCTCTTGCAGCTCTCCCCCCTGCATGTCTGCGTGGCAGCAGGGCCACCCTGGGAGGACCTGACATCGTGGCTCCTAGAGCTGGTGGGGGAGATGAGCTGAGCTCCTCAGGTAACATTCAGGTATCCCCACGTGTGGCTGGACGCCGCATTCCTCAGAGATGCCCAAGGCTCCGGCTCAACTTGGCCGGCACGTCTGACGGCTGCATCAGACACATGCAGTGTGACATGAGATGTGCTGTGAGTGACACGAGATGGGCTGCAAGTCCCTCGGGCCTGGGTGGCCCATCGAGGGGACACTGCCACCTCCTGTCCTGCTGGGTGCAGCCTCAGGAGACGGATTCTCACCTGGGCTAAATCTCACATTCACTGTAACTTTCCCATTTCTTCCACTTCTCAACAGACAGACCATTCCACATCTTTTTTTGTGCTAATGTGACATTTTGTTAACAGCCACCACCACCATCAAGCTGAAAAATAATGTCAGGAAGGTCTTTTTATTTTGGTTATTCTGCTTGGGACGGGCGAGCTGAAGCAGGAAAGCACCCTGCTCTTGGAGGCCCTGCAGACACTGGCATCCCTCCGTTCCTGAGAGCCACCCCTGCTGCTGCTTGGTGCAGGTGACGGCCCCTTCCTCATGGAGGGTGCAGGTGGGAGGCCGGGGCGGGCGCTGTTTAAGCACCAGCTCACACTGAGGGGACCGCTGAACTTTGGGATGGTCACCGTGGCTTCCTCCCACTCCATAAAACACGCAGGGAAAAATCCCCCAGAGCATCTAATGCAAATGTACATTTATTGTTCTGTTACTTGAGAGATCTATTTTTTCCTGTTTCTGTGGCAAGCTTTCACATGCGGTATATCATAACATTCTGATGCTGCCTAGAATTAGATTTATGGAGATAACCAAGACATAACAAAGATGATTATCCAGCTTTGCAGCCCAGCCAGGCTAAACCTGTTGTTTTTGGTGGCATTTGACTTTCGTGCTTTTCCTTTGCAGATGACTCAACGAATGTTTAACTAGGGTGCTGAACTTTGACGAAAACTTAATTTTCTTCTCCATTTCTCATTGCATTTCATTCCAAATTTGAGCAACACTAGCCTCAACCAAAAATGAGTAAGGAGAATAAGAAGGATAGCCCTTTCTTCTGGTGAAAATATTAATATTATGACCAGAGAGGGAGGCATCTTCTTAGTCCTCTTAAGACAAATAAACACTTGGAAAAGCTAAGGTACAAAACCTGGATATTGACCTTTAAAACCAGAGTAGATGTTGTCTGTAAATAGTACATTTTACAGCATTAATGATAATGATTATGAAGGTGAAAGTTTTTCCCCTTGACTTTTGTATGCTCTGATTTTAAATTGCAGAGAGTGTTTCTGAAACAGGAAATCTGTGATCTCTGCATGTACCTGTGCTTGTACACATGCATACATGTGTACATGTACATGTGTGTTTGTGCACTGAGGTTAAACTGGGTGCTATTTCTTCACCTTTCAGAGCTGCCTTGGAGTTTTGGAGTGTTGTGTTTGCGTGTTTTTAAGAACTTGCATCCCTTCACTAAAGAAATAAGAACATTAATTTCAGGCTCTTCCTTACTTTACATCACATCTCTGGTATTTCTGTTGTTTCTCTTGCTGCTCCTGCAAGAAGAGCTAGTCTTGCATGTCAGCAAGTTCCTCATCTCCGAGGAGGAAGTACTGTGTTCATCAAGGCGCCGTGCACTAATAAACAGGTTTTTTACTTCAGCCGGTCCCTTGATACACTGTTCAGGTTTTGCTTTACAGAAAGTGATTCTGCTGCTGGAGATATTTGCACTTTTGCGTGCAGCATTTTTCCCTTTTACATCCTTGGAGAAAAAGATCAAAATTCATTAAATCTGCTTTTCTTTCACTTAATTACAAATGATTTCAGAGCTTAGCTGAACTAAGTGCAGTTATAGCACATTAAGCACATCCTGACTTCTGGTGTTAAACTTGTCTTTAAAAGTTGGATGATTTCAATTCATGAGCGTAGATGGTAAAAAATAAAAATAAAAAATGCTACTGTGCAAGGAGTCTTTACTCAACACAATTCATATTTCTCTTTACAGGGAAATGCAGAGATGAATTTTGCTGCATTGCTTAGTACAGACATGTACCTAAGGCTGTCTTGATAAATTTTTCCTTGCATTGTCAGGAGTGCTACCTGAAAAATTATATCTGATTATTTTCTGTAAGCCAGCTCTGGTGAGTATTTTAAGCCAGGCATGATGCACCATCAGGTTTTCTAATGCAGTGCTATCATTTTTAAAGTATTATTTTAGAAATAGCATTTTCAAGATGCAAATATTATGGTAGGAGCTGTGAAGAAAAACAAGGGAGCTGTGATTAAATGTTAGAGCCAGGCAGTGCTTAGAAGTGGGGAGCGCTGAGTTTTCTCCTGAGCCTGGCTGGATTTCTCTCCGTTTGATGGAGAGAAATGGACACAATATTTTTGTACGTGGTTTGCAAGGCCCTGTGAACAGAAGGAATCCGTGGCCAGCAGGTCCAAAGCCCATCATGGACATCACTTAGTCTCACTATGGTCAGGAGACGGCTGCTGTCGCAGTAGGATTGGGATTCCTTGGTCCTCCCGTCGACCTGCACAGAGGCGTTTGGTGTGCAAACTCATCACAAGAGCAAAGTGGATGAAATTTCCTATTAATTTTTTTAATCTTTATTAATGTGTATCTTTATTAATGTGTAGGGCAGATGAGCATGTATCTCCAGTAAATACATGCTCAGAAAGAAACTGCTGAAAATGACATTACGGGCAAATTAATGATACTCTCTTGGTTCCTCTGAGCAGGTGCCCAATTTATCTTTGAAATAAATGGCTGGAAAGATGTTTTTGCAGGGGAGGAGAAAGTTGGAATTGAGCTACTATGAAAGAGGAAGCTAGTTTTGATATTTCTGCCCCAGAACCTTGTGGATATTTGCATGGCTCTCTTTTTGACACTCTGGGTGCCAGCAACAGCAGCACAGATTCATCCTTTTTCCACAGAGCATGGTGCAGGCTGCAGTGGAAGTCTCTCAAAGCAGAATTCATTGCTTTGAAAAACCTCAAAAGATGCATTAGAATAGAAGCTTTGTGCTTATGATAACCCTTGATAAAAGGCTGTGCAATATTGGTTCTCAAAGTTCCCTTAAATTAAACCCATTGAAATCCTTCACTAAAGACCCAACGTGCGATAGCTTTTGCTTTGTCATCTGCCCCACTGAATCTTTTCCTTGCTGGCCACCCTGATGTCCTCCTGTTAGCAGCGGAGGTGACTGTAGATACTTGTGCTAGAATTCAAAATATTACAACAAAGCAGAAAATGTTCAGTTGTCCATTTCATTTCTCTACCCTTCCTGGGCAGAAGAGGAGACCTTATGTCAAAGTGCTGAGAACCTCAGAAAAAAAATTTCTACCTTTTTGTGGCCACTCTCTTCATTCTTGCCTTTAGAACAAAGGCAGATTTGGTTTCCTAACAGGCAGAGGCTTCATGTCCTAAGCGCTGCCCTAAGCCCTGTGTTCAGGACGAGATGGACCAGCTCTGTCGCTCGCTCTTGTAGCTGCATTTTTATGAATCCTACATTGGAAGGAGAGGGAAGAGCTGGTGAGGAGGGGGCGAAGCCTGTTCCTTGGGAGTGGTGCGCATGGGAATGAGCCGGTGCTCAACGGTGTTCCTATATGGATGGGGACTCCATTGCATTGCAGCACTCCAGGTGTCGTGCAAACTGACTCCAAAAGCAGCAGGTTGGGACACTTTCATAATGTGCATATTACATCCTGCATACACCTGGGAAAAAACAAGAAACAAAACCCCCAGAAAAATATATTATTACATTGTGGGGCAGTGCATTACTTTGAAGCACTGTCACTTCCTTGCAATGATGCAGTGCGATTTGCTTTGTTTCATGGTAATATCTTTGATAATGGTGCTTTTTTCTGACCCTTGTTTTCTTTTTGCAGTTCTGCAGTGTGTGAAACGTTTGTTATTACATCAGTGATGAGGCTGAAGAACTAACAAGGCTCTGCAGGGTAGAAAGTTGTGTCAAGAGGTATGTGAATTACAGGGTGGGAGGAGAGCTGGCGGTAAGAGGCTCAGAAACCCAGCACTTTACAGTAACTTTGACTTCCTCAAAGCAGAATTTGGCTGTTTTGAAGTTTGCAGAATTGAAAAAAAATGAAGGGATGACTTAGTTTGAACTTTCCCTTTCCCCGGACACTATCTGATGAGCTTGTTGCCCATAAACCCAAGGCTGATGTGAACTGCAGAGAGGCCCAGGGCTGGGTGCACCGTGTGCTGCTCTCTTTCCTTCTCCTCCTTTATTATTGTCTGTACTATTACCTTAAGTCCTATGCCAAGATTAAAAAGACAAGGTGAGATGAAGCTGCCTGAAACAAACTCTGTGCCATGCACAATTTTGCAAATCTTTTGTGGGTTACTTTCAGTTACTGTTCTGTATGCAAATCACAAAATCTAGGTATTAACAGAAAACTGATTTCAGTTACTGATTCATAACCATCATCAGAACTCACTATCCAAATGTCCACAAGAAGTATTCTCACTGCAGCTTCCTAATATTTCAGAGAGAACCTTTTATCATGTAGAGAATGATTAAAATTTACTTATGCATGCAAATTCTTATGCATGCAGTGTAATATTGCAAGTAATATTGCAGTGCAATATTGCAAATATCTGCAGATACTTGCAATTACAGAGCATTATTTTTTCATGGCATTCTTATGCTGGGCTTAAAGTATAGAAAAATGGGAACATGTTGCTGAGAAGTCGCAGGCTCCTGCGATTAAATAAAGCCTCTCCCCTGTCACCAAGTTTCCATAGACTAAGCCCAGAGATAATAAAAATACGGGTGGAATGTACAAGAATGTACATGTGGAATGTTTCCTGTAAAAATACAGGTGAAATGTACAAGAACTGATGTATAAACCAGAAGAGAAAAAATCCTTTAAGAATAATTTTTTAGAAATGATTTTAGAATTATTTTAGAAAAAGGAAAAACAACAATAAGATGCAGTGATCACTTTGGTCTAACCAGAATGTACTGTTTGTTTGTACCTTTTATCTCTTCTGCCCTTTTCTTCTTGAGATATCATTCCAGTGTATTCACAAAAGTGATTTGGGACGTGCAACAAGAGACCACAGGGAGCTAAAGCAGATGGATGATAGCTAGGGCAGACCAAAGCACATGTAGCACCCCACATGTTATTAAAAAAGACTGGATAGGCTTTTTACTGTGGGTAGCTGTGTGTCAAATGTCCTGTGTGTGTGTGTATGATTTTATATATTTTATATATATGTATATACTGATATATAGATAGATGAATGTCAGCAGTAGTTGTGTGAAAAAAAATCAAAGCTGCCCAAATTCAGTGTGATAAATTTTCAGTGCTTATTGGATGTATTTTAAATGCAATTTCTCTTTCCATATGGACTCTATTTTTCTTGTTGCCTTTTACCTCCCTGGGGTATTCATTTCCTTTGTGCAGGAGGATTTGGTCTATAGTTTTAGTGTTCATGAAAGAAATAATGGTTATCTTTGGAAAAAAAAAAAAAAAAAAACAAGGAAAATCAGGGACATTTTGTCCACTGCTACAGCAGTGTTGGCAGTAATTGCCTTATGCAGTTCACAAGTCTTTCCACTTTATGTAAATACATTGCCTTTTGAAAAAACCCTTATATCTGTGAGGTGGGGCCCTTTTGAAGGAGTTGTTCTTTTGAAGATTCACAGCTCTCTTAAACACACATTTTTTTCTTCAAAGTAACTGCTGGAGACTCCCTGTCACAAATCCTTCTTGTTAGGAATTCTGCTTGAAGAACAGTCTGAATTTCAATATCAAGTATTTCAAACAAATACATCTAGTGCCTCAGTGCATTTTTCTTATGGTCAGTCAGTGGCCCCAAATAAGAAAGAGAACCCTGGATAATTTGAAGTCTATTCCTAGCAAGCCTTTGAAGAAGAAAAAAGTCTGCAGTTGTTATAGCTATTCCTGGAAAGTAAGAAAGGAAGAGTAATAGTAAGTAAACGGTGTTTTCTGAAGCTATTACAAAAATCACTGCAAGCCCCACTGCAAACACTCCTTAAAAGTCTTCTGTTTCATTTATGCAGTGGTGCTGCAGAGCTAGGGAATAATTTAGACTGGCGGTTATCTTAGCACAGAGGAGTCTGACTCTGTGTCCTCTATAACCACCAGTTACATATTTTAAGGCAGAAATGAAGCCTATCTTAGCTAACAAGCTCTCTTAGCTTTCTTTTCTTCGAGAAAAACAACCTTAGTTCTGTCAGTCTCTGCTTGTTCATCGTGTGCTCTAATTCCTTGTGCTCTTATAGATGGGATGCAGCTTCAGGGAAGCCTCATACCAAGCTGAGCCAGGGGCTCACTGTCCTGCCCTGTTCAAAAAACAAGGAAGGTGGGAAACCCGTAACATGAGATGAGGCAGCAACACTGGAGTGGCTGAAATAAGTTACCTGTGACCACAGGATATGTTCTAACTCCTATATAGTGGAAGTAATTGTAAGTATATCTGTCATTAGCAATTTAAGATGTTGTGTGAAGCCAGGAGCATTTCAGGTTTCAGCTGCAAACTATTCTGGAAGCTTTGGCTGATTTCAGTAAATCCTATAGACACACAGAATCTGTCTTACCATTAGGCACAAATAAGCCCGTAAGTATGTTCCTCTGAGCTGCTTTCTGTAGTTAACAATGCCTATTTTTATATATAAATGTTATCCTCTCAGCGGGTGAGTTTCTTGAAATGAATGTCTGAGGAAAGGCCTTCTTGCAGAAGACAGATGGGACATGTAGGGGAACCAGTTTGCCTGATAATTTCTGATTTTCTGTGTAAAAATACAATTATTTTGCCGCTTCATACATCTGCATTCATCTATACCATCAAACATATATATATATATATATATATATATATATATATATATATATATATATAATATACACACACACGTAGACATACCTACACACACTGAGTATTCGTTCATTGCCTCTCTTCTCCTTAGGACTTGCCAAATGCTGCGGAGCAGAGGGAGGAGGCTACATGAACCCGATGTGTAGGTGGAGCCAAACAGTGATGCACGTGGTGTCCCTGCTTGTGCTCTCCATGCTGAGAGCATTATCTGCACCTTGCTTTTGCCCGTGTGTCTGCATGATCACCTCTTTGACTTCACAATTTACTTCTCCCGCTGCCCTCATACCGGTGTTGGCTCCGTTCTGCCCGAATATCTGCAGTTCTTCTGTGTACCTGCCTTGGGCTGGGCTAAGCAACATGTGTGTTGCCCTAGACATTTGTAAGAGTAGGGCATAGCCAGGGGGACCAGAAAGACTCTGGCAAGGCCTTTCTCCAGTTTAGGAGAAGAAAGTAGACCTCCATAATACTAGTATATGGTCTTCCAATGTTGAAAATCTGCAAATTAGAGCTATGAATGCTGTAGAAATGGCCACGAAGGCAATAGCTCAAATCACAGCTTCTGACTATAGACAACCTCACACCTTGTTAACTGTAGAGGGGAGCAGGGCCTCACTGGTGACCCCGCACGGCGTGGGGAGAACGAACGTATGGTTAAGCTGCAAGCCATGGGCTGTGGAGCTGCAGCACCTGCTCCACCCTCGGCACTGCTGCCAGTGACAGAGGCCCATTCCATGGAGTCTTGTCTCCCATAGAGCATCTTGTTCAACTCGTGTCTTGTCAACAGGGAGCCATCAACAAGCTGGAGCAGCAGCCCCAGGCCAGGAGGAGCGAGGGGGGCAGAGATGCTTTCAGCACTCTCACTGGACACGACTTTGCATTTCCACCCACTTCTGCAGCCTCACCACTGCCCCGAAGCAGCTCGAGTTGGCTTTGCACAACCTGGGAGTCAATGTCACTTAGGCTTCTGCTCAAGGCAAACCTTAAATCATCAGATGTATCTTGACAAGAGCTAAGAAACCAGCTTATCAATTTAGAAGAACCCCAGGCAAGTGACTGAAAAAGTTGTGCTGAATCTCTCAAGCAGCACTGGGATGAGAATTTGGCTGGCACTTGCCTGTCACTGTTCTTTTCTACTTCCAGTAAGCACAGGCTGGCTCCTGTGGCACATAACATACCAACACAAACTGGTGACAATGGGTCCTGGGCCTCTTGAGTACAAAATGAAATCTGATATTAATTAGGTCCTCCACACCCCGAAGATACCAGTCATTTCATCAGGCTCAAGGTAAGGGGGTATATGCGAACTTAAAAGGTTCCTCTGTTACATTGTGGCCGGGGAGCAAGGTTGGGTGCCAGGACCAGTCTGGATTGGATGTGTGGGAAGCGGAGTAGCGAGCGGGAAGCTCCAGAGCTCGTGGACACGGAGCGGGAAGCGAAACTGCCTTGGAAAGCTGGGATGGGCCCCGCTGGCAGCACAGGCCCAGGTGCTCAGAGCAGGCAGCAGCAAGGAGCTCTCTTAGCGACTTTCTAGCTGTGTTAATTTCATATATCAAATATTTCAGCCTAATGGGCTTAACCTGACAGTCTTGAAAAAATCTCTCTGAGGTTTGTGGAGCAATTGACAGTAGAGACGTTAAATGCATCTCTCAATGCAGTCAAACAAAACGTGCTTGCAGTTACTAATACGAGTACGTATATGTAGCATAAAAGAGGGATATAATCAGTCAGGTAGTATAAGTGGGTGTTTGTTTGAATTCAAAATGCATAACCTACTTGATAGTGGGCGTTGTTTTGTTTTTTAAGACTTGGCTGGTGGTTTTAAGATGTTTTGAGGGTGTAAATGATTTGTAAAACAAGATTTTTGCAGCCTACTGTTGTTGTTCACGGAAAGCAGAAGCCAGGCTTTCCCTTAAATAATTGGCTTTTTCATGAATGCAAAGAACAGTTTAAAAGTGAATGATGGTCAGGGAGTCCTTCCGAACTGGGTGCTTATGCAAAGGACACCTCTCATATCCACCTACCTAGCTCTCCAGGGCAGTGCTGGGACATCTGTCCCCATGGGCTTTTCTCAAGGTCCCTCTTGACTTCCTGTTCCCTCTTGGAACTGCACAAGCGATTCTGGAAGCAGCAACGTGCTGCTCTTCCCAGCCCGTGGGCAGCTTCTCCTTTCCCAGGCACTCTGTGGGTTGAGCTTCTCTTGCCAACTAAAGGAAAGAGCTTTTCTTGGATGAGCCTGCCCCCAACTCGAGGTTGGGTTGGTGTTGGCTTAGCAGGATGCTGCCGTTGGGTGCTCTGATGAGCTGAGCGCTGCGCACAAGTCTCTAAGTGCAGCCATAAGGAAGTCTAGGCCTGACCTTAAAGACTTGTGTCTTTAGAAGGCAAGCAACCTGTGAGCTGTAAAGCTGAAGTATCCTGCCCCATCACATGCTATTGGCTGACCTCGTTTTGGTCATTTTTTCATTTGTGCTTATTCCCATGCATGGTGGAAGAAGGACAGAAAAATAGGCAATGGATTAATAGCTTTTCTAAACAAAAAGATCTTTTGTAAATCCATACACTTCCACAAGGTGCTGACGAATTTTTATGTAGCAATTTACAAGCCTGATTGACCTACCTTGCTCCAGGAACTGGCAATATTTAGCCAAGAAATTAGGATTTTTAGATTTTTTTTTTCTCCTAAAACTAGTTTTAAATAATGTCTCGGTGCTATAACCCAGAATTGCATAAATCTAAGGCGGATCTTCTTATGAGTGGACAGTCCTAGCCTCTTGCCAAACCATCATTGCATGGAGTTTCGTCTGCTGCGCTGTTTCTTAACGAACTAAGTATAGGAAGTAACACTCGCTCTAAGACAAAAAGAGGATGTGCAAACATTTTGTGCTGATCTTTGGAGGAAGAACCTGTTATCTCAGTTACTCCGTCAGCCTGAGCTTGATATGGGAAAAGTGAGCTCTCATTGCTATGTCAAAAGTTACATAGCCAGGATTTTAACAGTTTTTAAAACAAACTGATGAAAAAAATAGCTTCAATAAGGATTTTCTTTTTTTTTTTTTCTTTTTTCAGAGAGTCGTTTTTTTGGCAGTGTGTAAGTACAAATTATAAAATTAGCTATGATGGAACTGTGGTATTTCTGTGCGAGACACATGAAAGGATTTTCCTGAGCTCAGATGATCCAATAACGTTTTCTTCCTGCAGCTGCTCAATACTTTGTGTGCTCGGAGGCGATCGCAGCATGAACGGTGTCGGCACGATGCTTTTCCAGCTCCCTCCCGCTCTTCAGGACCTTTTTTGTCTATTCCACTGCAGCCACGTGTTTATAAAAGCTCGGCTCTGTGTTCTTGCAACAGTTCTGACACAGCTAAAACAGCCAAACGGTGCTTAAAAGCTTCTGAATGTTTGTTACAAAACAACAGTGAAACAGAAACAAGGTAGAAAACTGTAATATTAATGAAGCAAACCCCTTCATTTCTAAGTCTTTAAGTTACCACTACAAGTCTACCTTTTCTCCTATTTCTTTAAATCCCCTGTATTTTTTTGTTTCTCTGCCACAGTTTCTCTCTCATGCAAGAAGCTTCTCTCTACGTGCTTGTTCTTCTAAAACTATTTATTTCTATACTTTTTAGTTACTATCCATACATATATATCCATAATAAGGGGACAGCTAGAGAAGCATTTGAAATGAAATAAATGATTTTGTAAAATATTCATATTATCCTAGTGGAATTGAAATGCTTAATTGAATCTCTTCTCACTTTTGCTGAGATTTAGCTTTTGCAGTTCTTGTTGAGACTAGGTACCAGTCTAATAATCTAGCATTGGTTTCTGTTTTTCCATTTACGTTTTTTTTTTCAATAAGTGTCCTTTGCCTCACAGAACACAAATAAGGATAGAGAAAAAGGGTATAAAGTGACAATCAAAATAGTGGTAGGGAAAAGAAGTCTGGTGATTTAGTAAAACAAGATTTAATGTGACTATTATTGCAGAGGATTAACCAGCTTGAAATATTTTGACCAAGAAGCACATAGAACATGCAGCCATTAATCCTCACATTACCAGGTTACCTCTCACACTTTCTGCTTCAGCCTCTTCCTACCATTTCTGTTTTGTGATCTGTTTTTTCAAACTGCTTCATTCTAAGATAATCATGAAAGATATGTGGTAGTATTAATTTTTTTAAACCTGTCTACTAAAGGAACAAATATGCAAGGCTGTGAATATAGACTGTGAGCTGCAAGTAGTTTGAGACATCAGTGATTTAATAATACATTTCCAAAGCGTATTTCTCAGGATATATCTTCATGAGATTTTCAACTGAAATAAAGAAATCTTCTTCATTCTTTTAGTTTTGCAGTGGCAGTTTCTTGACAAGTCACTGAGGAAGAAGTAATGCCTGCCACATGTTTATCTTCGGGGACATCTTTCTAACTCATTTGGACATCCCTAGAGAGAAAAATCATGTCAAGGCATGGAGAAGGGTAGGAGAGGGGCTATCAGAAGATGCCCGGCAGCATCACCGCAAGCAGACCAGCCTTCTAGGTAAACATTTCTGGTTTATGATTGGAAATACCTTGCTGAGAGGAGTTTTTATGCTTCTGCACTATCATACTTGCAATCAGCTGTAGAAATTTATTTCTGTCCACAATCCATCAGAGCCTGGATGTCAGGAAAGCATTGTATACAATCTATTCTATAAATATGTTGTCCAAATGAAAGCCAGCCTATTGGTTCAAGATCAATAACCTCTAGAAGTATGAGGGTGTAGGAAGATAGTCCAAAAGCCAGGTTCAGCTGCCTACTCTAACACTGCATGCCTTGCTTTGGCAGAAGCCATCATTTAAAACAGAGCAAAATATGGCAATAATACATTACAACAAAAAAATCTGCCCATCCTCTTGGTTTCATTTAGGGCATTTGTTCCAGAATAAACTGAAGTATATGCAGGAAAAAGTGTCCAGGGAACTGCAATAATATTTGTATTTTTATTTTTAAAACCAGAACAGAAATATTTTGGGAAAGACTGGTTCTGTACTCTTTATATTCTTTCTTTTTCTTTCCCTGTAGACTTCTGGGCTGGTGTTAATGACTGGTGTTGCTTTGACTCGTGTTCCCTCTTTGGTAAATATGACACTGCTGTGGCTGCTGTGCTGGGCATATCTCCCCTTTTGCCCAGGATTCTGCCCTGCTAAGCTGGGTGAGTGGCTATGAGAACTTGAGCTGTTTGGGTTATTGTTTATGTGCTGGGGGTGATCCTTGAGGTTGCAAGTAGGAAAAATGAAACTGAAAAAAAAAAAAAAGGCAAAAAAGGAAATTCTGCTATTGTTGAATGAATCTTGTATTTTTAAAGGAGTTCAACCAGGAATTTTGGTACTGCTATGGCCTATCTCTTGCATTGTATTAAAATTGAATGGCATAAGCAAAGTACTATTTTGAAATCATCCTAATTTCTTGACAGGTGTTTCAAGCAGGCTACTGTTGTAACAAGCAGGCTGTTTCAGACATTTCAGGCGTATTCCAGATGAAAGTCATCCTTTCGCTAATGTCTTAAATATAATTCAGTTCAAAGGCATCCTTAAGAAGCACATGTAGGAGATTTATCATCCCTCGTGGAGGGGACTCTGAGATGTTAATGGCACAAAAAAAGACACAGAGTAATGAGAACTCATTCACTGTGCCCCTTCTGAGCAAGGTAGAGCCAAATTCTTAACATTCAATTCTCATTCAGAAACAGGAGTAGTGCATCTGGTGCCTGAAGTGATCAAGTTCCAAGGGCGGCCTAATAATACCTGCCCAAAATTCAAGAACGTCTAGTTGAGAATAACTACAATGTCACGTGTAAGTGAGAGGTAAGTGCAGGAAATCTTGGAGAGCTTATGTGAATTATTGCTCATTTTGGGCCAGATTGTGAATAGTGCCTCAGGGATACCAAAATACGTTCTCTGTCCTGAGCAGGTACAATACAGAGCATGCAGGAGAGGAATGAAGTGAAGATGTCAAATGAGCATTGCCTCGGGGCTGGTAGCAGCACAGCAGTCTGCCTACACAGAGAGCTGTGTTGTATGCTCCTGACCTTAAAACAACTTGATCTAATGTGGCACATTAAGTAAAAATGCTTTCTTTCTTCAAGAAATAGTTCTTGGCAATGGTAAACAAGCCTGATAAAGTATATGCAAAATAGAATCCTTAGCAGCTATTCAGCACAGATTTAGCAGCTGTGCAACATACATCCTTTAGCACAAACAATGTTTTCACAGTGAGTCTGTCAAATTAATTTTGTGGGATGAAATGCCTTGTGGAGGAGGCTGCCTTGTAAGCAGAGTTGCCCTGGGAGGAATTGGTCCCGTGTCCATTCCAGTTTGCCAAGGTGTGTCCACTGCAGTTTGCTTTCACACTGAGTGGGAGGCTTCTTTCTGCTGTGCAGTCCCGGTGCGTGTGGTGTAAGTGAGCTCAGGCACAGCAGCAGGCTTCTGCACGAGAAAAATTGTGCAGAACAAAGAAAGTGTGCAGAACTTGTCGCTCAAACACGAGTGATATATGCAGTAAACGTGGCATTTCATTTTTATTGAATTTGATACATCCTACTGCAAGGATTTATCTGTCTGCTGAAATCTTCTGATACATAAAACTTTTTATATTGCAACACTTAGGGTCTTCTGGTTAATGCACCTGCTAGCAGAACACATTCCTTCTATCTGCCTAAACCTGTATTTTTTGCTTAAATCTGCACTTTAAAATGTAACTTGTAGCTTCATGTACGCAGTTGCTAATTACCTGCTTTCAAAGGCTTGAATTCTGAAGGGAGAGAGCTTGAAAGATCTTCACGTCCTACACTTCCTCCTTCGGCCAGGTACGCAGCTGTCTCGAGGACGTGGTGACTAAAATGCACATGGCAATTCGCAGTATCAGCTTATTGATCAGCTTCTTTGAAAAGCCAGTGCCACAATAGCTTTCATTTCTTCTTCAGATATTCAAACAGACAAACGTCAAATAAACGAGCTGAACTGATATTTGTGTTTCTAATGCACTGCAAGCAGATGGAATCTTACAACTTCTGAGACTAACCTAAGATCAAAGGCACATGTAATTTCTGTGAAGGGTGTTTGTTTTCTCTCAGATACAGGACAATTGTTAAACTCATTGCCAAACATGTAGCTTTTCTAACCACTGAAATGGATTTGTTGAAAGAGGAGTTTGCTCTGGGAAAGAAAGAGTTGTTATTTTTCTCGCTAGCACTTCACTAAAACTCAGGATATTCTGTTAGAGTCCCTGAAACCTCTCCCAAGTTTCACATATAGTCTGTGGTCAGTAATTTGGCAATAAAATGGCAACCCATGGCTTATAGTTCCTTAACTATTAAATGTGGGATAATAATAACAACAATAACACTAACAACAACATACCCTGATTTGCAATGATGGCTAGTGTGTGTGTGATGTGTATCATTAAATAATAGCCATGATAGGTTGCAATATTCCAGTGATGGGGAGGGCTTAGTGTAAGTATCACACAGAAAGGTCCATCGTGTAGCAGTTCTTCTTGGAAAGACATCTTGAAAAATCAGAGTTTTTCTAAAACTGAGGGAGAATCTGTCAGAAATGGAACTTGGCTCCATTTATTGACAACCTTTCCATGAAATTCTCTGTAGAATGAAAATGGGATACTGCAACACTATGACTTTGTCCAGGAATAACAGGAAAGAAGATACCAGTGTTGAAGACAGTATAGGACTGTAGTCTAGATTCATCTTGCAGGACCTTCCCAAAGCTCGGCCTATCAAAGCTCGGGTCTCTGGAAGGCTGCCTGATATCACTAGGTCAGATTTATTCTGAGCACATTTACAATATAATTATTATTGCACTCAGCTGTTATACTTGTTTTGGTGTTATAGGACTTCCCTTGAACTTGGACCTGAGGAAGCTGATTTTAATCTAATGGAGAATCTGATTCACTGATTTCATATGTGAATTATTTTGTGAATTTGTACAACTTTACAGCTTGGTATGTAGGCAGTCTCTAACAGATTTATGACATGGATGAACAATAAATTCTTTTGTTCGGCACTTTCAAAAACTTGAAAATTGTCAATAAAAGATGCAATCTCAACATTATTCCTGTTGCAGTTTCACACTACCAGCTACTAGAAAGGTACAAAATATTCCAGTTTCCAAGGATTTGTAGTTTTTTTATGGAACGAGTGAATAGTTTGACTTTACATTTTGTTGTTGGCTAGAAGTAAGTAGAGCATTGTGTGCAGCTAGCTAATTAGGAACTGAACATCACAGAAAGCAGATGATGTATTTTTTATGTACAACTGTCATACCTAGAATTGCATTCTTAGGCTCTTTAGAAAGAAATATTCTGTGTTTAGAGGCTGTTCATCTAACCAGCAGTCACTTCCCTTGAGGACGAGTCTTTGCTGAGGGCCGTGTTGCCAGTGTAACTGTTACATTCACCGAGTATATTTTTTTCTTACTTTCTCCCTGGGAAGTGTCTCTAAATAAGAAAGGACTCAGTGAAATGTACACTACAAAAACATGAATATGAGGAAAAAGAATGGCTGTTGGCTGAAGTGAGTCTTCTGAAAAACTAACTCTTGCTCGGTTCCTCAGTTGAAATGGCTGAAAATGTTCAATTTCATTTGAATTAAGGAAGCTGAGCATTACTGTAGCAACTTAAGAAAAACCCTCTTGACTTCCTGGAAACTGAAAGAATTTTTTTTTTTCTGAAGAAGTTGTCTCTGACATCACTGAACTGTGCTGGAGTTTGCAAGTGGTTGGTTTGGGTAGCAGAGGAAGCAGCTCCTTCACTGTGATAAGCAGGCAGCGCGATGTATGTGCCTGGTTATTCTCCCTTTTGATTCAAATTTCACTAAGAAATTATTTTGCAGAGAGATAATGCTTATTTTGCTTTCCAGAGACAGACACATGCTGCTTCATAAGGATACGTCTGACTTCCAGAAATAACCATGTTTTTGTGGCTTAAAGTCTTAGTACTTGCCTTTGTCTTTCTGGACCAGGATGCTTTTGTCAAAGGTAGGTGGCACTTGATAATTCATTCTCTAATTTTGAACCCATAATGTTCTGTGCAGAGCTGAAAGAGTTTAAAAGCTTTGAAAAATGGAGAACTAACATCTTTGTTCAGAAACTAGAATCTGACTGTATGTGATATTGGCAGAACCTAGATCAAGAAGGTGACTCATAATGTGCAGGGCTAAAATGTCTTCCGTGTGGTCATGGGTGAGCGCTGCATGAACTACTACTTTAAAAAGAACTGCAGTTGCATTTGAAAAAAAATATATTTAGATCTCTTACATGAACCTATTTAATGCAATCTTTCTGTTTGATTTCATCTCACAAGGCAGTGCTTCTGTTTTCTGTGCTTAAAAACTTTAAGAAAAAAAAAATCCCATCTGTTTAAGCCACTCCCTGATCTGATACTGCGTACAGTTCCTCAAATTTTATTTTTTTACTTCTGTGGGGCTGGGAAAAAAGTTAAACACTGTAGGCTTCTTTCTGCTGTTGGAAAATTACATTTATAAATAATTTATAAAATTATAACTAAGTTTTTATAAACTGCTGCTTCCAAATGCCTTCAGAATTTTCAATCGTCTGTAACTCCTAACCCACTGTAGTTGAATTTAAGTCACTTGACCTGTTTTTACTTTTAAAAAAGGAAGTTGTAGCTGGAGAGGTTGAGGTCTCGGAACATACTAGATGTGTAAGAGCTGAGATGGCGAGGAGCAATGCAGTCAATTAATACTGGGCTAACAATTTATAGGACAGTGTTTGGTGGATCTATATCTGAAGATTTTCTTGAAAAGAACATACAGTATCATATATCTACATCTCTGTCTTCAGTTTAGGTAGTTAATACAATTTGTCTCAGTTTATGGCCAACACAAGCCTTTTGGGTTAGGAAATTTTCAGGTAATGTTCATCCTACAAGTGCTTTTAACTTCTATGCTCTGAAATGGTAACCAATTACATGCAGGGTCAAAACTGCTTCTCACTTTTGTTAAATTTACTTGTCTCTATTCTCAGTTTATCGTAGTAACTCCAGATTTACAGTGATGTAAGCAAGAAAACGATCTGCCTTTAGTTGATAGCCAGCTAAAAGAGAGTATGAAGTCTGGACATCAGTTCTCTTGTCCTTCAAAGCCTCTTGAGAGAGACATCAGCCAGTGCAGCTGGCTGGCTGTTGTGGGCAAGTGAATGCTGTGAAGGAAAAAGCAAACCTTTCTCCCTCCCTTTTTCTCCGCCTTTGTTTTTCATGTGCTGTCCCACTTTTCACTTGGCAAGCCTTTTGCTGTGGCTCCCCACGGCCGCCTGTTTGCGGACGAGGCGGCTCGTGCAGCCACCGGCACAGTCGGTGCACGGGCAGCTAACGCAGAGGGCTGGAAGGCAGAAGGGGGGCAGCAGGGCTGTATTTCAAACAAAACTGATTATTTTCTCCATCTATAGACGGTAGCCTGACTTGATCCAGTTCCTCTCTATGTGTCGGTGCTGTGCAGAAAAGCCTCAAAGAAATGTAATGATTTAACCCCTCTCTATACCCCTTAAAGCCTTTCACAGGCCCATTCTGCAGGATGCAACGTGGTGACCGCGTTTGCACCCGGTTACTGAGGTGCCTGCTTAGTTGAGACTTCTGCACCACATCTCCACAGCCATGAGCGTCTGTGTAACTTCCCCCATAGGCTGAAGTTTGGCTTTCAGGACAGCTTTCTCTCTACTTAAAACAATGGGGAAGGGCAGGAGTGGAAGGCCCCTGGAGATCGGTTTTCCCATAAGGGTGACAGGAATGTTGTGCTTCATCTTTCTCTGCAGATTGCCCTGCGGGTAGCTGTGAACTCGCTGCTCAGCATCTCAGGGAGGAGTTTGGTGCTGGCGGGGCCAAATTAGGAGAAGTGTGTGGCAGGCTTTGGCTTTAGGGCAGGGCAGCACTGAGGGTGCTTTGGGATTTGTTTTGGTGCTGTGGTTAGGGTCTGAGAGCTCAGTGATTTTGAAGACTCAACAAGATAGCTTTAAAGTTGTTGCATTTTCACTACATTCTATAAAGCATCTCTAATTCCTTGCACTATCCAAACCACTTTTGAGAACCTCAAACTGCGTTTGAAAAACAGAAGTTCTCCTTAGGTATTCCTATACCTAGAACCTGCACAGAGGCCTCTCTGTTGTCTAAATCCCCCAAATAAAACTCATATAGGACTACTTATACTAGGAATAAGCAGTGAGTAATGGCATTTGTGGATGAATGGATACCTATATTCCCATAAATAACAAAGCTTTCATTTGAAAGTGGATGGGGCTGTACACAAAGAACCAAATCCTGGAGCTGGATCTGCCATTGTAAACATTTTCACTGCTGAAATATCCAATTAAAACACGTCAGTGCTTGTGCAGTATTGGTTAGTCTTTCATCTCCACCTAGATAGAGTAGCTTTTTAATTTTAATCTTTCGTTGTCAGGAATGTGCATTTTAAATCTAAAGTGCAGGGCTGATCCCTAATGCCTTCTACTATCCAGACTGATTTCCTGGTTGAAAAGCTAATGCTAACCCAACTGCTGCAATGCATCACACAACTTTGTAAAATGCAACTTTGCTCTTGTTAAAAAGAAAAGAAAGAAATGCTTGCAGGATTTGCTGTGCTTTTTTTTTCCACTAGCCCATCAATTCAGGCTGCTCCCCTGCCCTCCGCAGAAGTATTACCAAGTTAGTAGCTTTCAAAAGGCTTAAACCCACTGCAGAGCAACTTCCTTTATTTCAGGAAACTTAAATAACTACTTGATAGTTTCGGGTGCTACTTTATTTTCCAAGTATATGTGTAGAGTTTGAGTAGGCACACGAAGATCTGCAGTCCCGGAGTCTGCGTGCTCAGGAACTATGGAGAATTCCCCTGGGAAAGGCTCAGGGTCTCACTGACTGCCTGGGTTCTGGGCTAGAATTAGCTACTGACTTGGACCAAATGCATATTTTTCTTTAATTGCTCACCTAGAGCTAAACAAACAGAATGAATGTGTGGTTGGATTGCTGCTATGGTGTATTTATGGATATAGAGACAGACAGAGGTAAGTGTTTATTGATACGTGCAGAATAGGAAAGTGACATTGGTTCAAGACTTATGGATCCTACATACAAAAGATGGATGTTGGTCATTCATATTCATGCAAATTAGCAAGTTGACATATGGAGAACATTCTACTGGTATCAACCTAAAGCCAAAATACTCCATGCAGAGCTTAGTTGAAAGGAAAATCCTGCTTTCAGTGGCATGCAGAGCTGCTTCCTTTACTTTTGCCTTTCTTTGGGGATCTTAGGTTAATATATTTACATTCTGAAGAACAAATCAGCAGTGAGTGGAATAGAAACAGCACAGATATCTAATGAAATAAGGAGAAAAGGTGGGTGGAGGAATCTCTAGCGTAACGCCGTGCACATTCTTGGTCTCGGTGTAAACACTGACATTCCCAGGCACATGTGTGTTCCCTAGGGAGGCCAAGCAGGTGCTTGAAATTCTGGAGGAGGCCAAACTCGGCCTCCCTGCTGTAGGTAGAAGGCTCAGGTGACTCGTGGGGTCGGAAGGCTCGTTCCTCCTGCCCCTTTTATGGATGCTGCCTGCGTGTCCGGCTGCCTTTCCCAGCCACGGACCGGCCTGCCCACCGGCCCCGCTCACTGCCCTTGCCGCAGCTTTCAAGCATTCCAGCCATTTCCAGGCTTCCTCCTCCTGCAAGTAGAGCAGTTTGGGGCGTTCAGCGCCAGGATTCTAGGAGCTACCTGCGGGCACTTCAGTGCCAGCTCGTGCTGCCTTTAGTGTTGTGTGAAGGCTGCTGCTTTGCAGGACTGCTCTTCAGCCATCCCCTCGTGCCGCTGCCTCCTCGCTCGCCTGCTCACTTCACTTTCTCTTCTCCAGATTCAAAGGCCACTTCTTGGTCTATCTGTTCTTCACGGGAGATCCCAATGCCCATCCAGAACTGTCTGCTGCCTCTGCAGCTTTTGTTGTGCCTGAGTGGATATTTTCCGTTGCTGTTGTAGAAACGTTGGCTCTGCAGAGCGGTATTTTTAATTGCCTTTTGAAATACATTTCTCTCCTTGACAAATGGTGAAGCGAGAGAAAAAGAAAAATAATCAAGCTAGCTGTCCTGCCAGGAATGGGAAGCCACACGGAGAAGCTTTCATTTGAGCA
>JAUBOD010000770.1:745163-757924 GCA_032353885.1 Nothura maculosa | reverse complement strand
CAAGGTAGTGGATTGCAGTATATTTTATTTAACTTATGTGATAGCGTTAAACCTCCTAAGCCTCTATGCAAAGGCAATATATGGAGAACAACTGAAACTTCAGGACAGCTAATAGGCAAACACCAAAAGTGACCTCTTGATTTTACCCATTCTTGTCTAGAGGCAGAAACTTCCTCAGATAAAGGGAACCCTTAATGCTTAAGCCATTCATATCTAAACTGAATTTGATCTACACCGAAGCGAGAGCCTGACCATACATTTGATTAACTCTAATGACTCATAGCCAAATAGGATGTGATTACAGGATATCTTGCAAGCCAGAGCAAGCAAGATCCCTGAGCAAGCAGTAACAAGCAGAGTTTTGCTGGATTTGATAGTGTGGTGCATACCTAAAATGGAGAAGACAGCGCAGTGGGTGAGATGTTGGGGGTCAGTGATGCTATTTGAGGCATTTGGGGAATGTTTATATACAAGTCCTGTTTTGGTTCCCCTTTCTGAGTGGAACAGCTTCCTCAGGAGAAGGTGCCTGCCCCAGGTGTCAGCGGCGATGAAGGGACAGCACCTAATTCAGCTCTCTTTAATATCCCGTTATGTTCTTCCAGGTTATTAGCAACTCCTTCACTAACAGAGTTACATCCATGCCCTCATTACGGAGTCATTCACCTGCACACTCTGTAGCTTCATTTTCTTGTGTGTTTGCTCAACTTTGTTATTCCTGAGGTTTTCTTTGGCCTCGTCAACATAAAGAAACCTGATGGTTTCCAACACTATAATCCGCTACTTAGTTTGGATTGTTACACCATTATTGTTACTCTGTCCTTAATTTCTTTGAGTCCTAATTATGTATGGGTACATGAAAATCATACCTCATTTTTCAAACCCTTCTGGATGTGAAGCTCATCTTGGAAATCCAAATTGAGAGGCCGTCGCTTGAGTCAGCAGGTAGAGCAGTCTCAGTAGATCTTGGAGAATGTAGTGCCTGCTCCACAAGAAAATACTGCTAGTGCTGAAAATTACAAGCGTTTGCTGTAATTGCAATGTTATAGCAGGAAGGTAGAAACCACTATACCAAGTTGGATCCTCTGTACAGGATTATGTGTCTGGCTGTGACCCGTGGCAGTTGCCTTGCTCAGATGCTAATGTGTGCGCCTTATGCCATGTTACTTCTTCTCTGATGACTTGGCTTTGCTAATATTGGGCACGTTTCAAAATCTGGTTTCACATATTGATGAAATTGCCTTGAAATGTTGAGTTTTCAGCATCCAGAGTTGCAAAACCCAGACAGTTTGCAGTGTTTAGTTCTGAGTGCTATAGATGAGAACTATGACCATAGCCCTCTCATTAGCCTACATGACTTCCCTTAGCTAAAAATGAAATAGAGGCTAATTCTACTAGGTTACATGGTCATAAATTCATCACAGTTTCTGCCAGATTCTCAAGGGGCGTAGGCCTTGAAAGTCCTTACCTTACCCACAGTCACACATCCTGTGTCTTTCTACCTCTGCCTTTCCCTCTGTCCTCACAGGTGGCATTGCCATCGTACTGCCAAACGGGGTTGCACATGTACAAATGGATTCTTTTTTTACTGATCAGATAAACGGCTCTTCTGACCTCCGCTTCTAAGCAGTTGTTCTTGCTGTTGTCCTGATAAGATGCGTTATGCCACAATATACACAACTCTTCTTCTTGGACATCAGAAATGTTTACAGGTCTGCTCAGTTTCCTGCCTTGTGCATTGCTGTGCCTGTATCAAGAGCTTAAAAGTATTTGGAGCATGAAATTAGATGTTCTCTTAGCTTGGGCCTGAGGGCTTTCTCTGGGTCACTATAGTTGGAAAGGTCTGTAAAATACTCTCTCTAAATAAATCATTGTCTACTATTCTTTATATGATATCTTTGACTTTTTTTTTCTGGATGGGAAAATTCATTTTAAGTTAATTTTGTTGTTATTACTATCTTAATATTCCCCTTGGAATTCCCATTCCTTGTCTCTGTCTTGTCTAAATGATGCCTTTCCAGGCATAAATTGTCTTATACAGCATGTTTCCTTGAAATGTAGCACCAAACACTTGAGGTGTGTTATGTCCATGGTATAAATGAAATTAACCTAGAAGGGAACAACCTCTCCTTCAAAGTTAGGCTGTCATCTGAAATTCTTCCCTGGTTCTGGTTACAACAAGCATCCAATGTTTCTATAAGAAGAAAGAAATATATATATATATATAAATATATAAAGAGAGAGATTAAAGAAAATGCTGTTGTCTGTCTTCACAGCCTATCTCTTTTCTTTCCCTTTTTGATTGGGCTTTGATGCTTTATTTGTTGAAAAGCAGAGTGTCTGCAAAGCCAGGTGGAGAGGTAGCTGTGCAGAGCTCTTGAAAATCAGCTGCTTATCTCCCGGCAGCAGCTCGTAGGCAGGGCTCGCTTCTGGAGAGCAATTTTCATTCTTTTCTTAGTTGCTGGCTGCCTCCTTTTGCAGGTTTGTGGTTGTGGGCATCAATTGCAGCCGCCTCCTCTTGTTAAAGCTCCCGCTGCCAGGGCTGGCTCTGGCTCTGGCTCTAGCTCTGCCCAGCAGCTCCCCAGCCCTCACAGAGGTGGCAATGGCAAAAACACTGTGCAGGTTCGGGCTGAAAAATGCAATATCTCCCATTGTCTTTGGCGTGTGCCACCAGTGCAGCGTTCAAGGGGGCAGCTCCTTTGGTTTCTCACATTTGGGATGTTTTAATGACTGGGGACAGCACCTCACTGCTGCAAAAGGACTCAGCACCCTTCCCTCTTGCAGACAGGAGTTCCCATCGAGGCGAGCGCTCCCTGTAACCCCAGTGATTCCCGCCTCCCGCCATGTCACACTCATGGAGCAGGAGTGTTTTTATTTAATAAATAAAAATAAATGTTTATTTATCAAAAACAAATCCCTCGTGCAGACATGACGTGCAGGGCTGCACTCGGAGCTGCCATTATAGCGCGATGGTGGCCACGCTCGCCCGCCGCCGCCATGTTGGCCATGGCGGTCACTTGGTGCAGGCCGCAACGTGGCCACCTCTTCCTCGTGTCCCATATGGGGAAGCAGAAGCCAAGGGACATGGGGCTGCAGGGCACAGCAGTTAGGCTGGGTACTAACTGGGCTCTGTTGGTAGCTCTTGGCAGGCAACTATGGATGCTTGTTCTTCGCCCTGTCTTGGTGGACCTGCAACATGGGGCTTCTGCTTGGAAGGGCTGCCTGTGGGTTTTTCGTTGTTCCACCTCTCTCTTGTGACCCTTGCACTCTGCTACTTGATTTCTGGCCAGTTTGAATCCATCACCCTCCCCAGCGCTGCAGCTGTAGCTCTTCTAATTGATTCTGAAATACACACACACACATATATATATAGAGAGAGGGAGAGAAGGAGAGGGAGCTCCTGTCCTGGAAACTGGATGTCAAGAAGAAGGCCAAAGATATTTGCAACAAAGCCTAGACATTAATGGTAAGAGTCAATTTTCATTAAAAAGCAATATTAAATTCTCTTCTACTTAGTTGTAATATAGGATTGCACTTGCTCCTAAAATGTCACTTGTGGGAAAACCATGCGTTCCCTGATGCATTTCATGTGTGAGCGCGGGTGGGTATCTCAGGAGCTCCACAGGCTCCAGATCTTCAGATATATTTAGATGTACAGCTCAAATCTTAAAAAGCTTTTCATATGCAGAATAGACCGTGCAGGAATATTTACGGAAAATCGAGTAATTCTCAAAACACAGTCACGTGGTTCCTTAAAGTAATTATAGTAGTTATTATTTGTGCAAGTCTTCCAAATTATTTGACAAGTCTCTACATGTTAAATGAGTAGATTTTTTTTTTGTCTTTTTTGATCCTTAGCATGAAAAACTTAACTTTTTTTTTTTGCTCTGTGAACTTTATATGACCTCTTTCAAACTTTTTATTTTAAAAACAGCATTTTTTCCCCCAAAAGCAGTTCATGATAAAGGAATAAAATGTAATTCTGCAGTCTGGTTTTGAAAGCACTTTAGCACACATGATCCTACCTATAAAATTTGAGGGCTCCTCTGTGGTGTGGATTTCCTCAGATGTTTAAGTGTTTGCAAGCCTATTTATAGGTCTGCCCAGACTTATTTGTAAAGGCGCCGGGATCCCTTTATTCTGTGATGCAGCAGGAGGCAGCAGCAGCATCCCTGGCCCCCATGCTCATTGGCTTAAGGTCTCTGTATCCTCTTCTGACAGCGTCAGGGAGCCTTAAAGCAGGTGTGAATTACATCCTATCTCACTTGAAGTTTAAGAATAAATCGAAGCGGGGCGGCTGGCAGCATTTTGCAAGGCTCCTTGCCCTGCTCTCCCTTTGCCTCCCACTAGGATTTGCTCCTTTCTTGCTGCGCGATTCAGCGCTGGCTGGCGGGGAGCTGAGTGAGTGAGTAAGAGCCCGTGGGGCTCCAACCACATCCTGTTGCTGCCGCTGCAGATGTGGAGGGCCCTGAGTGGCAGAATGGAGTAGTACGTGTGTTATCTTCATAATGTGTTTTTGCCTGTAAAAGCCTGTTGATATTTGACTCCTGCTGCAGCTTCTCCAGCCTCTGTCTTCAGTGAATTGGCGTTTCCTCTGATAGTGCCTAGGACAGGAGACACGTGCTGTCGCTTCCTTCTGCTCCAGGAGATCAGGCATGCTTGAGCCCAGCATCTTCTAAAATATGCTAGGTCTGGGTTGCTTTCTGTTGAGTCTCTGCTGTCACTTGGGAGGATTTTTTAACTTAGATTTTTCTTCATTCTGTCTTTCCTGAGCAGCCCACAGTGTACAATGGATTCCCACCAGCGTGGGACGACCGTCCAGTGCAGCGGGTGTGCAGCCACCTGCTCCTGTGTCCCTCTGCATGTGACCAACATAGCCCACACTTCTTGAGTTTGAGACACTTGGCCCTTTTCAGCCTGCTTCTTCTCCTTGCTCTTCCTCTTTAGCCTCTAGAGATTTCTTCAAAGTGCAGCAGTCCCATATTTCACTCTTGGGGCTTGCATGGCTTGGAGCCTTCAAGAGGAAGGATGAGCAGCCCAGCTGTTGGAGGTGGCCTGCCTTGAGAACTTGCCTTCCCATCAAAAACCTTCTCTTTGTGGTGGTAGCTGCACTCTGTCTGCCAACTGTTCACCAGACATGAAGGGGAACTAAAGCAATTAGACAGGCTTCCCATCTTGGGACTGGATGCACCGTCAATGTCTTCTTGCAGGACATCAGAATAAGGCCAGAACTGCCTAAACATCCTTTATGGACAGGACGTAAGTCTTCCAGGCAAGTCAGCAGGAGCTAGATGCTGGCCAGATCGAGGGAAGAGGGAAGGAAGCCTGTGTCCACCCTTGCTAACTTCTTGCATAGTTAATTCTCCCACTTGAATTATCTCTGTATTATCTTAAAAAGGGTTTAAGGCTGAGTACAGTTTAAGATTTGAGCAAAGGTTTTACATCATTCCTGCTTAAACCCATTGTGAGGCAGTCGTAGCTCGCAGCATGTTGTTTGGGGTTGGACATTCTTGCTCAGCTTTGAAGATATTCTTAGATTTCAGCCTTCAAGTTTCCAGCCATATGTTTTAGAATACAAGCACAATTAAAGAGAGTTGTGACTTTGAGTCTAACTTTGCCATTACTCAGAGGCTGCTGAGTGTGCTAGTGGGATGTTTGGGGAGAATTAAATTCATTGTAACTGCCTCCTAATACTGGAGTTGCACAGTCTGGTGCAGAGCTTGGTGGAGGTGGGATCCTCCTTTTTTCTTCCATTTTTCTAGTATTTCTCAGTAAGGTAATAAGGGGAAAATTATCTGCTTCACTGTCTGAGGTTTGGGGATTTTTTGGTGTTCTGGTGCCACCTACTGAATTCTTACTAAATACATCTCTTCTATTGCCGTAATAAATTCTGTAATAAAATCAAATCAGGTAACAACAGGAGTTGTACAAAATTTTTAGAGTGATGCAAAACCGCCACGTATGTCCGTTAAAATGCCAGGACTTCTTGAAGGAAATAAAGGGAGATCTGGTAGTCTAACAGTTTTTGTTGGCTGATCTCCAGACCTCACTCGCAATCTCAGCACTTCTGGGGAACTGGGATTTGGGAAGAAGGGAATAAAAATGATGAAGTTTAGGTAAACCAGCTGAAGAAAGAGGAATAATAATTGGAACTTAGACAAACTAGCTATCATCTTCCAAACAATTTAAATAGTATGAAGATACATTGATAGCACCTTGTTTGTAACAAACAGGAAAATTCATGTCATCTCCTACAAGGTTCTCAGGCTTCATTTAATGTAATTACTATTAACAAAGGTACCAGTCCTTACCTGGGCTTTCTGAGGCCGAAGATACTTAGATAGTTCAAAATATCACCTGGTTAGTGCCAGAAGATAAATCACTTAAACATTGCGCCTGCTGGCTATGGGATTCTTATGGCTGTTGCAGTCATAAAAAGAGGGTGGTGGATCTGTGGTAGCTTCTGAGCAGTCAACAAGTGTGTTGCTGCTTGTCAGGTCAATAAGAAGAGGATCTTTGGAGTCTGGGGCGATGTGCTAATGCTCAACTTCTGTGTCAGAGATGAGACACAAGGTCTTGACCATGGCTTGTCAACAGGGCTACCAAATGTGTATCTCCTATAGGTGCTATAGTTCCTCATTGAAGTTGGGAGTTTGATTTAAGAAGTTGAAGGTATCTCTCTTCAAAAGAGTAGGATTTCAATATGTAACTATATGAAGTACCATGTGTTGAAGTACTTTGTGAAGTACCATATGTTGTAGGTGGAGTGACAGAGTGCCAGAAGAGAGGAATACCAGCTGAAAAGAGAGAGAGATGCACACAAAACCCAGAGAAGAAATGGAATAGGGAAATGGAGATGAGCTAGGAGGAGGAGGGGAAGAAAGGAAAAGCCAAGTGGATGGATGAAGTTTGCGGATGGATACAGGGAGGAAACCTGTGAGCAAGCAGACACTTGATGGCTAGTATGGCACGCTGAGGGAGAGAGGTGGCTCGAGGAAGCGAGTGTGCTTCACGAAGGCTTTCGTGCTTCCTGTTGCAATGTGGAAGCCTTTTACCCCACGTGGGTAAAATGTGCACTGACAAGAACCATCTTCAGTTTTGGTGGTAAGGCAGTAACACCTGCAGAACATGCACAATGTTGTATCACTGCTGGCATCTTAGGACTGCCACAAGTGCCCTGATTCCCCTGGTTTCTGATTTAGAAATGAGTATTAGGGGAAAGAGCTTTCAGGAACACAGACTTTTGCATCCCTTCCTCTTGCACCGTGAGGATTATAGACAGAGGGGAATCTTCTACTAGAGTGGTGTTGGTGTCACTTCTTAGCCAAAAAAGTCATTCTTCATTGAGCAAATTGAGTTTACACTGCTTGTACTTGTGCTCTTTGCTGTGTTTCAAGTTATTAGTGGACACTGTTGCAAAAACGTATTGATAAGCATGAAAGTAATTAGCTACGTACTATCAAATCTAGTCTGAGAAAATGCTTTCAGAGAAAGCCATGAAAACAACTAGCATTTCTGACCAGAGATGAGGTCTTTGTCTTGATAGCTCATTCAGCTGATGTTCTCTCTTCCCACAGCCGCAGATGACAATTCCACAAATGTCACCTCTCCTGGCCCTGTGTCACCTCCACCCACACGCTCCACTCATCTCTCACCTGCAGACACCACCAAAGGTACTGGTGGCATCAAGGCTGCAGCAAAGCTGCTCTTCTCCCGCACCACTTGAGCTAACATCTGCTCTTGATTAGCTCCATCACTGTTGAAACTATTGCGTTAGCCCTTATGTATTTCTTGCTTTAGTGACACGTTGTCTGAGGCCAATCTTACTGTATTAAAATTTAGTAATGGGATGAGGACATCCCTCAAGGCCTACAAAAAATTGGTCTGATGAGAGATGATGTTTTTGTCCTGGTGGGTTGTTCAACTAATGATTTCTTTTCCCAACCCTGCAGCTGCAGATGACAATTCCACAGGTAACAGCTCTGTTCCCACTGTGTCACCTCCACCCACACGCTCCACTCCACTCTCACCTGCAGGCACCACCAAAGGTAACAGTGACACGAGGGCTGAGGCAACGTTACTAAGCTCCCTCATCAACTGAGCTGTCATCTGCTGTTGATAACTTCATCACCATGGAAGCTCTATTGCTTTAGTCCATAAATATTTCTGGCTTAATGATACATGTTTATTGCATTGAAAATTATTAATGGGATAAAGGTGTTCTTAGTTAAATCTATGTAAAGAGCTTGCCTTTCTGACTGGAGATGAAGTCTTTGTCTTAATGGGTTGTTCACCTGATGTTCTTTTCCCCACCGTGCAGCTGCAGATGGCAGTTCCACAAGTGCCACCTCTCCTGTTCCTGTGTCACCTCCACCCACACGCTCCACTCCACTCTCACCTGCAGGCACCACCAAAGGTAATGGTGACACCAGGGTGCAGCAAAGCTGCTCTTCTCCTGCATCCACTGAGCTGGCATCCACTGCTGTCCATCATTGTTAGAACTATTGCTTTAACCCATAAATATTTCTTGCTTTAATGACACATTTTGTCTGAGGACTTTCTGCATTTACATTTATTAATGGGATGAGGATGTCCTTAGTTAAAGGCCTGCAAACAAGTGGCCTTTCTGTCTGGAGATGAGGTTGGTGGATTGTTCAACTGATGGTTTCTTTTCCCAACCCTGCAGCTGCAGATGACAATTCCACAAGTGCCACCTCTGCTCCCACTGTGTCACCTCCACCCACACGCTCCACTCCACTCTCACCTGCAGGCACCACCAAAGGTAACAGTGACACCAGGGTGCAGCAAAGCTGCTCTTCTCCTGCATCCGCTGAGCTGGCATCCACTGCTGACTTATATTGATCCACTCCATCACTGTTAAAACTATTGTTTTAGTCCATGCATATTTATAGTTTTAGTAACAACCTTACTGCATTTAAATTTGTTGATGGGATGAGGATGTCCTTACTTAAAGGCCAGCAAACAAGTGGCCTTTCTGACCGGAGATGAGGTCTCTGTTGCGAGTTGTTCACCTAATGGTCTCTCTTCCCCACCCTGCAGCTGCAGAGGGCAATTCCACAAGTGTCACCTCTCCTGTTCCTGTGTCACCTCCACCCACACGCTCCACTCCACTCTCACCTGCAGGCACCACCAAAGGTAACGGTGGCACCAGGACTGCAGCAAAGCCGCCCTCCTCCCCATGCTGAATGGGGCATCTGCTGCAAGCCCTCAGAAAGCGTTCTCCCCATCATGGACTTCCTGCTCAATGTGGAGAACATCAGTGGAGATCTCAATGTGGAGAACATCACTCTGCCTATCATAAGCTTGAGATTTTGGGGGTCAAATTTTCACTGCATGTGGTTAAATTTCACTTTAGCACATGTAGTTCCATGTAAAACAGTGATCTGAAGAAGAAAAGTCCCGTTCCCATCATGTAGTGATGTGATTGCTCTTCCCATGTGATTGCTCTTAATTCTGTTACAGTTTTATTGACTCTTTCTCTCTCTCTTTTTAAGGGGATCAACCATCAACAACTGCAACTGGTGAGAAACTTTTAATTGCATTACAAAACTGCATTGACTTTTTTTCTGATGATTTCTCCATGTTTTATGTTTTATAATTAAGGAAATACATTGTTGATTATTGCACTTCTGCCTGGCAGCGTGTGCAATGCCCTTCCCTTTACCTAGTGAAATAGAAAACACTGTTTTAGAAGGGAGAACATGGTCAAAAAATTGACCTGCTTTGGAGCAGGAATATGCATATATCTTAAAATATCAGTGAAATGAATGAAAAGATCAATGAAAGAGCTGCAGCTCTTCCTAAAGATGTCCTAAAGGGTTATGTTTACTTGATCTTTAGCTGCCTCCGGTTGGACCTCGTAGAAAATTGTACAGAACAGGAACCCAGTGGAGAGCATTGGCCACGTTTGCTCCATACCTTGGCAGGTTCTGGAGAGCAGTGTGAGATGGTCAGGCAGAGGGCTGGCAATGGATTGTTTTCCTTTAGCTTACTTACAGCCACACGTACTAAGGAATTTGTTTATGCTGACGTGGATTATGCCTAAATAGTGTCAGAAAAGAAAGCCTGTCCCAGTATATTGGAAAACTCCTTAGTAGGCATTGTGTTCCTAAAAGTTTGCTTTCCAGTTAAGTACTTGTTTCCTGTGTTACTGGGTGCATGGGCATAATCTCACCTTCAGGGCTCTTCTCCAGCTTGCACAAACCCTGTAAGGAAGAAAGGGGGAGGATGGACTGGGCAGTGAGATCTGTCTCGTAACCTAATGATATGAAAGATGGGCTTTCACTGTTCACTGCTGATGTGACGTGTTGTTTATTTCCTTGCAGATGATTACAGCCCAAACTCCTTGCACAGCACCACCTCACCAACCAGCATGCCAGCAAACACTGGGATCAGCCCCACTCTCACCATAGGTGACAAACTTGCACACAGCTATCGCAACTATGATACTGCAAGCACAGGAAATATTTCAGAATGAGAGCACTAAAGCTCTTTCTTTTTTTTTCTTTTTCTTTGCAAACTTCAGGCATACAAATTAGACATAAAGCTGCCTTGAATGTTAGGGCTGTTAGGAATGTTTTTAATAGTGTTTGAATGGTATAAAAGGCACTAAAGATCTGCTACTTGTCAAGCCAGTGAGGAGCAGAGGTTATTTGCTAGGCAGCATCCCGGTAGGAGCGCAGAGGTGTCCCACAGCTTTTCCAGGGCTCCTGGGGGTGCCCGTGCAGCAGAGGGAAGCGGGTGAGGTGGCCGCTCCATCCGCGCATGGCCCCGTTCCTGCATTGCTGGCGCATGGTCCTGCTCGCACAAGCGGCTCCCGGGCACCTCGTGCCACTAGTGCCACCCGGGCTGCTCTCCTGGAGAGGGGCTCTGTTTCCCCCCGGATACCTGAGAAATTGGTGCCAGGTGCCCTGTGTGGGTGCCTAAAGCAGCAGCGCACAAAGCAGGTTGGCTTGGCCCCTGTAGGGACAGGCCAGACTGTTTTGTTTGCTTTGCTGCAGCAGCAGCACCGTGGGAAACCGGGCAGCTGTCCCACCTCTGGGAAAAGGTGTGGTTTGGGAATATGGGAATATTCCCATGCTTTTCTTATGCAGACGCGTGCAAGAAATGCCATAAATAACCCATGTGGTACATAGTAATGTCACTGAAAAATGCTGAACTGCAATGCACAAGGTCTTGAGAGGGAAAGCTACGGTTGTGGTTAACTCGGTGGCATTTTCCTCCATGTGTTCACATATGAATGAGCTGCTAAATACTGTGCTGGTGTCAAATGACTGAAAAAGCATTTTGAGCAGGATCCATCATCCTGCTCTCATGCTGTGTGAAAAAAAAGAAAAAAACATCAGGGAATATTAATTTTGTTTTCTTTTCTTACAGCACCCACCTCAGTGACAACTGAAGAGCCTTGTTGTAAGAACCGAATCCCTTATTTTTTCTCAGTTCTGCTAGTTGACCAGATCAATAAACTCAAATTGGCAAACTGCATGAGAGAAAACTGATCAGTAAACCAATTAGTTAGTGCCCCAGATTGTTTTGCAAACTGTCTTTCAAGTCAGGAAGTGTTATTAAATTCACATATCTGGTGTTCTCGTCTCTGTTTCAGCTCTGCTCAATGCCCTCTCCTGCTTGTATTCAGCAAGAACTTCCCTATTTTTTTCCCTGATGCTACAACCTATAATTCATAAGTAATGTGAATGCAAAGTTTAGGCATTAGTTTACCTTTCTTCAAAATTAGAGAGCTCTCCCCTTTATAATTTGCAGGAATAGACTGCTGCCATTATATACTGGATGATTTTTAAAGCTCTGAAATACTTTGAAAGAGAAAATTTGGAGTTTTTTTTGTTCAAAGAAATGATTCAATGTGTCAAAGTGAAATAACTATTTTTAAATTGATGTTATAAATTAAAACAAACACAGTTCTGGAATGTTAACTTTTTAATTTTCTAATTCTCCTAATAAGAGAACTATTACAAAAAAATTTTCCTAAGGAAAAATTCAATTTTGACTATTTTATTTTTTCAAAGAAATAATTATTTTAGAAAAAAAGAATAAAAATCAATAAAAATCATCCATATCTGTGCTATTTTCTGATTCTCAAAACAGAAATGGTGTTTTAGATGCTATTAACACACAGTACTTAAAAACAATTAAAATCGATTGTTTACTTTTATCTCTCTTTTTTCTTTAGCTGATATTCGTCACAGAATACAAAACTTGGAAAATGAGAGTGACTCTGCCTGGGTCACCCTGTACAATCTCCAAAAAAATAAACGATATAAAATTTTTACCCATGAGATCACCAGCGAGGTCAACTATAGCCTGAAGCTTCCTCGGTGCCGGAATTACAGTGTAGAACAAGAAGGAAGGTGTCCAGCAGTGACTTTCACTGTCCCACCTGGTACGTAGAGAAAGAATTTGCTGTTGTTTTTAATACAAATATTATTATGTTAAATTTCGTTGTATTTTGTTAGCAATCTGTTGTGATTCCAGTTTTGCTGCCATTTGTCAGAATATAGATATTATTTAATGTTCCAAGTCCCTTTTGGGAGGATAATCCATTGCAGCTACCTCCCATCCTTTCCTGCAGTAAGGCTTCAGTATTCCCAAGATCCAAATTGTGCTTGGAAATAATTACACTGTGAAAATTAGATATTCATATTACAGACAAATAAGCAATAAAAAAGATAAAACCAACACTTAAAGAATCAATATAGCTAACATCATCATAATATATAATATTGATC
>JAUBOD010000770.1:721741-732028 GCA_032353885.1 Nothura maculosa | reverse complement strand
AGAGGAGAACAAAACTAAAAACAGGAATGCCAACACAATTCCATGTGAGTATTTTCCATGAACCTTGTTATTTTCTCGTTTCCTTGAAAGAGACCTGCTACATTTTGAATAAATTGAGGCAGTAAATTACCCTATTGACATATATTTTTCTCATTTGTTAATTTTGTCAACGTTGTAAAATCAGAAATTCATAATGTTTTAAGAAATAAGATTTTTTAACATATGAATTTGTAGGAGTGTTAAATTCTATTAATTCTATTCTGAAAGAGTATTTCTCATATCCTCACTTTTCCCAAGTTGCCTTTTGACATTACCCAGTGTGGAGAAGGCCTTAGCCCTCTCCTGTGAAATCCTTTCTCCTCACACCTTGAGCCTTTTCCCAGTAAGGATAGTGCTGCCTCACACTGGTCTTGGCTTGTGTTGCAAGAGTTTTACAGAATGATCCCTCAGTTCCCTGATTTCCTTCTCTTGATAGGAGAGTAACAAATGACTGGATATCTGGTAGCATGTCCCCTATTCAAAAACTGATACAATCTGGGGTGTTTGGATGAGCTCGTCTTTGCTCCTAGTGCAAAGTGCCTAAACCCGAGGAAACCCAGACCAGTTATGTGTGGCCATAGTCACCTAGTGAATAAAAACAGCACTTGGGATTCACTAGAAAAAGGATGATGATGACTCAAGGAGGGACAGCCACCCTGATGTGCTATAGCTGAGCAGCATCATAGTGACACTTTGTGTTACGCAGATGACTTTAACCGAGTGCCAATCAGGACTGAAGAGGAGCAAAATAAGGAGACTGAACATGATTCAGATGATTCCTCAGATGGCGACAGCGACTGCGAGGAGTCAAGCAGATACATCAATGCTTCCTTCATAACTGTACGTGTCTCACAAGCTTTCAACCAAAACTTACTGATAAGTATATGCTAACTTGTACCTTTGTTCTCTTGTTGGCTCTCAAACAGAAATGCAGCAACCTGAAAAAGGAAGGAAGATCTGACATTTATAGTTTTAATCATTGAAATCTTTTCAATTTTGGTGCAGGAATGAAATGGAGTTTTCCCCCTTACATAGTACTAGACCATACTATTACCAAAAAGTGATAACAAATACAGAAAAGAGTGTTTTTTTTCTTTTTTTTTCTTTATGTTTAAAATCACAAAATTTCAGCTGGCGTAGGAGTAGCCTACTTTTCCAAAACAGAGTATTTGTCTGCACACAAATTGATTTGTATTAGTATTTTCAACTGCAAGTGAAACATGAATATAGTTATTTGCACTTACAGAACTGTACCAGTGAAAACTGAAGCCAGGGGTATTTTGGGATAACAGTTACTTCTGCAAGAAGTAGAGTAGCAATTGGTCACCAAAAAAGATAAATGCTTATGAAATTATCAGATAAATTAGTTACCTGAATTTTCTGAAATGAAGTACAGTTCGGATGCCTGCTCAGAGTATTTTTACTTTTGGATGGTTCAGTGTGAACTAACTGGCTCATCGGCTCAGTTGCATGGAATAAACTTAATTTGTTAGAAGACTAGTAACAGTTGTGCAGAATTATGATCATGTACATTGTGATCTGTGTGTATTGGCAGGCTGAGCTGTCATGCACTGCAGCAAGGGTATGTCTTGGTGTCATTCTAGAGGGATATCTGTATATTCAGTTTCAATCACTTGGCTATTACTGTTCCTCTAAGATCATTGCCTTCTGGGACAAGCAGATTTTCCTCCATAAACAAAAGGGACCCTTAGTTTATTTTACTGGAAGGTCTTTAAATGACAAGGACTTCTTGCATGAAGATAGCATTTTGGAAGAATTTAAGAAAAAGATGATCTAAATTTCTTTCCTAGGGCTACTGGGGCCCCAAAGCTATGATTGCAACTCAGGGACCGCTGCAGGAAACCATTGCTGACTTCTGGCAAATGGTCTTCCAAAGAAAAGTCAAAGTCATCGTCATGCTGACAGAGCTGAAGGAAGGAGATCAGGTGAGGAAGGCTTCGTCTATACACTGCACCCCGAGGCTCTCTGTGTGCAAAAAAAATGCTCCACTCTTGTTCCTTCTGTCCATTTAAAAGTCTTTGCTCTATTAACAATTTCTAAAATACTTTTTTTTCTATGATTTACTTTCTTAACTTACTATATACTGAGTTTTTGAGGGAAAGAGTTGATTGATGATGTATTTTAGAATATATCAAAACTCCTTCTATTTCAAACTGAATGCACTCTGTAAGTGCAGGCAAAAAGCAAAATAAATGAAAATTTGAAAAGTACTGACTTCTACTTTTATGTATTTTAGGAACTCTGCACACAGTACTGGGGAGAAGGAAAGCAAACGTATGAGGGCATAGAAGTACAAATGACAGATACTAGCTGCTGCCCTAGCTATACCATACGTGCATTTGATGTTACACATCTGAAGGTAACTTTTTCATTACAAAAAAAATCACATTTCTTAGAAACTTCACATAGAGTGAAGAAAGATAATGGACAGTTCCAGTGTCCAGTCCCAGGATAGTTCCATAGCACTTACCTCCTTCTCTAAGAAATGGAAGTATTTTTTCTGTTTTGGACTAGAACTCAATCTTTAGTAATTTACTGAGAGGGTGGTAGAGGATTCAAAGCAAGTGAGTACTGGATCATACTTCAAGCAAAACTTGGCTATCAATCAATCTTATGTTCAAAAAAAGGCAAAATTTATTTCACCATGCAGTTTACAAGCTTTATTTTGTGGATCACCTCCATAGATGTTCTATGGGAATCTTTGCTGTTAGCATGAACATTGATTATGTGTCTGCTGCTGTTTTGCAGAGGAAAGAGACTCAGAAGGTGTATCAGTATCAGTACCACAAGTGGAGCAGCTCGGATGTTCCCGAAAACCCCAAGGACTTGGTCAGCATGATTCTAAACCTCAAAGAGAAGCTTCCAACTAGACCAAGCTCCGAGGACAACAGAGGCAACCGCTGTGTCCCAATCGTCATCCACTGTTGGTAGGTGTAGGCACACACCTACCTTCCTAGCTCTACCTTCTATATTTATTTAACAGCTGCATTTTTGTAATTCCTACCTTTTCTCAAAAGCTTTTGTATGTGCCTGGAGACTGAGCTGACCCTTTGAGTAGTTCCAAACTGAACCTTTTGAATCCAGTGCTCAGAAGTGGAAACTCTTACATATCATCTAAAACAGAATAATCCTGGCTAACAGTTGCTGAGACCATAGGACTGAAGTTTTAAATTTCTCTCTTCTCTCTTAAATGATCATATGAGATGTGGGTAGAACTTGGACGAGGTAGATATGCCTTTTTGTGCCCTGCAGATATTTTTAGTTGCAGCAACTCCAGTGAGTTAAAAATGTTTGGGAAATGTAATTCACTCTACACTCTTTGAAATAAATCTATCTGAATGTTGCTGATTTTACATTTAAAAAATGTGCATCTTCTTCTAGTGATGGATCCCTGCAAACTGGTGCATTTTGTGCTTTAATGACCCTCTTGGAAAGTGCAGAAGTAGAAGAAGTAGTAGATGTTTTCCAAGTAGTTAAAGCTCTTCGGCGCACCAGGCTCGGAATGGTCTCCAGCTTTGTAAGTCTATCTTATGAATTACAAGGACAAGCTAAGAGATTATATAAAACAGTCAGGAATATCCTTGCAACTTCATGCATCATTTCTGTGTAGGGAACACTAATTATAATGAGGACATTCACAGTCTTCCATAACTACTTGGGAATTGGCCATTACAGAAGAGAATGAAGGAATTTTTGAGATGTCCAGAGCTGCATTTATGTACATGTTTGTGGAAGGGTACATGTTGTAAAACTACAAACCAGATCAGTTGAGGTTTCTGCAGTTGCTTAAAGAAGTGACATGTGCAGTGTTCTTTAATCTCTGCAGAGCTGAAAGTCTAATTTATTTGGGAGCGTAGAAGCCATAAAATTAATTTTAAGCACCCTACAGCAACTGCTGCTCTGTGGCTTATACTGTGTTTAATATACAACAAACCATCTAGTTTTGGTCAATGTGCAGCAAATTAGTAGATAACTCTTCTTGAGTCCTTATAATATGTGTGGACTACAACTTAGATATTCTGAAAAATGTATTTTTGGTACTTTGCCTTGTAAAGCCAAGAGGACCAAGAGTTACTTAGAGACACTTAACTGAAAACACTTGGCAGAAGCAGTCACAGAGGCATTATGTAAATGTGAAATTAAAACTAAACCATAGAACCTAAACAATGTCGGCCAAAAGTTGTGGAATCTGCTCTATATATCATCCTTTGTGTTCCACATTTTCAAGATTTAATTAAGAAAAAAAAAAGGAAAGAAAATGCATGAGCATTTCTTCTCATGTAGTGTACATTGCATTCAGCCTAAACTTTTTTTTTTTTTTAAATAAATTAGGAACAGTATCAATTTCTGTATGATACCATTGCCAACACCTACCCTGCACAGAATGGACAAATAAAGAAGAACAGCCAGCAGGAAGTTAAAGTTGAATTTTGCAATGAAGTAGAAAAAACAGATCAGGAAGCTAATTTGATCACTATTGATCTCACCTCTTCGACGCCAGAGGGAAATGAAGCTTCTGAAGCATGTATGGATTCTAAAGCTGCAGAAAGCACTAAGGAGACAGACAGCTCTATAAATGGTCCCACAACTCCAGTTTTAACTTAGAGGCTATATTAAAGTTAGGCATGTGCCCATTTTCTATGTGCAAAAAATCATAAACAAAATAGGAAGTACATGATTTCTTCCTCTTCCCACATATTTTTTAAAGATTTGCTGTTATATCAGTTTTTCAAAGGTACAGTTTTGTCAGAATACTTGAAAATAGGAAAGTGTGACGAAGAACTGAATTTTTTTTTTGTAGATTTGCATTTCATACTTCAAAATTATTTTCACTATTTTACACTTTTAAAATATGTACAGCATAATACTATGCTCTCATGCTGAGCAGTGGGAAGGTCTTTTTTATTTTTTATTTTTTTAACTTTTCTAATAAGGAGAAAAAGATATCTCAGAACACCAGGTTTACTGTTACAAATACAGGCCTGTTTTCAAAGCTACTAGCAAGTAAATTGACCTCACAGGTAAGAGAATGTAATAGAACTTCAGGAGTGCTTAGCAAGCACAGATTTCATTAAATTTTGTGGAACTTGTATAACTTTGCCAAGCGATCTTAAATGTTTATTATTTACACTGTGTATCAACCAAAGAAGTCAAACTTTCAGAGCATCTGACCCTACATCCTTTCACATCCGTGTGGACTATCAGCTTTGCATTTTTCTAAACTGCCTCAAGATGTCCTTGTTGCTCCACATAAATTCATCTGAGATTTCCATAGTAGACTCAAAGAATAAGATGTGGAGACCAGCAAGCTGAATGACTGCAAAAATCCTGATAGGAAATGCATTGGGTTGGCTTTGAGAACTTGAAATACTGTGTGCTGGCACATCTGTTTCTTAAGTTTATATTATATAATTTAAAAAGAATACTTCCCTGAAACTGCCTGTGCATTGAAGAGTCTTGTGCAATTTATAGTTCATGCTTCCCCCTCATATTATAGATTTTAGGATTTTTTTTTAATGATGAGGTTTTGTATGTTACTGTTGTGACAATGTTGTTTCCTATTTCCTACCTATTTCCTACTGGATTTTAGCTAGCAATTTTAGAATAAAAAGGATAATACTTGAAATGGTGGAAATGATTTTCTTCTACTGGACTGCCTAAATAGATCATTTTCTTTGAAATGCAGAATATCTTGTGTTGTCCAATACGTGGACTTTTCAGTAGGAAAAAAAATGCACCATTTAATATTTATAAAACTGTGTGAACCCAAGTCATTGCTGTAAGCCTGTCTTTACAGATGAAGAAAAGCCCTTCATTCTGCCACTAATGGAGGTCACTAAAGTCAGTGATACAGGCTGAGGGCTTCTCATTTATCATGCATATTCCTAATCTCCCGTTACAGAACGTAACTGAAAATACTTAAGAGAAATGTAAACAGGTAGAGACATACTTGGTTAAAACATTAATTGTGCAGCTGATGTAAATCAGGTATTTCATTCAGCTGGAGAGGTGAGTGAAAAATTCTAAATCTAGATAAAAATCTAGATGATTTTACATACTTTGTTTCCTAGAATGGTACATTTTCAAAGAAAAATTTGGAACTGTGTTAAATGTTGCCTAATGCCCATCCCCGTTATCAGATTTATTGGCAAAACAGGGGCCCACATTGAAGCCCTCCGCAGTTGCCTCATCCCTGCTGCACGGTGCCCCTTACAGGCACAGGGGGATACGCTCAACCTCTGCCTTTTTAATTGCTTTTAAATTATATAACACTGTGTACAATTAAATCTCAGTCCCCGCGTGACAAATAATGGAGCCGGCTTTAATGCTGCCTCGAAATCCTGCCCTCTTTGGGGCTGCAGTCGGGCAGGGGGCAGTTTTTGCCTTTTTATTGCTATTTTCATGTCAAAAATACGAATCGCGGAGGTGCTGGGCGGGGCACGTGGGGGAGCGGCGCGTGCCGAGCCCGGCTCCCGCGCGCGCTAACGACCGTTAACGGTCGCCTAACGGTCGCCTAACGGCAGTTAACGGTTACCGCCGCGTGAAGCGGGCGGCGCGGGGAAAGCGGCTGCGCTTAAGCTGGGCAGTTTCTTTGCCTTTTTCCACACATTAGCTCTACTTTAGAAAAACGGTAAGTTTTTTCCTCCTGCGGAAGGACAGGCTGCAGCCTGTTCTAAAAATCGGGTGAAGTGCAACTAAGAAAGTTCGCAACCTTGAAGGTGGAAGGTAATTGCAAAGTACTCAGCAAGTTTATATTCATGTTATCTCTTTGATCTTGGAAAAATAATGAGGGATGAAACTTGGCATAAAAAGATGTTGCAATATTAGCCCTAATAAACAGGGTGTCACTAGGTAATTCTGTACTGAGGCTCAGGAGCATCAGCAGCGCATCATGGTACCAGATTTGTGAAATTGAGGGGATGAGGGTTTTTCAGGAGAAAAGGCACCTGTCTTTCCTTTTCTTCCTTTTCGTTTTTTCTCTGGAATGTCTCTCGGATGCCCCAGCTGCACACACATTTGGCTCATGGTGCTCATGTTCTCTTATGCACACCTGCCTAATAGCCACAGGAAAAAAAAAAAAAAAGAAACATAAAGCTTAATGTAGAGTGTTTAAAATATTTTAGCAAGTAAGGGCTCAGGCTCTTCTTGGAGACTGCACTTCAAGCTCTGTTGGCCCTGCCTGGATGTGCAGAGAGGCGCCAGGGCCACAGGAGCTGGCGGCCGTGTCCGTGGCCATGAGCGCCGCGCGCCACCAGGCTGCGCTGAGCCCCTGCGGAGCCTGCGCTCTGCCCCGCTGCCCGACACGGCTGCGCCTCCCCAGCACCAGGCACTGCGCCTCGCTGCCAGGCTTAGCCAGGCCCGGCCTGCTTAGTGCTGACTTGCTTGTGTGCATCGTGTAGTCCTAGCTCTGAGCTAAAGCCGTTGATGGATCCTTCATTGGCAGGTGCTGAGGGTAAAAATGCAGAGCGAGAAGAAGGCACTGCTGGGTGTGTGGCCAGGGGCTTTGAGAGGGACAGCTTTCAAAAAGAAGTTGCCAAAAAAACCCATACAAACTGCAGGTGAGCTAGAGGGAGTTGTACAGGCTGCAGTGCCTGTGCTGTCACAGAATAAACCCAAGCTGGCATCGGTGTCTGCTACAAAATTGTTTGTCATCTCTTCTGCTGCTGCAACAAAAATCAGTGTTGGTGTTCTTCAACTGCGGAGAAAGATGGTAAAAAAAAAAGAGACAACAGAAAGTGATCTGAAAAATGCAGTTTTGTCCAAATGCAGATATTTGGTAAGGACTTGTCAAATTTGATGTTTTATTTTTTTACAAGGATGTAAAAAAAATTCTGAGACAGTAATACTGTCCAGTACTAAGTTTAGCACTGCATTTATTTTTATTTCTGTTCTTTTATAAAATATTTTATTGCTATATATTTTATTATGTAATTGACAGTACTTGAAAACAGAAACAATTAAATACCATCAATAGTAGTTCCTTTTTCCACACTTAAAAAAAAATCTCTTCAGTAATAAAATGAAAATCTAACTTCATTTATTGATTTAGCATAAATAAATGAATTCTTACAGAACAGGAATTCATTTTTTTCAGTGATCCTAATAAATTATTCCATAAAGAGTTAGGTCTCCCCCTAAGAGATTTCCGTTATCAAATAAAACTTTGCCCCTGTTCCAGTCGCAAGGGCAGGACACTTTCTGATGGCATGAAAGGCAGATAAAGTTTGCAGCTCTCTCTCCAGCAAGTAGCCATAGTCTCCCCTCCATAGCCCAATTGGCAGAAGTCTCTAGTCTTTTCTTCTGCAGCTCTTGTCTTAGATACTGAATGGTGGTTTCTTCCTACTTGAATATTTGCATCACTTTCTACATTTTGTTCCAGTTTCAGATATCAGCATTTATGAGCAGTGCTGCCTGCTTTCTACTGGTGACCCACAAGGCAGGCAAGGCAGTGACCTCACTGGTGTGGGCGCAGGGCCACAGCACCCAACCAAGGAGGTCAGAGCAGGACTGGTGACAGTCACCAATGTCAGTCAACAGCTCCGTTCTCTCCCCTCAGAGTGTTGAGACAGGTTTCTGGTCAAGCCAAGAGGTTAAGTGTGCAAGCACGAGCGGGTAGGAATTGGGTCAGGCACAGGCAGACTGACTGCAGAGCAGCAAGGATAGGCAGTACTCGTTACCTAAATGCCTCTAGTTTCTCAGAAACGAGAGAAACTAGAGGCAGAAACTGGAGAAACGTTGTCAAGAAACGTGTTTCTGTTCAGTCTTTACTTCTGATGGTCTTAAGCCATTTTGGAGCCACTAGTTATGCTACGTGTTCGTGCCGCTTGGCATGGCGCTGTGCAGGTTGATTACTTGTCATAACATGTGTTGTTTGGAGCGTGTCAAGTATGAGCTCAGCAAAGCCACTTAACCAGATTAGTTTTGGGGCGTTCTGACCTTTGACTGCTAAGCCAACACACTAGCAATTACTGACCCGGTTTGGAGAAAAATATGCTCTGGTGTTAAACGTAACGTTGCTTTGCCAGCTTTCTGTTTTCAGCAGTTCTATGGAGCTGGCACCACCCTATGGTTTGGTAAAGCAGGAGCTCTTGTATCATGGTGCGCGATTCATGGCATCTCTTTTAGCGTCTCCAAACACTGCTGAGATTTTAGGCTTTGCATGTTTAGCTGATGGGGAAAGCACTGACTCTGGTAAAATCAGTGCTTCAGGCAGAGTGCTGACTGAATGCTTTGAACTTGAAACTTGTTGAAAAAAAGGATTATAATGTTCTACCTAGTGTTTATCATTATCTAAACAAAATTAAGAATTAAGAATTAACCATATAGTGATGAGAAGAGAAAAAAGAGGCTGAATTCAGTGACATAAAGGATGCACATGTAGATTTTCATACATGCCTCATACCTGCTCTGATAGTTGCCTCTGCTTTTGGGATGAATCCTCCCATCTCCTGGCTGTTAAGATTTTATTTTAAAAAATCCTGGCTTTTTTTTTTCCCACCTTAGAACAGATTTGAAAGAAATTCCCACCACCTAGATACCTTGTCAGCATTTTTATATTGCAGGAATAGTTTCTTAAACCACTGTTTTGTAAGAGTTGCAGTTTCAGAAGTGCTGGTTTTGACTTCCTAATTCAGTTTGCCTTGAAGTCGTGAACTGTGGGATTTGCATTGCTACACAGAAGTTAAATTGCAAGTCTGTTTACAATCAGTACATCTCATTTCTGTTCTTGTGTCAAGGGACACAGCTATAAAATGTGGGTTAAAGTTCCTATTGCCTTCTGCGAGAAAGATATTAATATATATATATAATAAACAAGTGAGAGAGCTGGGATACTACTTACTTGTTTTTGTTTTCTCACCTTTGACAATGCGAAGAGGAAAAGGTTCTGCTGCCCAAAAGACTGATACATCCAGACAACATCAGAATGCATAATGGGCTGTGGTACAAATTATCAGTTATGTTTTGGTTACAGATGTTATTGTATGGTCTTAGCCCTGTTAAGCCTTAGTTACTGTTCTAGTCTGTTACAAAGGTGATTATGAACTGATGGTGTGTGGGAAATTATATAGGTAGGTATGTTTTCCTTCATAACTTTGAAATTTTCTCTCACTTGATTCCCTTCTGCACTGCTTTTTAAAATTCCATTTAGCACTCTGTTCCTTAACTTCAGGCTTTTGCTCGTAGCTAAAAATATAAATAAATCAGGAGTTTGTTTAGTTTAATTCC
>JAUBOD010000770.1:702119-721641 GCA_032353885.1 Nothura maculosa | reverse complement strand
CACTCTGTTCCTTAACTTCAGGCTTTTGCTCGTAGCTAAAAATATAAATAAATCAGGAGTTTGTTTAGTTTAATTCCCATCAAGCACAATATCATCCAAGGTAAACACTTCAATAAATCAAATTCAATAAATTACATAGTTATAACTTCAAAAATCTAAGATAAATAGGAAGAGGAGAATATTTTTGCAAGGTTTAGTCCGGTTTCTTTGGCAAGAGCTCAGTGTACAGTAGACATCCCGGCCAACATTTCCCCCCTGCAATCTGACACTCTTGGCACAGAGACACGACAAACACGCAGCAGTGACCGCGCGATGGCGACTGCGCGTGAAGCGGCTCCCGGGCCACGCTCGCGGACAAGGGCAGCTGGAAGGCAGCGCGATCTCCGCAGCGCGGCACCTGGGGCAGGATGTGCCCCACATCAAGGAGATGGGCTGCGTGCCAGAAGCACGTGCAGGTGTCTTGCTGTTGGCCACCTTCGATATGGGAAATGGGTGACTGAGAGCTTCCTAGCTGGTTATCTCACTGTATGGCAGCATTTAAGGGAAAAACTGCAGAGTGCATTAACCATCTTGAGGGCAAAGTGAGTAGCAGCGTGTAATGGGAAAAACTCGCTCAGTCCCTTAGTTCCCTAGTACTGGTTTTGTAATTGAGGTCCTGTAAATCTGAAACACCCGGAGTCTGTAGGGCTGCTGCTCAACCCTCACAGAGGGAAAATGGCTTCCTCAGAGAGGGCTGAACTGATACCCTAGGCTGCAGGGCTAGTGCTACGTGCTCTATAAGGCTAGGAAGAGCACAATAAAATATTCAGGCAGAGAAGACCCGTATTTATTTACTCTCTTTAGTTTGAGGTAAAGGATGAGCTTGAAGTGAGCTTGAGAGATCTGGAAACAGAACCTCTTTTTTCTTGAGACTGTCCAAGCAGCAGTGAGGCTTCTGTTCGAGGGCATTTTTGATGACGCCAACAGACTTCGGAGGGCAGCTGTTATGAAGCACAGCTTAAGAAGCTGTGATGCCTCAAAACCCTAGAGCAGCCTTTTTTCTTTTATGTCCTGGCTAATGAATAGACTGCCCTTTGGCATCTGTTATATAAGCCAAGGGTTTTTAAGTTCAATGCATTTCACATGCTCTAGGAAAAAAAAAAAAAAAGATTTTTTTTTGACCTGATAGGGTAATATATAAGCAATTCCGTGAGTTACAGCTTTCCCTGAGTTTTTCCAGTGTTCATTTTTGCTCCACAAAGCATATTATGTGCATGGGGGAAGCACTTCCATACACAAACTGCTTTTGCAATGTTGAATAAAATTGCCCAGTGCTGTCAATTTGATTGCACTGTGTAGCTGAGCCAGGACTCTGCCCTGTATCAACTAAAATTAGTGGGAGTTTTTCCAATGGTTTTCCTGTGCAGTAAGTTGGGACTCTAATATGAGAAACAAGTATAAATGGATTGCATTCAACTTTTTGTGTGTATGTTTTTCAGTACTAGAAACACTGACACTCACAAATACTGCCTCTATGCAGAAAGTTTCTCTCCTGTAATAAGCTCTTTCTTCTCAGAAACAAGGTCAGCTACATAAAATACGCATTTGGCACTGCTGTGCCTTGAAACAATTCATTTCTTGGATCCCGCTGCCCTGAAAGGGGAGATCAGCACGAGGCTGGCTTATGGTGGATGTTGGATGTTAACCTTCAAAAGGCAGAAAATGAAGAATCAATATTAAAAATTATAGAAAAATTAAGAATCAATATTAAGTTTTGTCTATAGACTACTATTAAATTGATCCCCAGCCAAGAGCAATTTGAGAGTAAGCTTTCATGCTGATTTGGTTGAGCAGTAAGATCCCTGCCAGCACGACGATAGTAGGGAAACTGTGTGTGGTTAGCCTCTCTTCCTTGGCAAACAGACTCAGAATTTGAGTAGCAGGAGGGAAATTCCTATTGACCTGGTTATACTGTTGTTTAGAGTCTCACACCTGTTTCTTTTGCAAAGCCTGTCTTCTTTACCATCAGTTTTTCTGTGTGAAAGATCAAAGCAGGAGGCATCAGAATTCTGCCTTTTGAAGTGTCTTCTGTAATATTAAAATTGAGTTCAATAGACTAAAAATCAGTACTCAATAAAAAAAAAAAATCACCGCTTTGTATCATTTCTGTAAACTCATGGTTTGTTTTTGGATATGGCCAGTTCTGTGAACATAGTTGGAAGATATGCAAGAGCCTGTTGCAGTCTTGGAGCTGACCAAGAGAAAAGTGTTAATTAAATGTGCTTTTCCCGTGGGCTTGAATGCTCTTTAGAGGCGAGCAGACCACTGAGCTTTTCAGCAGCATCAGCACGTGCCCCTCGGAGGAGCTCGCAGACTGGGACAGCAGCCACGTTTCACTGCTCTTGCTGACTGAGGGGCATTGATGGAATGCACCAAAGCTTGATCTAGCCAGGATTAATCTCTTACTTTTATGAGCACTAAATTTCACCATTTACCCCCAAATTAAAAAACTAACAAAATTATATTACTAAAACAAATAAACTTTTTTTTTCTCTATATATAAAGCGGAGTCTTACTTGGTCTTTGTTGCCTTGTATGAGAACAATGTGATATTAAGTGCTAAACCTTTCACAGGCTCCTGGATATACCTGAAATAAACTCCTTGAGAGGAAAGTCTAAGTGACAAGTCAGACATTTGTCTTCGGTTTCTTTTTATCTCCCATATAACTGGAGCTACATTGTCCTAAGCTTGAACTTCTTTGGGTGCCAGATCACATCATTTATTAGATTGGCTTGAACTGATGAAACCAGTAAGAGGTGTTGCTATGGTGGGCTCACATCCTTCATCTTGTATAGTTATGTCCTGATCCTGCAATAAACTGGGGCTTCTGTGTGACTGTTTATAATATACAACTACTTTAGAGCAGAACCTAATTGCTGTTACATGAACTATGCTAGTGCTAGACACGGTAGTAGTTTGTAAAATTGTGGTCAGAATAGGAAAATATTGAATTTACATGTCCATTTCATTTCAGTTAATAGACTTAAAATTCAAGACTTTGAAGATCTGAGCCAGAAATCCCTGGGGAAATAAAAGGTAAGATTTAGGTAGCCTTATATTTTGTTCTATCTGCAGAATATAGCAGATAATATCTGTATTTTTGTCCAATGCCATTCTGAAAATAGGTAAGGATTCAGGAGAAGCTTTTACACAGGAATAATTAAACTTCGGAATAGTTTATCTGGGGAGATCGCTTCCCTCCCCCCTTCCATCTTTGCTGTTTTTGCGTGCTGAACGTCGGTCTAAATTGCTAATGCTAAATCTCAAAAAGAAGCTTTAGAGTTTGAGAAGAAATTACTAGGGGATATTCTGTGACTTGCTGTGCCGGAGGTCAGACTAGAAAAATCTCAAGGGTTTTTTTCTGTCTTTAAAAGCACAGAGCCTGAATGTCATTTTCCATATGAATGATGTTCCTTTTACTTTACCATTAGGGAAGTGCATTAGTATGTGCTTTGTCATGAATTAAAATCCTACCCTGTTTTGTCTGTATGCATTGTTTTTTTCTCGTGAAATCAGTAACATCCCTTAGACACCTAGAATTGTAATTCTGTGAAAACAAAACAAAACACTTTTATGAGAAGTAGCGCTAATGGAGAGACATGTTAACAGGAGTACTGATTCATATCACTAATGTAGGCAGGCAGGAACTGAGGAGAGTGAAAGCTGTTCGAACATGCCTTTTTTGAGAGCACACCTAAATTAAGAGGCTGTTGGAGACGTGTTTTATAATGCTAGCAAGCTAAATGTAAGAAATTTCAAAGACAACAGTTAGTGAGTACTATGAGGTAAAAAAACAATCAAAAAAAAAACATTTATTGGAGGCCTAAGTGTCATGTGAGACTGGGAACTGTGAATGCAAGTGAGGGTCAGTTGGGATATTTGGGAAACATCCAGCTGGTTTGATTTCTGAAAAAAAAACTAGGAAAGAACTAGGTTTTGAAGGAATGGAAGAATCACCTTGTGTTCTTCTAGTGGAGTTTTCTTCTGTCTTCCATGTCTTTGCCTTGGACAGTGGCCCCTGCATATCGTTTGGCATGGCAATACCTTCCTGTATTTGCTTTTCTGCTGATATATATTAAGAATAATGCTTACTGCACCAGGAAAAAATTCTCCTTTTGTTATTTTTCTTTCTTGAGTGCTACATTATTTGAAAATCATGAATCAATTTCTTATTGTAATGAAACCAAAGAGATGAGAAGATTTTCATTTTCAGAGCTCAGTTAGTGGCCAATAATCTACAATGGTAGGAAGTCTAGGCATGTGACATAAGCAAGATAGACGTTTGTGTATTTCTTGTAAAAGTTAAGTGTCTTGCTATTAAAATGTTCATCTGTTTGACAAAAGTCTTTTTAAAAAATTCTTTCTTCTGGAAGATCTCTCTAAATTTTAAATGAGGGTTGAATATAAGAGGTAGAATGTTTGATGCTAAAACATTCAGACAGGCTTGTCCAAATATATAATATGGATCCTCTGTGCTTATTAATGAGTGATTATTATGATAAAGGTAAAAATGACCCTAAGTTTTGGCACTTCCTTTTCAACCGTCAGGCCCACAGCACCTCCAGCTATGGCAGTTTAGAGACATGAAGATTCACGCCATGATTTTGAAACATATTTTCTTGCACATTAAAGCTTTGATGCTGATAGTTATTAAGTGCTGGCCCTCCCAAAAACCAGGGCTGGCAGTGGGCTAGATCTTGCGTTCATTGAATCAGTGAGACCTACAAGACCAGTGAAAATGATAATATTCAGACTTCAAAAATGGAAGGTTCTCCAAATCACATTTGAAATGCTTGAGGTGTTTTATCCAGAAAACATTCTGTAAATGATTTATGCTGGTAGCTGAACTCTCGCCAGTCAGGCAGATAGATAATGGTGGCTGCTTTTAACTCTTGTACTCTGCCTTGAACACAGGCCTTTTACAATTATTCTGTACTCCACACACAAAATTCTGCAAGTTTTACTGATTTATGAATCTAATTGATAGTGTTAATTAAAATTGTGCCTAGGAACACTTTGGAAGTGCATGTTATTTAGGCTGTGGATGGGGGAAAAAAAAAAAAAAAACAAAACACTGAGGGACAAAGGAATGGTCATTTCCATGATTTTTTTTTACCTTTTTCTGATGATGGCCTGCAATGAGTTCTAGCAAATAGTCAAGCTATAATTGGAATCTGCATCTGTGATGTTTTCTGGAGAAGAGACAGTACTGGAATTGCATTTACAATCTTCTATGTATCTCTGGCCTGTTACAGCATCTGCAAATGTGTCTCAGCTAGATAGACAGTAGAGGCTCCCTGGCTCCTAATCACTCCTCTCGTCCACACTGTACATAATGCTTGTCATGTGTGACCATTTCAGGTGCCCATTCCAGGCTGGCAGAATCCCATGAACCCATGGTTATTCTGGGAGGAGATGAACGCACAAATTACAGCGTGATCTTGTTTTTTTTGTTCAAAGGAACCCTAGGATATAGTTTTAGGCTATGCCTGCCCTGCCTCTCTCACAGCAGTTTTCCTGAAACCAAATACCTTTGCTATTCATGATGTGTTCAGTTTAAACTGCCCTCAGGCACAGTGAGAGAAACGTAACTGGAAAACAAGGAACACGGCAGGCAGCATTTGCTATAGCTGCACTGCGTTCTCTCAAGCATCCTGGAGAGCCCAGAACAGAGGACAGACCTCGCCTGCTTATGAATAAAGAGAATACAAGTATGTGTCCCTAGACTCAAGTAAAAGCTTTTCACTTTTGTGAGGTTGGACAGTTGTGTTTTGTCTGTTGCCTGTTTGCCCTAGGCTGCTGGGTTTGTCCTTCACATGCTGTGCCAGCCCCAGCAGTGCTCCCAGGACTCCTGCACAGGAGGCCCTGGCGGAGGACAGGCAACCAGAACATGCAGGTCCTGTCCTCCTCCGTCCCCTATTGCTGGGCTAAAATGGATCAGCAGGATGCATGGGGAGCCAGGAAATGAGTCAGAATCAGGTCACAGTCTAGGAAAACCTGATGTAGGCTGATGGGCTGCAAACATATGCCCGAGGTTTCCACTGAGGATGGGTTTAGGAGGTCTTAATGCTCTAGAATCAATGTTTTTTTAAAAGTATGGATATAGAGCTCTATGAAGCTGTTTATAATAGTTGTTTGTCAGAAGCTTGGGGCATTTTTTAATCAAAGCAATTATAGAAATGGCTTTTTCTTCTCCAGTGTTGAGTTTTTGGCAGATGGATGGCACAGACATTCTACTATTTCAAATAGTGATATTCAATTAAAAAATGGTCAGGAGCTGCACTGGAATGACTCAGCTGAGTCTGGCAGAGCCTGCACACCTTCACACTAGTATTCTGAGAGTACAAAATACCCATTTTTGAACATTAATGTTTTCTGGACAAAGGCCTATGTTGTATCTTCAGTAAGGATTCATAACCTCTCATGAATGGGATCAATGGAACTTGAAGAATGAAACGACTGTCAGGCCAGAGCTTTGTTCTTTGCAGTCTGTTCTGGCTAGTGACGTGTACGCTGTATATTTAACAACAAAATGCCCATCTTTTTACATTTTTGGTGTATGTGCATTGTGTCACAAGTATTTAATTTCTATTTTTATGAGCACTATCCTGTTCATGTATGTTATACATGAACAGCTTCTGCAGTGGTTAGGAAAGTTTTGTCTCCCTAAAATTGGATTTTAGAATTCTTAAGTAGGGCATTCTCTGCAATAACTTTCCATCATTCGTTCCAACATTCTTTGTCTCTTTTGAAAATCACGGCTGATTAAATGTCTAATGCAACAGCTGTTTATGATCATATGATTGATATGTTTTCTAGACAGATGCTGAGTATTAGAAGCAGAATCATTCTGAATTCTTTGCAGGGCTTGGAAACTTTTAATTTGATTTTTTTTAAAGTCACAGTAGGACAGAGCTGCCAGGCAAAGCAGATTCTTTACATATTTAATTAAGAATTGGTGCAACTCAAAAGACCGATTGCAACACATGCACACAGACACACCCAAAATTTATACATGACCTTAGGAGGTCACGGGCATAAATCAAAAAGTACTCTGAAATATATATTCTTAGAATACTGTGTTGTGATCGGTTTTGCTACTTAATATTTGAAAGGCAGTCCCTGATGGTAGACTCTGCTCATTAGTTTGTATTAGTAGGTAACAGCTCAGGCAAACGGCTAAAACAGAGTGAAGCCAAGAGAAGGTGCAGGAAAAATGCAGGTAGAGAGAAGGCATTTGCAGTATGGAAGATGCTGAGTTTTGTAATCATTCTTAACAAAAGAAAGCCCTTGAGGTCGATCAAGAGCAGAAACATTCCTGATGTATGTTTTATCTGATCTCTGACAAGCAAGACTAGAAATGCAGAGCACTACTCCCATCCCCTCAGTGATTTTTTCCTAGTTATATAACATGAACAGATTTTTCCAAAAGGTTGAATGAACAAGCAGTTTTTTTTTTTTTTTTAAAGTCTACTCTAGACATTTCCATAAAGGCTCTTGTGATAATTACTTAGTAAGTAATTATCAAGACAAGTAATATGCAAGATGTGGATTTGAAGCAGCACTTAAAGAATACTCACATGCTGGGGTAAAAAAAGGCAAAATCCAATGCAGTGCAGTTGTTAATGAGACACATTTGTTCACTGGAAAGCCTTCTTACTACAGGGTACCTGCTACTTGATAGCACCTGCCTTTAGCTATAGCTGCTTCTTGAACACTTCAGGCTGCAGCTATCTCTTTGGCCTGGCTGGGTATCACCTCCCCGTTGGCCTGGGGCAGCTTCCCAGGCTAAAGCACTAGTTGTGACCACCTTCCCAAGGGGGACACAGTTTTGAGCAGTCACCTAGATGCTGAAAGACAGTATCCCTGCCAGACCGGGTGGAAGTGGTAACCACCATTATGGGGGGACAGTTAAGATGGGGGCTGTTTGGCCTTACTGGCAGTGTGTTTAGGAGCTGGGTTGCTAAGCTGGTGCTAAGGTTGCTTTTAGACAGCACAGATTTAGGCAATTAAGCAAATTGCTTCATTCTATTTTCTCTATTTCCACCTTGGCAGCAGCCCCTTAGGCAGGTGCTGAGGAGCGATTGGTAGCAGCTGCCTGGGGGAAGGGGTTAATGAGACAGCCCTGGCTGCCCATTGCTTTGATTGCATTGGGCTAGGGGGGCATTCCAGAGCACATATCCCCTGCCATATGTAGGTGAGCACTGAGAGCCAAGGCTCAGACTCTGGAATAGCAGTGACCAAGCAGGCTTTGTTTGACTTCGGTTCATACTTCTATATCTGTTTTCTTTGCTCCTGGGACACTCTAGATGTCCCAATGTTGTAGTTTACACATCAGCCAAAGCTCATAATAATTCCCCGAAAGCAGAGGAGGTTCCTCCTGCCACGTGGCTGTGATGGGGCAGCTGTGGTGGGTTCTGCATCACACTGTAGGCTGAGGGGCAGCAGCTGTGCCCTGACCCTCACAGAAGTTATAAGGGCTGGGCCCCATAGCAGGGGAAGAAGGAAGTGTTGCTGGATGGTTGCTGTTTAAGGAGAGTATTTGGGTGGTCAGGTGAGTGCCTAGTGTTAAAATCTACTTACTGTCTAGATAGACCTTTGCTTATCATAGCTGTGTGGCATGGAGAACAATTTGGCTTGTTATATAGAGGTGCTTTTGGCTCTGAACTTCTGAAGGATTATACTTTGCATTTATGATATGGTTGCTTGTGTATGTGAGAGTCTAGATGCATAAATGTGTTATGCTCTGCTGTTGCAGGCCCTGTGTTTCACTCGGTCCTGCTTGTGGTCTTGGGGTGCCTGAGCACTTCTGTGGCTGTGCATGCGGGCCATGATGTAGATACGAGGCCTGGATCCTCTGATGATGTGTATGTTAACAGTTGGTGAATGTTTTTGGTGGAGTATCACCCTAGTGGCAGGATGATGATTCCCAACTAGAGGTTTAGGAAGATGTCCTTATCTTTTATGTGAGCTGTTGGAGTCTCAAGCTGTTTTCTAGGGATTTTTTTTTCTCTATTATTGTGTGTCCTCCTGGGATGTTATGAGCTTGTATCAGTTGTTCTTCCTGTATCAAATTGCCTTTTGAAATAATAGCTGAGGGTGTTTAATGATTTTAGAGAGGAGAAATTTTCAGCTCTGTTTTTGTCCTAGAAGAAATAGTACATTGATAGTTGGATTGCATATACAATTTGTCTTTCCTCACACTAAGAAGGCTTTCCATTAATTTTCATTTCTTAGTAGTAGCACCAGGATTTCTTGAACCAAACTGGTTCTTGAGTCTTTCCTTTTTTTTTTTTTTTTTTCCTTTTTAATTCCCTTTCCCCAATGCCTTGGATTAAAAGAAATTTTATTCTATTTTGTGGTGTTACATAATTCTAACCTATAAAATATTCCTAAACTTAGGATGAAGTGATATCTTAATGGAAGTACTTGCAGTAAATGTAGTACTTGTGGTAACTTGAAGTGTATGCCTTTAAGATCTGTATAGCTGATTTTTTTTTTTTCCTTCTGGTATTTCTATACATATTAATAGAGATAACATGCCATAATTATACATGGTCTCATGTGCCTTGTTTGCCTCTAGTAACTGTCTATTTTCTTCTTTATATGTAACCTGAATAATGTCACTGAGTTCAGACTGTGTGTCTAGAATAACATGTAATATTGAAATATAGTCCCTGTAAAACCAGCACTGCTTCCTTGCTTGGTGTCCGGAAACACCTTTGGAAAAAGAAGGGCAACTGGTTCAGTAACTTATATAAAAGAGATCCTGCCCAAGAGTTTCAGTACTTTAATTTGTTGAATTCTTCTATTTTGTGGTGCTGCTTCTATGTTCCATCAGGATAATTTATTTTATTGCAGTTGGAATAATCATGGAAGAAACTTACCTCTTTTAGCAGTTTTAATATTTACTCTAGTTTGGGGAACTGCTGCAGGTGGACGAAATACAGAAAATATGAGGGGGGGCTTGTTGTTTGTTGAAATATCCATTAATTGTAAAAGTCCTGTAACACAATCAGGGTTGATTAGTTGGTTGATTACTTATCTTTTAAAGGAGTGTTAATGTAAACATCTGGGAGAACAGGTGGTGCCTCTCTCATGTACCATCTGCAAGAAGTGGGAAGCTGCCTTGATTATCTGTCCTGCTTGAATCCAGGGGCTTTCTTGGACTGCCCATGGGTATTTCCCTGGTCTCAGCTTGTAGCCCAAATGGGAACATGCCCACATCTGGCATTGTCACTACTTAATACGCTGGCCGTGTTTCTGGTTCCAAGGCAAAAGTGTTTAATTGTTAAGATGTGAAAGGCTCTTTCTGAAGAGCCCTCTTGACTCCTAGGTGGTTGGATTCAAAGCTCTATAAAACAGATATAGACTTTAAATATGACAAAGCTTAAGGTAAACTAAAAATTCACGGCCCTTTCCTCATAGGGGAGATAACAAAATTGGTATGGAATTTAACCCACTAGACAGCCTTTGTGAATATTAATCTACAGTAGGGTCTAAATATGTATATTCTGTAAAATTCTGGTGTATAAAAGTAGAGTGTGGCTTAGGTGTCTTTATTAAGCAAATGTGTGTTTTGGTGGAGGCTTAGCAAAGCTGTCTTTATGAATGTGACATAAAGCTGACTCTAGGAATTCAAGGCACGTGTTTGTTTATTAATTATATACTTTGTACTATGTATCTAAAGAAAGACCATCAAAAAGTCCATTTCTGATTTGTAGCTTGAAATCTGAGTCTTTATTAAAGCTTGTTGCTGTGCCAAATACTTTCCCATAAAGATATATGGGCTTGTGTGTAGCTTGGCTGTTCTGAGATTAAACTGGTGAAAAAGGCAAGCTTGACTGCTTTGTTTATTAATAGGCAGAGGGCCTGTCTGAAAACTTTACAGTAGAAGAGTAGTTGTAGACAGACAGAAAGGCACCACAGTGAGAGCTGGTTGCTCATTATATTTATAGATAAGCATAGAAGCAGTGTGTAAAAGATTGCTCCAAGGGGTGAGGTTTTCTAGTATATGATATGAAATACCAGTTGTTCCTGAGAGCTACTGGGAATACTGATTTGGAAATGAGACCTTGTTTTTAGCTGCTGCTTAAAGATACCAAATGAGAAGTCTTTCTTCTAAAGACATTTTTTGAACTTGTGACTGTTCATGTTGTGTGAGAGGACATAGCTGATGAGCAACGAACTCTGCATGGGTGATGAGGAGCTTGAGATCTGAATAAAGATTTATAGGAGTGCTGCATAATCTGCTGTCTGGAGATGATAATCCTCCCCAGTGTTTTGACTTAACCTCACCTAGCCTTCGGTTTCTGCTAAACCATGTCCACTTTAAGCCTAGTGAATAAGTCAATTATAAATAAATAAAAGGCTTCTCAAACAACCAGGCCGGATCACTATGTGTTTAGATAATACTTTAAAATTGAGTGATTAGTATTATACTTGTGTTTTAGTGGGATCATCTTTTGAGCTTGAATATGTCTGACTTAGAGTAGTATTTTTATTTTTAAGATACATGTAGTTGTATGATTTTGAGACTTGAGACACTGTGTGCTCCAATAAACCTAGCATTGGTTTAACTCAATTTTCTGAATCTTATGGAGATTTAAAATCATTGTGTAGCTGACACTAAAAGACTTGTATTTATTTATTTATTATCTTGTCTTCAAACTCTTGTCCTTAACTTGCCTCAATGCCCAGGGAATTCTGGCTTGCTCAGGTGTAGAGGTGGTTCAAGCTGCCTACAGGTGCAGGCTTGCTCAGATTGAGGACAAACTTCCAGGTGATGCCAGTAGTTCCTCTGGAACCTGTGCGGACATGCTCACTTGTGCTAGGGACCAGCCTTACACCTTAGTAATGAATAAAACCAATGCTCCAAGATAACTGTCTAATTCTGTGCGAGCTTGGAGAACTTTAGAGTTACTATGGTGTGATAATTCATCACGTGTGTTTGGAGTGCATTACACATTGCAACCCAAGGTCCAGAAAGTTTTCTATTATCTAGCTCCTGCCAGTTCTTGCTTCTCTTCCCAGAATGTTTTCAGGAATTAATACAATTTTCCCTTTCTTTCATATTGAAGTACAGTGTGCTTTGATTTGCCAAAGAAGCTGTACCCTAGAATACTAGGATTGACTGCTTAATCTTTAAATAAAACTTTAAAAAAGTCAACTGAGTTAAATTAATCAAAATGTAAGTTCTAGTCTATGGAGCTAATTTTTTGGTACTCTGTTCTGTTTTCTGCTATTCAGACTCATGTTGAGCATTTCTATGTGCTATTGCTGTGGTGTTTTCATAGCAAAAGCATTTAGATGGAATACAGAGTCAAATGTTGCACATCAAGAAAGCATTTTCCAGAAGCAGTGATGAAAAGTACTGTGACTGGTTTCATTTCACTTTCCATTTTTTGATTAAGAGAAATAGCTCTGGAATGACACTGAATAGGATTTTTTTCTGTTTATAATGGAAAGTAAGCAGGTCACCTTGACAGGAATACCCGAGCCAATTACCTGGGTGGAACGAAGCATGCAGGATCCCTTGAGCTAGGGTATGGGTTGTGTTTATCTAGGCTTTTTCAAATGTAATCAGTATTTTATTACTGGATTTTTGAAGATGAGTAGTCATATATAAGGTTTTAGTCATACATTCAGTTTCAAATTTGAAAATTGCAGTCTAGAAAGTAACTGAACAAATTAATAGGAAATTTTCTGCATCTCATGTAGACCACCCTGGTAGATGAAGTTATCCTGTAAACTATTTCTGAACTCCACCTTAGTTATCACACTTGGCTACTAATTAGATTTATTTGAAACAATTTAAATGTACAGTAGAACCCTGATTGCCTGCAGATGTTTCCATGACACTTGCCTATGGATGATAAAATCTTAGCTTGCTCCCATAAGGGCTCTCCTTTTTTTCCCTAACTTTTTAAAACTACTTAGAAATTTAGAAATCCAATTGGATTTAGACAATCCACCCTCAGTGTATGCCAATCAAACTCTTAACATTTAAGAAAGTTGAATGAACAGTCATGCTGCTCTGTTCCACATATGCTTTGTCATCTTCCCCTTCCCTTCAGAACTCACATATAACATGTGCTCAATAGTTTGAACAGGTGCCTCTTAGGTTTTTTTTGAATGAAGATTTGTTCAGGAAGACTCCTTTCTCTAAAGGCTGGGTAATTATTTGGAAAAGGGAAAAAGAAAGGGTGGTAGGGGGAGGTTATTTTGAGTGCCAGATTTTATCATTATTTCTTCCTATTCTGGTTGCCATTGCTTTCCTTACACACTTGGATTTTATTATTAATGACTACTCTTGGTGTGTTCATGCACCAGAAATCTAGTAATGTCTCAAGAACAGAAAATAGAAACACCATGGAGAATTGTTCTTCTGTTGGCATCATCTTTCCTCTTGCTTTTGCATTAATAGATCAAAAGTTGTATCGTAGTCTTTGGATCCAGGGAAACGGCTTTTGCTGCTTTCAGCTTTTTTATGTTTCAGCGTTTTGCTGTTTGTAAGCATTTTGCTGAATGTTTAAATGCTGTAGGTAAGAACAGTTCTGCCTTTAACATGTCTGTTGTTTCTGATGCCTTTGGAGGTGCTCAGCTGCACGTTGGGATGAAACAGAGGCAGTTTGGGACCTAGAAGCTTATCAAGTGGTGGTTCCTCTACTGCCACATCTGCTCTTTAGTGATGACCAGAAGAATTGGTGCGGATCCCTTAACTGATTGGTTTGGTGCAGGGCCCTGATGATCCATAGAAGATGTCTAACAAACAAAGTTCTTCCTTGCAGGGAAATTAAATACTGCTTAGCAAAAGGCTATTGCAGTCTCCCAGCTATGATATATGTGCATCAAAGCACAGATGTTAAGAAAAGCCAAACTTTTTCAGTTCAGTGACTGGATAAATGCGCTTGAAAGGAAGAGAGGGGAAATGGTTTCAGGACAAATCAAACAGATGGGAGAAAGTTGCGGGGGGAGTGGAGAGTGGGTTAGATTTTTTTTTTTTCCAGCCATTTCTTTTGGGTTAACCGAAATACTTGATCTAAAATGAGTGCTTTAGGTTAGAAAATATTTAATATTAATGTGTTTTAATACTAAGAGGTCAATTTTGTCAAAGAAGAAAAGTGCACAGTGTTTTGTTTCCAAGTGCTAAAACAAACCGACCTCCCAGTTATTCTCCATGTTTCAGTTGAGGCTGCTCACTTAATTAGACTGGAAATGAGAAAAGGTTGCTGTGAAAATGTTATCTTCTGGCTGATAAATGGCTAGGAGGAGGAAAGTCCAGTTGTCATATTAGAATAAACAGCCAAAACATTTACATTTGACTTCTGTGTATGCAGTTCAGACTGGGACATGGGAAAACTGTTTTGGAGGTCGAGTTGCACTGAGTGTCAGATCCAGGAGTATCAAATAATACAAGAAATGAACCTGTCATAATCCTTATTTTAATTTTCTGTAGTATCTTATTGGGGAGGTGATTTTTAGCCTTAATATTCTTATGAAAAATATATTGGTACCAAATTACTATCTCTTCCCTGTGTTGTGTACAGTAATACTGGATTTGGAAGCATTCATTTTTTTTCAGACAGGATTTTTGATGAGAAGGCAGATATTAAATCTTTCAGATCAGAAGTACCCATTCTAATTCTGGAATATCTGTTGGTTAGAAGATAAAGGCAATATTCACACTTGCTAGTGAAGAACCTATTTTGATCCCACACTTCTAAGTCTCCATAGGCTTCTATATATTCCTCCTTATACCTGCAGAATCATGGATATGGATGGCTGCACTGTGGCTTCTGCCCTGCATTTCATTAGGGACTCTGCAAGCAGGGATATAGAAAGTCTCCACAGATAGTTTCAAATAGCGGTGAATACTGTGGTTTTTGGCAGAGCACATTTATGCCTTCTAGATGAAAATGGAGCGTGAGTTTGCTGGAAGTCAGAAGTCCTTTTTGTGAACTTCAGCAGTTTGGAAGGTGGAGAAAGAAATTGGCTCAAAGAAAAGGAGAAGCATTAACAGAAGACTCTTCTGAAGAATGTTTTTTCTCATTTGTGAGAGTCCCACATGTGCCTTCCTAATTGTTTCCCTGTCTCCCTAATCTTTCAGGCTGAAAGCACCTTGCAGCAGGGACTTGGGGCATGGGAGAAAGTAGATTCAAAAAAGCATTTCAAAATGATAAAGGAAATTAGCCAAGTATAGCTGTCACTGCCTAAAGTCACCAAGTCTTCATAGGATAGACTTTGAGGGCAATCAGTCCTCTTGTATTTCCAAAAGCATCATAAAACTTGGATATTGGTCTTAGTCCCATATGGCAGTTGAGATGACTGCACTGTGAGATTTTTGAAGCATCTGTTGGGGATGAGCATACCTATTCTACCATGCTGGTAAGAATGAGATGCTGATCTTCAAAAAATCCACTTGGAAAGAAAACATTGTGATAGTTAAAAAGGAGCAATGAAATGTTGAAGGATTTTGATCTTTGGTTTGACTACAGAAGATCTAGCCTTGTGAGTTCTGGCAAATAAATACACTTCTGAGATACTGTTTTACTTGAAAACAAATCTTTCAGTTGCGGGGAGGAACTCTGCAGAGAGGGGAGAGAAAAAGTAGCAACCATCCAAGTAAGCTTTAATTTTATTTTTAACTCTTCTAATCTACATTTTCTACTACTATATTAGAAATAGGCAATCTTATTTTAAAAGTGAGCTAGCAAATATTCTTCAATGGAGTGTTACATCTTTCATAGTGTCTCTTATTTCAAATTTTTTTTAATAACCTCCCCAAGTTGTTCCTCACTTGACCTTGCCTACCAAGCACTTCTCATCATGCCTCCTCCTTCTGCCATTGCCACCTGGTCTGATCAGGTTGTCCAGCACCCTGAGATGCTCTCTCATCTCCATGCTGCCTCTGTGCTCCAGAGGATTCCCTAACAGTGCCTTCCCTGTAGCTTCCTCAAAGTAAAAATGAACTGAGCCATTTTTAACCACTGGTTGTTGTGAGATGAGCAAAATGTACAAATTTTGTTCCAAGTACCTTATTTGCTTTATTACCAAGTGCACAAGATTAACACTTTAAGCTTAGTATGAGATATCTTGGTTTTCCTCCCCAGATTTTTCCCATATTTGCAAGTTGTGCTTTTGTAAGAGAAAATCTAAAGCTTAGAGCTTTGTGGCAGGGACAAATGGACTTGAGCCCTTGTGCATTAGGAGTATATGTCTCTGTATATTCAGATGGTGATCTGCAGCTTGGAGATTTGGGGCAATAGCTCTGTTTGTCAGGCAGCTGACTCCACATCTTAAGTACCCTCCTACCCTCATGTTCTAATGTAGCATCCTGAGGTTTGGTGGCTCTGAAAAGTTAACTGTATAGTTGCAACATCTGTTTCCCAATGGGAAAAAAGGTTATTTTCTAATATAGGTGGGTTAGCAAACCTGAAGTATAAATACCTTCAAAGGTTGTGGTGGAACAGAAAGCTATTATGGTTTTACTTATGAAAATTCAATATACTTTAATGTTAATTAACAATATTGAAACTTGTAATTCTGTCTTGGGCCAGTCCTATGCACTTAAGCATGATAAATCTGGTACTGCTGCCTTATATATCTGTAACTATAGCCATTTTATTTTTACGGTAAAATGAGTATAACCAAAGATGATTATTCCTTCATATGGGCCCAGGTAGAGATGCTAATTTTAAGTATCCTAAAACTAATATTAGGTTAGTATTATAATGGTGGTATTTTTAAGAGAAGAAACATGCTAATGAGTTGATGTAGTGATTAAAGGCATAGCATGAGAAGAACTGATGTTAATGCTTGTCTCGCAAGAAGATCATTTCACATCTGTTAGTTATGATGTGTAGTGCAATTGGGGATTACTGATCCAGTAACTGTGTACATAGTAATACCTTTAATTAGACTAGCAGAATAAATATTGCACACAGGCTTTAGGGATCTCATAAAAGCTTTACCCATGGTGGAGAGGAAATTGGTGCAATTGGAGAGTGATAACTCAAGCAGGAACTGTAAACTGGGAAAATCAATACCTCCAAACTTCTCTTGCACATTGATTCTTGCTGCATTTATAGATAAATCTGTGATTCTACTCTGACCTTTTAGAAAAACCTTCATGTGAACTCAGCTTAAGTATAAAACTTACTTGTCAGTCAAATAACAGAAGGTCATCAGATATTTGTTATTACAGTGTCTCTAAGTGTGTTGTTTTTCAGTGGCTTTTATTTGTTTCAGTACTGCGGAGCCGAAGTTGCTTATTGGAGCAGAAGACACCTTTAGCTGGGCTGCTGCTGCCTCTTTGAGGCTGCGCTTCTTGAGGTGCTGAGCTGGACTTGGCAGTACAAGAGCTTTGAAGTTAAAGCCAAACAACCTCCTTGAGTTCTCTGCTTTCCACCCCATAAAGGGTGTCTGAGAGCTGTGCCCACCTGCTGCTGGCTGAGTCTGGCACCACTGCCAGCCTCTACCCTGTGGCACAGGGTCAGCCACAGAAACCTCCTTTTCAGCCTTCTGCTTTACAGTAGTGAGAGTGTGGGTTGTGTTTTATCTGTGCCTGAAACCATTTTCCCCCTTGTATGTCAGCCAGAGCAATACCTGTGAAAGCTGGGGCTTAAGTTTCACCTCAGCACTTCACGAATACACATGACAATACGGTGATCCCAGCACACCTTCTGTGGCTTGTGGAGCTGCTTTCTGCATCTTTATCATGGTCCAGAGGTGCTGTAGGCTGCAGTGGATGTTTTAATATCTATTGCTGGGGATTTGTGCCTTGTTGCTTACACCTGGCTATATGTAAAAGTTAGGCTTTTACATATAGCAAGTTAGGCTACCAAGAGGAAATGGGAGGTTAACAGTGTGTGGCTTTGCATTGCCCTCACAAAACGAAGACTTCTTGTATGCTGTGTGTGTGCAAAGTGAGGGGAATTAACAACAACCAAAAGGCCCTGATCTGAACCTTGTGGGTGGGCTGAAGAAAGTGCATGCAGAACTGTGGAACCCTGATAGCCTCAATTGTGAAAGGTCTCCCCTTCTAAATACCTTCCTAAAATGCTTAGTTTTAAGGCCACTTTATTTGTCCCTTGGAGATATCAAAAAGCCCTGCTTTTCTGAAGAATGCGCAGTATGCAGCTGTTTTTCTTCTGACTGTGTTTATATCTAAATGCAGGGCTTGAAAATATAACCAACCCATTAACTTCCTATACAGTAGGGCTCTGTCTGCTATGTAGTTTTTAAATTTCAAGTTTTAGCCTTGAGACTTACTGTGGACATACTAAGATAGTAAGTTCTTATACTGAAGTGGAAATTCCTCTCCATTTTGCTCTTGAAAGTGATCTGAAGCAGTTCTAGTGGCTGTTTGCACATGATGCAAGCCAGAAATCTCATTAAATATGATTCCTGAGCATCCATTACATTATTTTGCTTTTCTTTGAGTTGGTTTTATTAGTAGTTATGTGAGCATTTGGATAAGAACAATTGTTTTGACAATTATATGAAAAAATTCTATATGTGTATCAAGAAAGCCTGGTTATAGGGAAGCACTAATGAGAAGTAGGTCAGTCCTTCAGTCTGGCTTTTAGCTACATCTTTAAGACTTTCCTTTGCAGTGATTTGTTGATCCACTTATTCTTAATATTATAATCCTAAAATTTATAATCCTCACTGACAGTTAATGATTGCTAACACGTGTAACCTGCCTCGTCTGCTGTCAACAGCCTCAGTGATGTACTTGGTCATGTGCTTTTAAATGGTTGTCTGTTTGAGAATCTGGGTATTTAAAGTGTATCTAATTTAATTACCAAACACCAAAAACACTGTCTGTAAAAGTCACTGACCTAGAATGTTGCCTTTAAGCTTTCTAGCATGGCTGATAGTGGAATGATGTAAAATGACATGAAAGCCGAAGACATAATTGCTCATTGTGAATCTCTTTTTTTTGGTAGCTAACATTATTCTAAAAATGAAAAGTGACAATTATATATTTTTGGCATCCTTTCCCCGTAGGAAAGGAACATGCAACCTACTTATTTTTGCAGCTGCTAGAGTTGACTCAATTATATTCATGAAGTTTATTTACTAGCATTATGGATTGAATTTTCAAAGTGGTCTCTTCCCAAGTACTAATTTAGGGCTAGGTAGTTCGTGCAAAATGTGATATTTTGTGGATAAACCTCTAACAGCCTGAGTTATTTCTGGGAACGAATACTGTGTTTTGGGAGTGTCCAAATTTAAAAATAGTTACGTAGCCAAAATTCAGAGGCTGCTTCTGAATATTTGGCACCACATGGCTCAGACACGCCAGCTGGTGACAGTTTTACCTTTTATGCGGCTCCCATCAGATAATGTATATGTGTGTTTGTGTCTGTTTCCATTCCTTTACACTGGTAGCTGAAGGAAAGGTTCGGTATGTGAAAGCTTGAAAAGCAGCTAGTGAGCAACCATCCTTTGGGGGGGGGGGGGGGAAGACACCTG
>JAUBOD010000770.1:668769-702019 GCA_032353885.1 Nothura maculosa | reverse complement strand
AGCTGATTAAAATGTATCAGCTTATCTTAGAGGGGGAGGGAGTGGAAATTCTAGCAGTGCTTTTAAGCACATATTGCAGTATGATGGGGTTTTAAGCACACAGGCACCATGCTCGCTTTAAGATAGTTGGCTGCTTCATCTTTTAATAATCCGCTGTATAAATTGAAGGCAGCTTAGCAACTGCCCCGTCCTGCCTGTGCAGTGCAGAGATACCGAGTTATTGCCCAGCAGGCCCGGGGGTCTGTGACAACTGTGACTGTCCAGCCTGATGAGGAGAGTTGCAGCCCTGCACTGTGAGCTTGAGCATGATGGGCTAGTAAGGGGGCACTATACACTGGTACCAGAGTCAGAATCTGTTTACTGACCTGTGACGTCCACCAGTTCATTTCTGGAAGAAAAGAGGGCAAAAGAATCTGTGTACTCAAAATATGGTCTGTTATTTTTGGATTCCTTAACTTGCCTTTCAGCTTCAGCAAAAGCTTGCCTTAATCATCCTGAGAATTTTATCACTGTTACTCTAACACATTAGCTACTCTTTAAACTGAAGAAGGAAGAAAGATTTTCCTTTTAGGAAAATGCAACTCGGATATCTCATCTGAGTAGAAAGGAGTCACCAGAGCTAGAGATGACTCCTGGTCACACCCAGCCCCAAAGCTGTGCACGTGGTTCTAGGCAAAAATCTCTGTGCAGATGTCTTCAGGCTTGGGTTAGTCCTGAGCTCCTGGTTCTCATTAGTGTCAGAGGCTGTGATGCCCCAAAATACCAGTATGGGATTGAAAGCAGAAGTCATGTTTCCTATGCAGTGCACAGGCTTTTTGGGAGGAAGAAAAATGAATATATTTTTCCCTTTTAAGTATTAAATGTCTTAAGTGCCTGTCTGCATAAAACAGACCTTTGTGTGCATGGAGATACGGGTGCTGTGCAGTTGTTTGTGGAGCCTCAGTAAGGATAGAATATAGTGAAGGAAGAGATTCCTTACAGGCTTACAAACCAGAGCAGTTGGAAAGGAAGAGGGAAGAAGTTCAGTGTTTTTCAGTATTAAGCTCTTATTTTAAGAATTTAACTTCTAACAGTCAGTATATGGTACTTGCATTGAATAGACCTGCTCTTTGGGTGTCTTACTGTTGATGTGTTATCAGATTCCAGAAGGCACTTGCAGTCAGCGCTTTCAAGTCTTTGTATGTGTACCTGCCATGTAGGGAATTTTGCTGAACATAAATCATCTCTTGTAAAGACCAAAACAAAACACAAGTCAGTGAGAAGGATTGTAACGATTTGGTTACAGGTCAGAACCAGTGCCAGAAGCATCCTGAATTGAAAAGAAGCTCTTACATATTCTGACAAAGTATTTAAAAGAGCCAAATTTGGCTTTATTTTCATCTTGCTCTGATGCATCAAATTAATAGCTGATTTTTATACAAAACTGAAATAGAACAGAAAGTGGTTGCGTAGACTATGTAGGCTATGATCCCTTCCTCAAGTATGTGCCCTGGTGCTGTGGGAGCCATCATCAGGCACGGATATGCTGGGAGCTCTTTTCCCACCCACATGCCTCTATCTCCATAAAGCTAGAGGTGCTGTCATGTGGTGCTGAAGACCACATTATCATAATGTGGGTGTAAATATCTACCCAGAAATACTCTTGCTTGTTGTCTTCTGAAGCTACTTCTGTGTACCTGCAAAGCTGTAATGTGTATGGAGCTGAGGTGCTCAGTGTTGTGCCCCCAGGGCCACCTACGACTTGTCTGTGGGTAGAAGTGCTCTGTGTAGGTGGGAACATGTGTTTTTCAGAGTACACATGCTTTTGTTCCCTCCAGGAATGAGATCAAGCTTGGAATGCAGTTTTTTAGTATAGTATGTGCAGGACAATGTTTCTTTTACATTTGTCTTATGTGTTAGCTTGCCAAGTCCTCAGCTTGTACAAATTGGCATAGTTCCACTGAATTTGATAAAATTATGTTGACTAAAACCAACAGAGATTATGAATTAGCTATTAGACCATCACTCACTTGAATTTCTGTAATGATCTCCTGTGATTGTTTTAGGCCCACACATCTTTTGGAGGGGGCTGCAAAGTCTGTCTGGTCTTCTCTAGACCACAACTTCCTCTTGATCTTTAAGTGCTGTTTATCCATCTCCTGCAGTCACATGCTGAATATGTGTCTTAAAGTTAGTTCCGTTAGTGCTTGGCAGCAGTTAGTGGCCTTTGTGCCCCGGGAGGGACAGGGCAGCAGCTGGATAATTTCAGTGGGTCTGTCAGTGTATTGATACTGAGGCGCTGGGGCTGGATGGCATTTAAGCTTAAAATCTATTACCATGAACTTGAGGCTTTCCAAGACTCGCTATTTTGAGGCAAATACAGTAATTAGCACGGGGTGTACTTTATGGTAATTAGGAATGTTTTACACATCAGATGGTGTTAACTTTTGAGGGCAACCACCTGGACTCAACTCTTTGTAGCTAATATTAATATTTTGTATTCATATTTCAGTGGTATAAAATGCCTATGATAAAATTTTTTAACTGTTTAACCACCAAATAATAAAGCCATCAAGTCAATTGGCCTAACATGATTTTTTTGGAATAACTTGTTGTTGCTACAGGTCACTCTGTAGTTTGTTATACTGTAGTTTCTGCAGTCTAGGTATAAAATATACGTTTATTGTGGTAAGCTACAAATTGGTATAAAATGGGCTATCATAATAGCCAAAAATTGACATTTACCTGGATGTCCTGTCAATATTTGTAGTGCCAGCTTGGATGTAATTTGTAACTGTATCTCATGAATTAAAATCAGGAAAGGTCAGCATATGTATCTTTACTGTGTGTTCTAGTTGCAGAGCTAGGGGTTTATTTCTGGTTACTTTGCAGTATATGACAAAGTTCTGGTGTAGCCTGTGGTGATGTGGAGATTAGAGATCCTGCACCTGAAGCTTTCACCAGATTTTTGATGTCAGTTTTGATCCAGACCTAGAAGAGATTATTTGATGATTCAGTGACAATATAAAGGCAATCTGTTAATCAGCAGAGGTTGCAGAAGTGGTACTATTTTCTAGCATCTCTTTTGATAAGAGATGTATTTGGTGTGGCTTGAATATTAGCCCTATTTTCCTCCTCATGGTCAATATTTAAGTATAAACTTCATCCTATGTATGTTTGGGCTAAGCACACTGGTATTTTCCATTTGCAATTACTAGTTATTATGAAGTTATTATGAATCTAATACAGCTGTGAAAATCCTGAACTTGTAAATAGACTCTGTAGGAAGTTTAAGATGGAATTAAGAGTGATCTTGTGGTGACAAACTTGTTACTTAAAGGAGCAGTTATGTGTTATGGCTACTGCATGAGCGAAGGATAAAGCAACAATAATGTGGAATAGTTCTGTCTCTTTAGTAGAATTATTGGCCAATTGTTAAAAATTTCAACTGAGTTCTTTGGGGGGGGGGAAGAAAGTGTTATCATTTGCTGTATTGCTGAACTGTAAAAAAGGACAATGTTTTGATTGTTCCCTTGTTATATGTGTACCTTGAAAGCTGCCCTCACGTATGGAATTAAACTTTTTTTCTAGCTCATGAAAAACTTGCTGATTTCATGTTTGTTCTTTCTATTGCCTCCTGGTAGACTTTCTTTTTAATTAAAAATAAAGGGGAGGGAAAAAATGAAACACAATGGCAAGCTTTTTTTACTAAATTATAAGTTCATGACTACTAATATATGTTGCTGTGCATTTTATGTTTCAAAACGGTAGTGAAATATAGGTTTTATTTTGGGGATAAACTATATTTTGGAGTAATTGCTTTATGACCAATAAATGGCAAGGGCTGCATTTCAGAGGAATGAAATCACCTACTTCAAAGTAGTAAAGGACTTATGGACATCCGTCTATCTATGGAATAATGTTAGATAAATTTAAATGTTAATTATGTGGCGCCATTGCAAACGCTATTTTTGGCTGAAAAGGATCAGTACTTGCCTGTAAAATAAGGAGACATCAGACTATTTCAGCTAGCCTTGGCAGGGCTGATTGGAATGCGGTCTGCATTTCTGGCACTTGTGCCTAAGGAGGATGCAAAGGAAGACTAGCAAAAATGAGGTTAGACAAAATTATATAAGGCTTTCAGTAAAAGAAAGGGCAAGATGAATAAATTAACCTGAAAACTATAATGTAGTACATGCTGTTGTATAAATTCTTAAAAATTAAGTCTACACAGTAATTGTTCAAAACAACAAAGAAAAACATAAATGCAATAGCAAAAAGAAACTGTGTTCATGTGAAGGAGAGAAAGTCTAGATTACAAGTTTGTCTCTTCTTTCTTTTTCTGAAAGACATAGGATTGGGATGTGAGATTTAGATACTGCTTCCAGTTTTACTATAGACTATTTCTGTATTAAACTCATACTGAATAGCATTTTGCAATCTGTAAAGGAAGAATGTTAGCATTAGCTTCTGCTTGGTGCTGTGAGGCTGCACCAGAAAGTGAGTTTAACTGGTTCCTCATGCCGTAGTCCTGGATAGCACAATTTCCATCACAGACATCATTTTGCCTTATAGTTTAAAACGCAAGACCAGGTGTCTTCATACTGAAGTAGAAGACACAAACTTGATGCAGAAACTGTTTTTATGCTTTTCTTATTCTTGAAGTTGGGGGTGAGAAAATACATGATTACATGATTACTTACAGGTAATGAGAGAGGCCCTTGACTTCTAGCAACCACCCCCAAGCTCAGTATTGAGGCCACTTCATGAGGAAGAGTTGCCCCACTCGTGTAACAGGCATATTCCTGTTCCCCTCCTTCTTGTAAAATTACTGCTCTTGCTGTGCCAAGGTCCATTGCTTCCACTGGAACTTCGACATGCTTGACCTAAAAATGAGTGAATTATTTACAGTGGCACTGAAGAGACATTTTATGCAACATCACTGTGACCTATGGGAGCTGTTGTCAGTACATGTGCTATTAACCACCAAAAAACACAGCAGTGATCACGAAACCTTTCCTCGGTGTTTTACCGCTAGTTACTTCCTAGGGATTGTGCTGTGGCCTTGCAGCGCAAGGCAGATGGCCTGGTGGGCTGTGGGGTAATGCTGCGTCATGCTGCAAGTGAGAGTCCTGCCTTGAGAAGCAGATTTTCAGTTCTCTATCTTGGTATGAGAAGATGATACCATTAAAAGATTACTAGTAATTTATAGTAGATACCATTTGAGCCAAGAGCTTGTTCTATAGGAATGCATAAAAACATGTAGTCTGGGTGAAAATCCTTGTTTTGCCATTAATTGGGTGTGGACTGACTATCTATGGCCAGGTTGGTGCTGCCTGAGGTTTCTGCATGGTTCTCTACTAGCACGTGAGTGGTTGCTACTTAATATTTAGTGAGTGTAGGAAATAAAATTAACTTAGAAATTAACTTAGTGAAGAAAGCACTTGTGTAGCCTGTGTATTCTGGGAACTGTTATTGCAGGAAAGGTTGTAAGTGACACTGTTTTCTCTCTGCACTGGAACTGGTGTGCCTACACTACTATCATTTGGCCATTCCCAGTTACAGCTGGAATGGTTCCTGGTCTCCTGTGCCTGCAGGTGATTGCCTGCCAGGAGGCCAGTTCCTTCCTATGCTGTCAAATTCCACTGTCTTGTCTTCTGGTAAGTCTCTTTTCTACTATAAATGCATAGTACCTCTGTAGCTCGCAGCAAACAATGCACTGCAGAAACAGAATTTCATCTGTTCTAGCTTGCATTATTCAATCCTGGTGAATATTCTTGTCAGAACATCCTAGCTACAGCTTAGTTTGAAAGTTACCTTCTTAGGTGACTTAATACTGAAATAAATATTGCTAATAAGTAAAGCCCATATTAAAAGCAGGACTTAAGTTTTATATTCCAAGTTCCCATTTCGGTAGGAATGAGTAAACATAAAGATACAGGCTTATCTCTAAACAGTGTCACTGAGAATTCATACATTCATAGTGCCCTTCCTGTTAGCACTGAACTCTGCGCCTCTGGCAGCAATAACATCCTGCAAGCAGCAGAAACCTGGATGGTGGTGTCCCGATTATTTTGGAGTTAAAAACAAACAAATCCCCAACCATGAATTTTGCAGAATGTCCAAACACAGGATTAGTTCAGTTTCACATCAGTGTAGTTATCTCTGAGGAATGATTTCTCTCCCCCCTCATCCAGGAGTGCAGCCTCAAATAAAATCAGACTTACATGGTATTCAAGAGATCTTTATCATGACTGAAATATATATTTATCATTTAATTAGACTATTAATACAAAGTTGAAGAACCAGGCATGGCTGGATGTAGCTTTCTGTGATAGATTTGATGTTTTATATCTGTTTAGCAAAGTACAGTGGTTAAGAGAACCATTGTGTAGCTTATAAATAATTAAGATTCTCAGACTTTTCTCAGACTGTTGCTAATGGACCTCTTTTACAAGGAGGAACGATAAAAATGACCTGTGATTACTGAACTTTAGGAAGTTGTGCATTTTCTGGAATATTTGACTTGCAACTAAGATTAATGGCAAAACTTACCTTGGAGACCTGCATGGTGTTAGAAATTTAGAATTGTCCTGTATGTATGTGTGTGGTAAGGAAATAAGGACAGAGCAGTGTGCTTTTTAATTAAACGTTTGTTATGTTGCTATCAAATTCTGAGCATGTGACTTGGGTACCCAAAGCTTATACTAAGCTTTACAGTTTAACTACTGGTCTGTTATAGTTACTACTGGAAAGATAGTTCTTTATTCCTGGTTTATTGTGGAACACAAAGAAGAGACAAGTCCAATAATGTTGTTTAATAGTGTTTATTAAATGCTTAAGTGTAATGTGAAACCAATCCTCCTTCTGCTGTAATACTTTATCTATGTCTTTGAATTGTCTCCTGTTGGTACGTTTATCTTGACAAGACAGCAGAGTTTATATACTAATTTTATATACTAAGCTAAAATGACATTAAATATCTTCCTGTTTTCAGAGTCCTCATGAATGCAGGTACACAAACAATTCCCCCTGATATCACCGATTTCCACATACATACTGCTTATACATTCTGGTGGCTTGATGAGCCTGAGCTCTGGGGAGGACCCTGCTTCAGAAAAAGGCAGCTTTTTCATCCCTTATTCCCCAGCCGCCTGACTAAAGCACCCTTAAAAACAATAGACAAAAAAGTGAACATTCTCAACTACTTTTCAACCAGAAAATATCAGGCTAAAGGAAGAACGTGCTTCTCGCTATGGCTCTGAGATGATGTTCCTCTTATCGGCAACTGTAAAATGTGGGGCCACAGTTGCATTCATTGTTCAGTGAGCTTGTCCACATAGTTAAACCCACCGACAGCAATGAATGTTGATTGTGACCTTTTGTGTAAAGCTTGGCAAGGTGAGAGAGAGGCCTCGTGTGCTGGGTAGGTTGTTATCTTCGGTAGCAAGGCCTGAAAGCATGAAGTAAGGAGGAGGATGGTTAGCTGGAGGGTACAATCAACGGTCGATGGTTTTCACTTGAATTCCAAACTCACCGACAGCGTTGAATGTTCACTGAAGCAACCACTACAAGAGAACTCCATTGACTTGACAGCATCCTTAAATGTCTGAAAGGAGGGGGGAAGATCAAAATTGACACAGTGATTTTAATCGCACAGATGATGCAATTTCTATCGTTGTTCTCTTACCGATACCAATACCCTTCTCTGCCCATTCTATTTCATTCTTCAAGCAGGAAGCTGGCAGTTTTCCAAGCTTCTTATCTATGGAAAGAAAAGATATTTATTCAGGTTTTAACTGTAAGTTGGGCATCCTGGCAGAAATGGTTTAATGTGGTCTGTTTTGTCAGAACGAATTTTGTGTTGGCAAATAAAAACAAAAAATGCCGCTATTTATCAAAGCTGGCTAAGAGATTATGAATCAGTGTTGCCCAATTGACATAAATGTCTTTTGTTGATGCAGTTCAGTTGGATTTAAGCTTGTTTAGAATTGATGAAAAAACAGCACTTACTTTTAAGACTTAATTTCTTAATAAACTTCATAGGGATAGAAGAACTTGTTTCTTTCAAAATGTCATGTGTGCAGGACCTGCTACAATAGTTTTCAGAATGGGGAAAAATGTGCTTATGTCAAGGCTTGATACAAATTCATTCTTTTTTTAATCTTAAGTGGCAGCATGTTGTTGATATCAAGAAATGAATCATCACAAAGTGAAAGGCTCATTCTTAAACTTCCAAGATAGCACAACACTGATTTACAGTTTTGCCAACTCTCCAATCAATTTGCCCCTTTTCTAAAAGGGGCAAACCTCAAGTAAATGTAGTGTGCTGTAGTTTTCATCTTATAGTAAAGATGTGTCTTCACTGGGAGTGAGTAAAGATTTTTTTTTTTTTTTTTTTTAGAGAACAGGTTAGAGAGCAAGGGTGACAGCCTAGGAGTTTACTGTACTTATGTGCAATTGTGAGCCAGTTTCTTTTGCAGAAGAGACGGGGCTCTTGAAGCCACTTGGTTCGAGTGCTTTTCCTTGGGGCCATGTGTGCCTCAGCACTCGCACTGACTGGTTCAATGGCTTCCATGACCTGCTACTTACAAAACTACCTTGTCTTTCGGTAAAATATTTATGCTCTGTTTCTTATAACTTTTTTAAAATAAAACAATAAATGCCCTTTCTTAGGAACACAAAGGGAGCCAGAATCTAAAGACTGCATGCGACTTATAAGTGTGCTGCTTGGGTAAACTCAACAAAAATGCCATGACAGGCACCTAGCTGTTTTTTCAACTAATTGCTCAATGTGTACAGACTTTTATTTTTCTCGTTTAGCTCAACTGTGATTTCTGTTAAACGAATCGAAAGGACAGCAAGTCACTCATATCTGGAGAGCTACTGGAGAGCTAAACATGAATGGGATGAACCACATCTCTGGTAGATTAGGCCTGTTTTGTGTAGGAATGCTGCTGTGATTATGAATGTATGGGACTTCAAAGCAGTGTGGTGGTGAGCTCCTCTGCTGACGCAGCAGCACGGGATAGCTGCTGCCCATGAATACGTTAACCCTCAAGCTGCATTTTCCATTTGTTTGTTCTGGCTTCAGCACAGTAACCCCATGGATGTTAGGGAAGGAGTTCTGGGTTACACCAGCATGAACGATGAGAGAATAAGGCTCTTCAGCTCAATAGTCTTTTGTACTTATCTGCATGTGTTCAACATTGTTCTAGCCAAATGAATAGACTTGATGGTTGAAGGTCACTTGTGTTTACCATCCTCCTTGTTATAAGCCTTCTGTAAGACACTTCTTTTGGTATTATTTGTGTGCTCTTACACTCTGCTTCCCTCTGCCACTTAATATCTCAGTATGGGGTCTGAAGCTTGGCCCTTTGCGACGGGTGTAGGGAAGGAGGGGAGCCTTGCTGATGTTACGGCTGGGTGAGGAGCTTTCAAGGTATTTTCACTGCTTACTGTTCCATTCCCCTCCTCACACTCCTAGTGGGAAAACCTCAGTACATCTTGGTTGCCCAGTCTGTGCTAAACGGGTTGAAAACTTGTCCAGAGCAAGTACAAAATAAGTAATTCTGTGTTACAGCCCTGATGTGTGCAGGTTGTGCCGGGTAAAAATGCTTTCATCTTCTGTCATCTGGTTTTCATTTTTTATCCCCCACTGGGCTTAGCTAGCTGTGTTACAAATGCCAGCTTTATTTTAAGTTTTATTTCAGATCTGCAGGCTTATGAGAACATTCAGACTGGATTTTTAAAATATTTTTTTATCTTTTAATTTAAGGTTAGTAGGTCATAAATAAACCAGAGCACTTTCCTGGCTATGAGCTACAGGGTCATAGTGTACATGAAATATCACTTTAAAAAATTAAACCAAAAAAAAAAATAAAACCTGAGAATCTAATGTGAATTGACAGAGGGACATGAGGAAGTAGTTCATTGTGTTGCCATAAAGGCCATAGGGATTTGGACTGCTGGAGTTGCCTGTCTTAGGAATAGATAAGATATCTTGTCTGATGACCTGTACCTAATTTAAGTGACTGCTTTTGCCAGCCCTTCCAGAGGGCAATTGTGTGAAATAGAGCATCTCATCTTCAGTCTTCAGCCCTTTTCCTCCTCTTGATGGCCTGACCTAAATGGAAGATATGGGTGGTGTTCTGCACACACAAACAATTACCCCGGTACTAGGCAAGCTGCATCTTTTGTTCTAATTAGCTCCTGCTTTGATTTCTATATATCTCAAATCAAAAGGCAACTGTTCAGCTTCATTATAGTGGTTAATACTGGCAACTAGATTTTGTCATATGGTACACATGCATAACAGCTGCTGTGTATAAAACAAGAATAAAAGCTCCCTTTCCCAGCTTAGGAATGGTGGCTGGAGCCATAAGGAACTCTTCTGCCCTGCTTGCTGCCCTACTTCTTCCTTCTCCCTTTCTTCCTTCTCCACACAAGAGCTCATGGATATTTTTGTGTGCAGATGGCAGATGTTACATAGATCTGGCTCTGCTGGTGGTACTGCAGTGTGTGTGTGTGTGTGTGTGTGTGTGTGTGTGTGTGTGTGTGTGTGTTAACCAGCCTTGCTAATCCTCCAGCAGTGCACTCCTTTGGGAACAAATATGTAACTGAATAAACAAATCTCAGGCTGGGGTTTCTTGAATTTCCCAACTCTTAGATCGTTTCCCTAATGATGCATTAGAATAATGTATACAGTTGTACATGAGCAGAATAGTATGTTGGCAAACTTTGGTGGCAGATACTTTTTTTTTTCTGGCATTAAATTTTTACTGGGAGGGGGAATAAGACTTTTTGAAGGCAAATACTCATTTTTTTTGAAAAGAGACACCAGAACAATAGTATTAATGCTGATACTGCCAAGTTATCTTCGAGGCACAGTTGTAGGCTGCTTGCATTAATTTCATCTCCCACTTGCCCTCTCCCACAGTCTGTCAGCAAGTTTCCAGTTACACGCTTGGGGACAAGAAGAAATGCACTGAGGCTGGATGTATTTGTAATTTGGTCACAAAAGTGAATTCCAGTGGCAGTGTCTAAAAATGGCACTAGTGCACTTGAGATCAGATTCTCAGCTAGTGTAAAATGACACAGCTCCCTTGACGTCACTGGAATCTGCCTTTACACCAGCTGGCACCTGGAGGTTCATCTGGAAAAAAGTGAAGTAGAAGGATCAGTCATTAGTTTTTAGTATCCTTTCTATTTTTCATCTCTGATTAAAGTATCCTTAAATGCCAAATCTTCATGTACCTGCAATAAATTAACCACAACAATAAATCTTGTTAAGCATTGACATAATGATGTGCTTCTACTAAAGCAATTAAATCCAGCTGACTGTATTAGAACTTGAAGTTAGTCTTGCATGTCTGCACTCTCTGCTGAAAGAAAAAGGCCCTCCTTGGATGAAAGGAAGAGTGTGCTTTTGGGTGAGCACCTCGAGGTACAAACAGCAAGAAGAGGGAGCTGCTGGTTTGTGTCACGGCACGCAGTCCTGTGGCTCCCGCAGTGCTCTGCAAACTCGTGCTCCAGCTGTTGGCGCGGTATGTGCGACACAGGACTGACTGAAGCAATTGTTCCTAGAGAAATCAACCAGGCAATCACAATGTTTTCATTCTGCCTTCAACCTATGGAGACACGGTAACATTTTTGTAAACTTCTCCTGGAAGAAGATGCATTAGGGAATATTTTCCCCTTTGCAGGAGTACAGCTGTCTCGGGAGAAGAGCAGCAGCTGTGCAACATCTTGAAGTGCTAGTGCCTGCCAGCCTGAGGCAGAAGGGAACATGGTGCTTGCCTTGTTTAAATGCTGCATTTGGTAGGGTTGCTTTTCCTTACATTATGGAGTGAAGAAATCTCATGTTATGCAGAGCCATTCTCATGATTGCCAATGAAGTAGGAGTGGACATATCAAAAAAGCATTTTGAAGTGAAATAATAACCATAAGATCCTTTTTAAACCAAATGACAGCATGGTGGCATGCAGATGGACCTACAAACAGTCTGCACTTTGTCGAGTCTTCTCAAAATTCTGCTCGCCCCAAACCAAGTACGTCCCCAAATGTGCTAGTTCATCTGTTTCTAGCCTCTGACAAGCTTTCTGAGCGAGTCTGGTGTGAAAAAATTGACTGTGCTTTTGAAACTAAACCCATCAGATAATATTACATGTCTACAACATGTCAAAGAGACGGGACGCTGATTAGCCGAGCTAATTTAGCAGCAGCTCGTATGTGAGGAGTACTGGTGATATCAGTTCAATCAAATATTTGATTGCACCTCCAGAAATAATTTAATTGCAGAGTCTGAGGGAATGCTTTGCCCATTAGAATGTTGCCTGGCTTGTGATTTATTAAAACTGGATATTAAAGACACTTTCAAAACAAAATTTAATGTAAAAATACCCAAGGTAGTACTTCCTTTTTGCTTGCTGCGTTGAACTTATTGTATCTCATACACTACAAGTATTACTTGACTATTATATTTAGAAAACCACAATTACATTTTTTTCTAAGCACAATTTTATATCTGGGCTGGTTTGCCTGACTATGCAATTTATGTGCATATTACTTCAGGTTTTTAGTCCTGTTTGCAATTGTAAGAGCTTTTCCAGCATACAGGGTTGCAGCTCTGGACCTGTTAACTTTGTCTTTTAATTTAAAGACAAGAAATGGGCAAATAAATTCTAATACTGTCTGCACTTTCCCAGTCTTTTTGGACTACAATTCCACTTTTTGTTGCTGGAACACATTACTATTTATGGAAGATATGCACATATTTCAGTGTCCATAAATCATATGCAAACATCTGCTCTTTAGATCAGGACATGGCGTATGGTAACTGCTTTTTACATTAATATCCATGAAGTGCTCACCTACTGACACTATGCTTAGAGTTTAATATCTAGCAGTAATATAACTTCTCAGGGAATGGAAGTCAAAATGTTAGCATAGGTTCTGAGAGCTGTACCCCAAAACATCTCATGAACTTTAAGCAATAACTGGGGTAAGGATTAGGAGCCCTGTGATCAGCATGGCTTAAAGCACACGAGGTTCTGCTAGTGATTCCCTGCAGTCATTGCTGCCTTTGAAGGTAATTTCTTGCCCTCCCATTTCTTGCGATACCGCAGGCAGGTACCCTTTCCTTAGCTGAGAAACCCAGATAGTGTGTGAAGATCTGCAAGTTTGTCTTAGTGCTGCCCTGTTCCTGTGTGAGCATGTGGATTCTGAGACCAATACTTGTAAAACACTTCTATATCTTGCTTGGCTTTTGCTTTGCTTATTTAAAGCTTCTATGTAGCTATCCTAGGTAGCAAGACTGGTGTTTCTTTCAGTATATATTCCTTTATCTTACAATCTTATTTGAAAAATAAGGCTAAATGTTGATCTCATGGAAATGAAGGCTTAATATTTTGAGGCTGGAATTTAAATGCTAGCAAAGGATCTGAGGTTTTTTGAGATGGAAGTCAGCATAAAAATGGAAAGAAAAATATTCAATATGAATAAGAGGTATTAGTCTGAATTCTACTGTAATCAAGTCTTGGACAATAGCTTGCAGTTTTTAGCAGCTGAAGGGGATGATTACTTTCGACTTGCTTGGTCTTTCGTGCCTCTTAATCCTCTTGGTTTAAAATAAATTAAAATCAACCAAACAAAGCTGTTGCAGAATAAGTGAAAGAGATTTTTCATCTTATGCGGTACCTGTGGACTAGTTCCATACAGTTTGTATAGTTTTTCTTTTTTTCTTTGCTTTGGACCTCGTGGCAGTAATGTGGGGTATGAATGGGGTTTGTCTTCACAGTGACTATATAGCTGCAAATTTAAAAGAATGTTTATTGCTTCTTCATTTTTATTTTGGCTTTTATTTACAAAGGTTCCTTGATCCAGAAATAAAAATCTGCTTGAGCACAGCTGGGCTTGGGTATCTCCCTATGCCTGTATCTGACTCTGGCAGAGCCCGGTGCAGCAATAACTGGTACTGATACCCTCTCCTACTCTTACTGAGATGCTATACAAACAGTCTGCAAGAATTACCAAAATGAAGTAATCATGGTCTTGCTGCACAAGGTCACTTCTGACTAATGGCAAGTCATTTAACCCTTAAGCTTAGTGGCTAATATTTAGAGCCTTGTAAAACGTGATGATGGTGATATCTGAGATGGCCCTTCATGTGTTCATAGTACTGCATTGCACACAGCTTGGCCTGAGAGCTTGAGGCGCCTGCCCCGGGCCCTCAAAGGTAGACACGCTGTCCTTGGGAAGGGCTGCTTGTTCTCGGCCTCCTTCCACGTTAACCATCAACAACTCGTACCTACCTGCTACCTATAAAGTGAGGGGTGGGAGAGGAGAAGACGTTTTAAACACTCTGTATTTCACAGTGTTGTGTACTAACTAAACACAGACTGCATTCAGCTAGAAGTGATTTCTGAGAACTTAAGGAAGCAAATGACTATCTGATAGCATTCTCCTGTGCTTTAAGTATGTTTTGGTATTCCTGCATTGTCTTTCTTCTGAAAATTCTATATGCAAATCTTGAGGGTTGTGAACAAAGATTCACTAACTCATGTAGTTTGACACAGAAGAGAGATTGTGCTTCTGCTTTATTCCTAAAAATACTGTTACTCTTTCACAGAAGTTGCACAAATGCAGTTTGAAAACACACTGAGGCTTCATGCCTGTCTGTACATGTTGGGTGAAATCTGCTAAAGTATTAGCATTAGTAGCTAAAGTATTTGAGGGGCACTTGAATAAACAGAGAGCGTAACCCCTGCCTAGCAGAGCTCGAAACCAAGATTTTTACCAGGGCTGCTGGAATGGCCTCGTTCCCACTGCCCGTCCCCCTCTGTGCGTGCTGGCAAACAAAGGGCCCCGCACGGCCTTGGGGACGGGAGCAAACGCCCTGGAAACCCTTTTAGGCCTCTTGCTGTCCTGCTCAAAAACAAAATTGGTTTGGGTCCAGGGTTGCCAAAGAATCCTTTTTTGCCTTTTTGTAGTGTAAGTTCTTATTTTCAACAGTAGAGACCATTCTTAACAAACACTTTATGCTTGTTTTTTCTTTTTATGACTTTTAGTGTCATCCGCTAAGCCTTTAGGCATGTTAAATGATGTAAACAGAAGTTTAGGATTTTTGTTGCTGTTATCTAGGAACAAGCACTTGGAACAAATATGCTATTGACCCAACCCTATAAAGCTCTAAAAACAGCATCAATTGAGACTTTGAGGAATTGGCTACATGGTTTAAATGTTTAGCATAGCAAAAGCCACTCTAGTACAAAGCTTCTTGTACTGGATCCAATGACTTAGAGCACAGGCAAAGCATAATCCCGTGTGCTCATAGAGCACATGTCTAGTTTATTTTCTGCTTATTTCTAAAATAAAACAAACAGTCCCCAAACCACACACATGCAAAATACCCTGGTGAAAGTGTTTGCAAGTTATCTTGTTTGTCTTAAAATCCTGACAACAAAAAGGTAGGGGATTGCAGAAAAAGCTATAAAAGCCTTATCTTTATTGTTGAAAATAGATGCACCCTTAATGTTTTTAATCTGTCTGTGCTCTCTTGGCTATCCCAACATCCTCCTCCTTGTTCTTGTTGAGCTTAACTGCCCTTTGAAAAGCACTTTGTGCTCCAGTGACCACTTTAAACTTTCTATTGATAAAATTAAACTGGACTCCTAATTTATTTTTCCAGCAGAAGGTGCAAGTTGAAAGTGGTCATTGGCCCACAAACATCTGCTGAGAGCAAAGATGATCTGGGTGGGAAAGGCAGAGTGAGGTTTAGTCTCCTTTTCTGTGCTTCCCAATCCCTTTCTCCTGCCAATTTATCATATTCTTTTTTGCCTTTTTCCCCTCTGAGTCCCAGGAAATTGCGGTCGAGTTCCTACTCCCTTCCTCTAGTTGCCAGGTTGTACCCTGGTGGGCTCTTTCCCCGGCCTAGCCGCAGTGGGGCTCTTTTCCCCAGCCTAGCGGCAGCAACGCGGCTTCTCTCCTGCTGCCCCTGCTGCAGCGAGCTAGGGCAGGGCACAGAGTAAAGCAGGGTCTGGTGCAGCAACTGAAGCTGCTCTAAGAGTCCTGGTCCTGTAGGAGTTGGGCAAAGTGAAGGAGTAAACAGGGATGAGGGACAAGGTACACAGCCATGGAAAGCATGGATGAGGGAGACAACGAGTAGCTACTGGAAGTGGATTTAATAAACTGCTCCCGATGCATTGCGTATGCTTAGATATTTTTTAAATATATGAAACATGCACGTTAAGTAACATAAGGAAGAAATTCCTTTTGGCTGTTTAAGGACCAGGTATTTTATAACTGAAGCATCAAAAGGCTCAGCAAAATCGGGAGGTTTTTTCAGCATGACTGGGTTTTACTTTTGGGCAGTAACTTGTGTGTTTACACTCCTTGCCTGTAATGAAAGAGCCCTCCTTAGAGCGAGAGGATGGCACTTTGTGCAATCAGCACCTTTAAAAGCAGTTCTGGCTGAGAGATCAGCTATTACCATCCCAGTAAGGGCTCTTAATCACCACGCTGTAACTTAAAGCTTGGTGGGAGATGTGGGCTGTTCTGCAAAACTCTGTGTCTGTGAAGTTGTGTTTTTGCAACAAGACCTCTGGATTTCTAAAGCCTTTCTTTCTTACCTGCAAATTTTATTGCTGATAGTAATTGGGGAATTGTGGCTCAGTGTCAGGTTCCTGTGTTGCTTAAAGGTGTTTTATTGGTATTTTTCTTTAGAGACGTTTGGAGAAATTCCCTTTGGTGAGATGGCTGGACCACTTAAGTTCTGTATAAGTTCTATACTGTTGAACACCTAATGCACAGACATTATGTTGGCTTTTAGCAGATAGGGTGATTTTCTTTCTTAGCGAATATGACCCAGGTGCTAAAAAGCTGTAGTTGAGGTGCCATGGTAAAAGCACAAGTCAGCTAGGTACATAAATATTACATGGCTACATCTTTAATGGGTTCCTGTTGTAGACTTGCTTTGTTTAAATATTTCCATAACCCTGCTGATTTATTGCGTCCTTCCTAGGAGTATGCTGTTAGCAGGAAACGCGGCTGAAGCGCTTTCAATCATGCTGGAGGATCATTATACTTTCACTTGAATAACTAATTAGTTGCAAGAAATTAACCACTGCTGTTTAGCACAAAAACACGTCCAAGAAGGCTTTCATTTCTGTTGTGGAAAATGACCTCAGGCGCTTGAGGAGGGGGCAGAAAGGAGAAATAATGATCCTGCTGTCTTTTAATGTAACTTTTGTTTTCAATTCAGCCTGATAACTAGCAGGCAGCAAGGCTGGCTGAATAGGGCGCACTGCACTTGGGCTTGGGATAAATACCTTTGGATCCTGTCTGTGCCTGGGTCTGGCGCTGACCTCATTCCATTGACTGGAGCTGGTTTGGGATTCCAGATCCTGGCCCTCGAGGCTGCAGGAGGCAGCGTTTGCGACTGACAAAGAAGTGAACTAGTGAATGGGGTGCAGGATATAACCAAGGAAAAGATATCGGCCAGCTGGTCAAGTCTCTGGACCTTGTTTTTCCTGTTAAGTGAGGATCCTGCTTTGCTGGAATGGGGAGGTCTCTCTGAGTATAGTGTGCAAGTGCTCAGTGCTACTCCTCCATGCCATTAATAGCACTGCTAGTGAAATGCAAGGTGAAGTGAAATGAGGGATGAGAGTGAAGAACAACCCAAATATTTAGCAGTCTGCCTCTTCTAATTGAGGGGGAATTGAGGACAAATGACTTCCAAGATCTGGGCTCTTAGCATATAAAAACAGCTTGATGGGGCCAAGTGAAATCCTGGTCACTGATCTTTCTGGAGCTACCATTTTTTCCCAACTATTTGAGGAATAGGTATATTTATAAAACAAAAATGTTCCAACCAAAGATGTGTAAGTCTCCTCTCTTCTGTCAGTTTTCTCCTCCCTCTCTTGCAGAGGAAGTGAATTCCTCAAATATTTGGAGAAAGGGAGAGAAGTATCGTGCAGTAATGTAAGGGAAAAGAGGTTGGGAAGTATATTGATATATCTTGCTCTGACCTTTTCTCTACCCCTGCTTGCAAGGTTAGAAAGCTAAATCTTTACTATGTGTCTATCAGCTGTAGTGACCTGGGAATTACTCATGGTAAAAAGAGCAGGCTGCTGTGATATTCAGCAGGAATTTGTCATGGCCACAAGTAAGGAGCTGGAGCCAAAAGAAGGGGGAAAGGGGCAATGCAAGTTCTTATCTACTGGAAATCTGCTCCCAGCCTGTGTGGAGCTTGTGTTACTGCGCGACTGCACACTCCCTGCACCCCGTGGAATTTCCGCTGCCGTTCCAAGCCTCCCTCTTTTGTTTCACTGCAAAGCACGCTCCGAGTGCCAGAACAGTGCCGGCGTTCGTTAAACTCCGAGACCATTGGAGCTTGTTCCGATACCTGTAATTCATTTAAACTGTACAGATGTGCCTTTTGGTGATTACATAATCACCAAAACTGAGCTGAGTAACATAATGCGTAACACTTGAATGTAAAACCATCCACAAACATCCAAGTCGGAGGCTATAGACAGATGCCTCAACCTAATGCCTGCCCTCGGCCCCCACCATATATTCTAGTTCAGCTGCTCCATTTCTATCTGTAACTGTTTGAAGGAGCTAAATGTGCCTTCAAATTACAGGTTCTGTATCTAAGAGCAGTTTCAGACTCCAGTTTGGACTTGTGCCTGTGGTTCAGATTGGGCTCATTTAAGAAATGAGTGCTTAATCGAATTTGAGGCTGGAAGCTCTTTCCTACTTTGTCAGGTTAGACTCCAGTTATTGCCTTGCTAATGTTCAGATAGCAGCTATGTGTGCTGTGAAAATCCATGGTCCTTCCTACTCTTGCATATTTAAAAGAGGTGAAGAATGTATTTTAAAAAGAAATAAGTATCTATGGAGAAGAGAATGTAAGACTGCCTTTAATAAAAAGTTAAAAATAGAATTAAATAGATTACTAAGTTTGCTTTACATTCAAACTTTGGTAATTGAATGAAATGGCAAATCACAGATTGCTTGTTTAGCTCATGTTGTGCAACAACTGCAAATGAGTTGGTAGCAAAGCAAACTCTGCTTTATTGAGGAAATGCCTTTATATGGGCTGGAGCTCTGAGCCAAGATATTGATGATGGACAGACAGAGAATATCACCTGAAGTGCACTATAAGAAAAGCAGGTCATCATGTGCCATTGTCTCCGTTAGGAAAACTCATTCATATCACTTGCAGGTAGTTAAGTTTCTATGGGTGCATGCAGTGGAAAAGGCCAAATGAGAAGGTGGGTTTGTCACACTTCTGAGAATCTGCCCTGCACTTGGGTCTGCGCTGTGCAGACAAAATATGAAGGGATTAGGTAGAAAAGTGTGTTCCAGACATTTGATTTCTTCATAGCAATGGAAAGAAAGGTTCACTGTGCAACTGAAAGAGGCTCTGGACAGGAGAGGGAACGGTTGCTTGCCTGGTATGGGTGTCTGGTGTGCATCTTGTCCTCTCTTCACCCTTCTGCCATCTCCTGAGGCCGCTGAACCAACCTGATTTGTTTTCCTTGCCGGTCTCCGCAAGCTGCAAGTCTATAAACATAGTTTTATGTGTATGAGTAAACATGTTTCTCTAACACTTGAGCAGGAGCTAGTATTTCCAAGCTTTGAGGTTTTACCGATTGATTCCACTTTCGCATTTGGCAACAAAATGTGCCTGCTCTTTTCAGGCCATAACCAATTGCCCCATGCACTTGGTGGTAGCGAGTTGGGAGTTCTGTTGGTCACACTCACTGTAAATGCAGTGACTGTGGATGTCCTCACCATCTTTATGATTGCGAAGGCTGGCTCAAACAATGTAACTCTGGATAAATAATTGCTGCTATTATTTTTAAGGAACAGAAATCGGGACTCTTATTTTACTAGTCAAAAATAAGATCCAAATCTGTGCTTTGTAGTGTATGCTCTTGCTAGCTCTTTCCTTAACCTTTGCAGTATTTCTTGGATTGTGGCTTCTTTGTACCTAATATGTTTGATATGTTATAGAGATTTGTCAAAGCTTCATGGTCAGGAGCAGAATGATGCACTTGGTCAACATAGCCTTAACTTTGGCATTCTGCCCTGGGTATTTTTTCTGTATTTAAAAAAAAAAAAAAAGCCTCCAGTGTCTAGGGGCTTAGGACCAACTCTGTCTCATTCTTTCCTTTTTGAGCCTTTGTATAATACTAGTATCAACTATTCAATCAGCATCTTTGAAAAGCACCTACCAGGCTGCCAGATTCGTGAGGGAGAGAAGTTAAATGGTGCCAAAAATCAATCACTTTGTGCTAAATATGGCTGCTGGCTCCCTTCCCTGTCTGTCAGAGCCTGTAAAGAAGTCTAATGCTCTGCTTTTCACTGAAAAGATGGCAGGGTTTAAAGAAAATGACATCTGAAGCTGCTGTTACGTAACACTCTTCTTGCCAGCCTGGATGGCTAGGAGTAGAACTGGTCTCCAATCTTGACTCCTTTCTGGCATCTTACATGGCATGGGATGTGTTTCTGTCCAGCTACTCTATTTGCCATTGGGCTGCACACTTTTGTTTAGGAAATTTAAATTAAAAAAAAAGTTCTAATTTAAACAAAAAAAAATCTTTAACACCTACTTTTGAAAACCCCAAGCTGAACACTACTTTTAAACAGTGATCTAGAGTGGATGAAAAGGAACAGACTCGTTCACCACAATAGATCACTTTAGTCCTTTTATTAGGAAAAGGTGGGGAAAAGTAATTTTCAAGTATTTTGCTGCCAAACCGCCTTGCTCTTGTGCCGGCCTCAGCCTGCAGAACACGTGTCAAGCTGTTCAGCTGCCCTTTGCTTGCAGCAGCCACAGGTCTGCATGGGCCTGGCATATTGGAAGCTAGAATAGCGTAATATTAAACTGAAAAAAGTAATGCTGAATCTACAGTGCAAAGCAGTCTTTCCCACAACCATAAAATGCCCTAGAAGAAAAGCCTTTTTCTCTTTTCTTTTCTTTTTTTCCTCTCTCTGTGTAGAGAGAAAGGCCCAGGATGGAAGGTGGAAGAGCGAGAGCTTTCCTGCCTGCGGGAGCAAATGGTTTCTCCCTCTGTGTTGCCTAACGAGCTCTAACTTAGCCTCCTCTTGCAGACATGAATGTATAATTGCTCCTTGCAATTAAATTGTTCCTTGCATAAAGGAGAGGGCTTGCTGTTGTAGTGGCAAGAGGAAACTGCATAACTGTCTATGCTGCAATTTTAGGCTCATGATTCCTCGTTATTCCTCTGCCTGATGTAGGAGCTCTCTTCACCATGCTAACTTCTCCGAGTGCTCTTAGTACAGATTCCCTGGACACTCTACATAGTTGACTAGATATATATCTCAACAGATATTTTCAGGATAGATGTTTGAAAGATAACATTTATCATTTTTCTAACCATCTTTGTTGATTTGATTTTGGAGTTTTGGGATTTTTTTCTCCATATATAAAAAACAAATCCTAAACACTTCAAGTTTTATTTTTGATAGACTCTGTCCACAACTAAGAGGCTAATGTTTCTTTGCTGGATATTCTCTTTCCTTAGGCCTGGCTTGATATGACTCCTTATGCTGAAGGGAGAGTTCCTGAGTGCTCTATGACACAATCCAGCCAAGCTGTCTGCATTTGGGAGGCATGTTTTCCAGCTGGATTGTCCTCTGGGAAGAGGCTTAGCAGGTAAGTGAGAGCCACTATGAGCCTACTTTCAAAACTGATTTGTTGCTGAAACTTTATGCTGATATTTTTGGCACTTTCTGCTCCTTCATAAGATTTAGTCTTAAACAACCTTGTTATTCCTCTCCAGCTGCCTCTGGGGATGCTTGGGAAAAATAGTTTTCAAGATGTGCAATAATATGAACCTTGCTGTCTCTCACTTGATTTTTTTTTTATTTGTTAATTTGAGACAATGGAGGAGAACAAATGTTGCTTATGAAAAATAAGACTGCAAGTGCGCAAACATGAAAAATCTGTCTTGAGTGATGTGGTGCGCAATAGCTGACAGTGAGGCACAAGTGAGGAGCTATTTTGTCCAAGGTAGATGCTTTCTAAAGTAGATCTGGTAGAGCTACTCCTTCAGACTGCACTTCTTGCCTCTACTTTCTGTACCTCTTTTCCTATCCCTGCAGCACTGTCCTGCATTTTTTCTTCATGGTGAGGTGGGGTTCATGGGGGAATGCTGCCTGACAATGAGCATATACCTGCAGCTGGTGTCTAATGATAAAAATCAAATATGTTGCAAACCTGCAAGGTAAGATGGGTAGAGAGTAGCCTCAGGGCCGGCCTTGTGAACCGTGGCAATACGGATTGCATTGCAAGGTGCTATGTGTCTGTGGCTCATGACAAGTTGGCAATTATCACTAGGAGATAAGTCAATGCACTGTTAATGAGTTGGTACTGAACTTGTCACAGACACTCACTTAGGACCTGGCTATGTTAAGGTTTGTTTAACTTTCTTGTTATATAATATTCATGTCTCCTCCTGACTTTTTTTTTCTTTCCTCTTGCAATGAAACAGGGGCAACAAAACAAAAAAAACAGAAACTGGGTCCATGCTGAGCAAAAGGGCATTATGTTATAGGTGTTTCTGAGGGTATTAATTCCTTGGAAACTTGATTACTGGAAAAGTAATACTTGTTTTACTCCATTTGAATGTATCAAACAATATAAGTTGGTTTCTTCTTAAACTCAGGAAAAGTGAAAGATATGAAAGTCTTTGTATGATATGAAGCAAGATATGAAAATAATTGTACAACAAGGTATAAATGGAATGTATTTAATTTCCTGAGACTCGTGGAAATACTTTGTCTGACATAAGACTTGTAATCTTAAGATGGGGATTCCAAGGGGTGCTTCATTTCTCAAGAAATGAGGAAAAATCAGCTTCTACAACAGTAGGTCAGAACAAATTGAAGATATATACTTTAAAAGCCAAAATAGTCCATATCAGAATAAAGCATTGAAAGTAATTTAAATCTTATGAATGTTCATGGAGAACACATGCTTTAATTCCAGGTGTCTACACATACATGGGAGTGATGGGCAGGTGCTTACAGTAGAAGACTGAAATGGAACAAACGCAGATTATTGTCATTTGATTCTTTTTGAAACGCAGGCCTGTTGCAATTCTTCTGTTACTGTAATCAGGGAGGCTCTTTTGAGTTAGGCAGGGTCATATCTGTTAATTCTAGGCTGTTTCCCCATTTTACCCTTTAAACTCAAGTTGTCTCCAAAATGAATTAAATACCTGGGTGCTTTTCCCTTATTATACTTTTTCAAGCAAATGTCTGAACAGACTATCTAGTATTTTAATCATTACCTGAAGGTTAATAATCCACATCTTTATCAAACCAGCAAACTCCATACAGAATAGGCATTGGGAAATCAAACCTAGTATCTTGGAATAGAGTTTTTCATATTCACTTAAAAGCAGTGAATTGTTTCAGGGTTTGCTGTGGGTAAACAGTAAGCCTTTGGTGTAGTTTTTTTTCAGAAGATCCTGTTAAGTGGGAATTTTATGCTGACTTTTAATTAGAGTTGAATTTAGGAAAGACTAATTACTTCTGCAAGGAAATTTTTTTAGATCAAATCATCAGAACAAACCATCAGTACTTGGAATGAATCCAATCCAGGCTGACTGTATCAACCCTGAATAGCCTTTGAAACAGTTCTAATGCACATTATTCTTAGAGAAACTAAATATTAGTAAGGCATAGATGAATTGGTCAGATTAAAATGATGAAATACTAAAGGTATCTTCAATTAACTGTCCATAGCTAGATCCAGTGATCATTAGCAAATCACTTAATACACTGTTAACATAGTGGTCATGACTAAATTTAGAGCATTTCCCAGCAGTTGCCATGGTGTAGGATCTGGCATACCACAGTTATTTCTCAGTAAAAGAACAGCTAAGTAAAGTTTGGAGATTAAATGCTATACCTACATTTTAGCTATTTTCCGTTTTTCCCATTGGGTAGATGATGCAGCCTCATGTATAGACTGTGTATTTACTATGTGTTTAAAGTTTGTCTCAGAATATTCCTGACATGCCAGCAGAGGCTGAAGGAGATGGAGAGAATAAGGGGGAACTAACAGGGGTGTACAACCTGATGAACAGGTTATAGAGTGGATGGAGCCAAACTCTTCTCAGAGTACAGTAAAATTGTAAAATGTGGAGAGAGGAAAAAAACAGCATGGGAAATTCTGACTAAATTTAGGAAGAGAATGAGATGGCAAATTCTGCCAGGGCTTTGCCCCAAGAGGCACTGCTAACTTAACATATTTAATTGATGGGACAAGGCCCTGCAAGGGGTAATGCCAGAGCTAGCCCTGGTTTGGCAGGAGATTGGACTAGATGTGCTTCCAGCCTCAGTTCTTCCGGGAGTCTCTTTGTCAGTCATGTTGGGTATATTGGGGAGGCTTGGTGGTACCACCCGGAGGCACTTTGCTTAGTAAAGACATTTCAGAAATATGTATTGTTATTTAAGGGTTTATGTATGACATTTAAGGATTCACTTGTGTCCCAGGAGTAGTAATATCTGTTTCCAAAGCTTACATGTATGCAACTACTGACTTTTTTGCAGTGTCATATTAAAGCTGATACTGAAGCAAAGGGGGTATTATGCAAGTGGCCAACTTTCTGATTGCTAGATAGATTTTTTTGCCTCCCACTCAGTAAAAATATTTGGTATTCCTGACCTTTTTTTGCATCAAAATCCTTTTCTGGTCTAATAATGGATTTTTGATATGCTCTAGAGAGCACTAAACCTCACAAGACTTCAAAAAGCAGATCTGTTTCTCCATGTTTTTGTCAGCTGCTTGACAAGAACCCTTCTATCTGAAGGACACTCTGAGCTTTCTGTTCTAAAGGTCAGGAGTAATAAATGTATCTCTTTGACTATTGGCACTTTACATTTTCAAGAGAACTCCGTATTATTTGGGCTCTTCGTATGTGGATAACTTCAGTGCCTGTTTAATGTTCTCTTTGAATGGTGAGAAGTGCTGAGTGAATAGCAGTGTGTGGCCTCTGTTTTGTTTTGTTTTGCTTTTATACTCAGCTATTCAATGCTATATCATTGTAGTTTTGGATGAAGTTTAAAATAGAATGCTTCACCATTGAATTGCAGGAGAAAAAACAAGCTAGATCTCTTTTAAATATAAAGTACCATTTTGCTTGCAGTGGAAAGCACGCAACTCATTTGGAACAAATGAAGACAAAGCACTGACACTTGGAAAAAAGTTGTATGCTTTTTCTGATACAATCAATTGTAAAAGATGAATTGAACATGAATATATTCTCTTGCTTTGATAGTCTTGGTGGCTTTGGTGTTTGCTCAAAAGCTTCATGGATTTCTGTTATTTAGCTCTTCTGATTTGAGACTGCCTTTAATGAGCAAAAATCATTAGAAATTTGTATACTCTCTTAGCAGTTAAGCCAATACTGAAAAGCTGGTTTACTCTAGTTTAATAAACTATTTTCTTAGCCTAAATATTATGAAGAACTAGCTTGAATTTTTAATGTTCACAGTGATTATCAGAACTTTAAATTATAGGAAATCCTGAAATCTGAAGAGAGGCATAATGCAAACTTAATTCTTCTTTAAATGAATAAACCTTTTCAGTACAAGTGGAGTGGGTTGCTTGAGAGCTTCCAGCAGCACATGAGCCTTTAGGAGCAGACCTTCTCTGCATCGATTCTGTGGCCAGGAGGCAGTTTGTTTCCTTTCAGATTTGATGGAAGAATAATTAAAAAAAAAAAAAAAAGGCCAAGAAAACCCCCTTAACTAATCTCAGGTCAAAAGTCAGTATTCATTCAGTTTAATGACATTCTATGACCAGAGGTTTCCACTCTTTTTTTTTCTCCTCAGGATCATCTAGGAGAAAATGCCTCAGATCTGTCACATAGTGGTTTTGAAGTTGAATGTATTCGTAATTGAGATGTCAGAGCAATTTAATTGCTATTTGTTACTGTGAATAACTTTGTTACTGTGAATTACATGTGCAGGTAAAGGTCCGACTCCGAAGTACAGTATTTCAGTATATCTGGGATATATTACTGCAACTACAAACAAAAGCTTAATGTTAAAACAAAAATATATATACCTGATCTGGTTTAGTTTAACTATGCTAGCTTCTATCTATGGCTTCCTAATCATATCCTGTATTTTCAGTTTAAATTCTCACACAAAGTCTTTTGTCTGGCCCTGTATTTTGTACTTCCAAAAAGCTTCATTAATGTAGACAGGAGTCTTGGCTATGTGAGGAATGAATTATTATGGCCATCTGTGTAACAAATTCCTGTAGCATCCATAGGTGGCAGGTTGGGTGCCGCCTCCTAGCACAGGCAGGCATTTTCTGCCCACATTTCTGGGCTCATAGCATTACCAAGATCCAAGGCCAAGTGAGGCTGCTTATATTTTTGAGTAACCCGTGGCCGGTTCACACATTTTGTATAGAAGTTGCTGTTGTGGATAGTTATCACTGTGTTTTCTTTGTGCCTGCTGGTTTTGAATATGCTGCTTTATGCTGCCCTGAAGCTGCTCACAGAGCTAACGTGCCCAGAGGCTGCCGGTGCTGCGCTGCCCGGAGCAGCGCGCGGCCCTGGGACTGCACCTCGGCCACAGTATCGCACTTGTTCCCACCAGGCTGTGGTAATGCTCTGGTTCTTAGCCTTGTTGTCCTCGCCCTCACACACGTGTGTCTGCACTTGCCGCTCATGCTTGTGCGTGCTCGTGTGCATGCACCCTCTTGCCCGCTCTCCTTATGTAAGTATTTTTATGCACTGCTGACTCTGTTCAGCTCTTTGGACTTGGCTGTGCGTGAGCAGGCTCCCTTGCCTGCACAGAAGCCAGGCACTCGCTGCACCCAGGCGTCGTGTTTGGAGTAACTGTTTGCCATGTTTGCTGTGCAGCTTTCTAGAAACAGCACCTGAATTCTGAGAACCCTGCAAAAGCTCCACAGTGGTGACTGTGAAGTTTCCCTCTTCGTTTTTTAGTAACTGTTTCTAAAAGAAAAGAAATGCTGTGTGAGTGAAAGTTGTTTAAAGTGCATCAGTGTTTCTAGCAGGAGGCGGGGGTAGTGGCCCCAGTGGTAGGCAGTGCATTACTGCTCCATGCTGTTAGAAACCCAGCTAAAGGATGCAGCTGTTGTTAGTTGTGGGGTTTAGTCCTCTTAGTTTCCTTCATTTTTCCTTTTCCTTCTCCCTCTTCACCCTGAATCCCCATATGCAGGCCATGTGCTAGTTGTTAGGCTGGTGTATGCTATGTATGCTAGTGGCTACCAACTTTGGTTAAACTCTTTTCAAAATATTATGCAGTACTAGCAGTATTTAAATCCGTCTTCCATGAATATGCTGAAAGTAAAACATTAAAAGATGCTAAACAGATGTATAGAAAAGCTATTTTTATTAGAACAAAACTCAAATTCAGAGGTCAAGTGTGTGCATGTAGATTTGTTCCTTAGAAACAAATCATGACTAAAGTTCATAGCATATTTCTCTGCTAGAAAAATATATGAAAGCAGTCTTTATCCCTAGGATAAAGACAGGTAAAGCAAAATAAGGCTGTTATATTAATCCAAAAATTTTTGCACTTAGAAGTTGCTCAGATTTGTGTTATCTGTAGGTATTAGTCATCTTTAGCTGCTCTTCTAAGCAGAGGCTTTGAAACATACGATAAGCTGAGCATCATAATGGTGCTTTTGATTCATCCTGTGCACGCACTTAGGTAACAGCTCGAGTTCATGCAGAGCTTGGTGCCAGAATAGGCACCGAAAACCCCTCACAGCTGCTTGGCCTTGCGGAGGAGCCTCGACCCGCAGTCAGGAATCCTGGAGGCGCACGGCCAAATGGAAGCGCTCTGCGCTTCTCCTGTCTCGGCGCTGGCTGAGGAAGGGCTTGGGGAAAGCAGGATCTCATCTCACGCAACTACTGCCATGAGTCACTTCAAGCTTTTTATTTTTTTTTTCCCTTGTAAGCAAATGTTTACTGGCTTTAAAGACGGTTCATTTGTCAGGAAATTCATCATCATAAAACAACGGAGTTGTCCTGTACTTCTGGTTCCTACTGTAGATTTTTTTTTTTTCCTGTTGTTATCGCCTAGGAATCACTGCTTATGAAATCCTTTGGCTCAGTGTGATTGCACTTTCTTACTCTGGCTAGTCAGTAATTAAAACAGCCTGTTGAATAGTGAGTACTGAAAATTCCAGTACTGCAATTAGAGGCTGTTGATTTTTGCATACGAAACTTGCCAAATTCTGCATTTTGTAGATACATGTATGTGAGTTGACCATTCATCAAACATGAGATAGATGTGCAGTCTGTGGGTGTGAAACTGGAGTACTTATTTGCTTGTTTAATTACTGTGGCTTGTATTTCATGCAAGATAAAAGGTGGTGAAGCACGCTTACAGAATTTACATGTGCCACAGGGGACTATGGACTGTGGTAATTTCTGCAAATTATTTTGGGCTTTTGGAAAAAGACATGACTTCTCCCATAGAGCTCCTGTTGTCATAAAAGGCTTGGCTGGCAGGCTGGTAATTTCTTACTTTTTATTGAAACTCAGGGAGAACTAGGGTTTACCTACAGCTTAATCTGTGCTAGAATGTTGTTCAGGTTAGTGGAGGCTTGTGAAGAGGAGTGTCTGGAAGAGCTTCTGGGTCTTAGAGCAGATGTTGTCAAGCCAAACTGCCAACACCTGTGAGTGGTCATGAACTTTCAGAGGAAAGCTACTTTCCATGGGCTTACTGTAGCAAAGCCTGTATCCTTTGGTTTCATGTCATTCCTCTCTACTTGGGAAAATGCCAGCAGTTAATTTCAAAGCTTCTTTTTAGTATTTCATGAAATGAATGTCTTCATACTGGTCCTATCGGAGTAATTTTTGAAATGGGAGTTATTCTGAATTTGAATTATGGGATTGAACGTGCACGATGTTTCTGTCCTACCAGTGTCTCCTGCGCTTGCGGAGCTCTGTTCGGAACGGCCGGTTCTCCCGGGATTCTCTTGGCAAGCAGGGCGGCTGCCGCTTTGCTGCTCCGAGCGCAGCCTGGGCTGTGCGCAGCCGGCTGAGCCCCCAGGGCAGGACAGCTGCTGGTGGTGCCGTGTGATTCCCGGGGTATGGAATGGCTGGGAAGTGGGGCTGTGCTTAGCCTACCGGATAGCTCCTTAGGCCCTGTGCTCCTTTGGGCGTGGCTGCAGTTGTGTGGAGGTGGGATAGTCAGCAAATACAAAACGAGGCACAGCCTTTCAAAGGCCTTCAGGGCACTTGAGTGCAAGCAGCGCTTACAGGGGAGGACATAATGATGGAATCTGTGATCTCATGTTGGGGGAAATTAGCTAGTGCTTAGAGCAGCATACAAGATAACATATTCGGTGATCAAAAGCCTCTATTCATTTTTTTAACTTGCTTTCTTAGCATGAGTCATAACTGTGGTGTGAATACAGAGGGAGAGAAGGAAACCTGTTGAGGGGAGTGTTCAACATCAGTGATTCTCCTGCTGCCAATAGGGCTGTTCTTATAGGACAAGAAAAGCTCTGTAAAATTTGGTTCAGTAAAAGCAAAGGAACATGAACAACTCAAAGCCCTTGACAATTGTGTGTCTTGACTCATTCTGCAACATCTGCTATTGTGGTTCAATGCACGTGCACTCCAGTTCCTTTAACGTGTTCATGACAAGCTTGGGGGCTGACCCTTGATTCCTTCTACTCATTTTCTACAGGGCTGCTCACTACTATTCAGCAGCTTCCTATGTTCATACTATTCAGCAGCTTCCTATGACCTGCCTGTGGATACACAACACCAAATGGGAGTTGGAAGGGAAGGAACGTTAGCCCTGATTTTACTCTCGGTAAACTCAGAGAAGTGCTCAAGGAAAAACCTGATTTTTTTTTTTCAGTTTATCAGAGTTTGATACAGCTGCATAGTTTTTTTTCACTGTTCTGAACTATGACCTTAAAGTGAAACACAGCCTTTTTCAGGAGAGATCAAGATCTGCACCTCTGCCTTGATCTCCAGGGTATTAGCCATGCCCACCTCTATGAAGGAGCAGGAAACACAGGTGGAGCTAAATCGCGTTGTGCAGCGCTGTCTGCTATCAAGTGCTGTGTGCCGGAAACTAAACCTTTCTTGCTGGGAAAGGAAAGGAAGCTTTTCCTTCCAGTGAAAACCCTGCAACACTACTTAATGCATGGTGAGCCGTGTAGCACTGCAGGAGGCTCCCAGCTTGGCCAACCCAACCTGCAGTTGGCCTGTTAATCAAAATGCCAGTTATGGCTGGTTATGAGTGCATGGAGAAGAGGAGGGACAACGTCTCCAATAGAAGGGCTTTGGGAAACTTGGCCTAAAAGGTCTGGCTGCAGGGCTCTTCTGCTTGTATCCTACAAACAGTGCAGTTACTATAGAGTAGTTAATATATAAAGATTGCATGGAACTTGGCCTGGATTAATTACTTAGGAACTGAATGTGCAGTTTTTATTGTAGTTCAGGCTGTGTTGATACCTGAAGAGACTAACTTAAAAGCTGGACTTGCGTGCTGAGGAGACAGCTTTAGATCTTCTTTCTTACCTTCTCTGTAAAGAATAGTAATTGCTAATGAAACTTCCCTCTCCCTTGAGGAGGAAAGTCTAATGTGGAAACCAACTTTTTATAACTTAATAGCTTGGAGGTAGGAGGAAGAGACATTCATCCACTTATGCCAAGCTTGAGCATTTTGAATTCCGCGTGTTGGCAGTTCCTGCCCCTCTGTCAGCGGCCTGTCGGCTCCGGGCGAGAGCAGTTCCCGTACTGCACGGGAAGTGCGGCTGAAGCTCGAGCCCCTGGGGTGCCAGAAACCTTTTTAGTTTTTATTTTTTTTTTATTTTTTTCTTGTGCTTAAGCTTTATGGCCTGTTCTCTTTCCTTCCTAACCTGCTTAGCCTGAAAACTTCAAAATTTTAAGTAGAAATTTGTGAGATGATAGTTTGTATCTGTCAGGAATATATGCAACTCAGCTGTCTGGAAAGAAAAATCAAGATGGTGGCTTGCAAATTCCTAGCAGCATACATTGCTTCAGGGTGGAAAAGCAGGGAGAAAAGGATCTGCTCTCCCTTCAGGGTCTGTGGAGCTGGACATTCACTTTGCCTGTGGTCTAGAGTTGTCACTAAATGACCAAATGAACCCAAGACATCTCCTAAATGAGACTGTGTCTGTGCAGTTTAAACTTGGCCTCTGTTCCTTGCATCCCACAGCAATTAGAGTGGTGTTTGGGTGGCTCGGTGAGGGACAGATGTGGGGGTCCCACAGCCAGCCCCTTTACTCATCTTGTGCTGGGGTTACATGTATTTTGTGTGCACGTGTCTGTCAAATATTGACATGCAAATGGCACTAGTGGAGAGGATGCTGAAAAAGGTAACTCAACAGCAGAGAAATAAGTGATTTAACTTTCACTACCTGACACGAGGCTCCTTTAAAGTACAAAGAACGTGCAGTTGTGCTGTGCTTTGTGTAATCCTGGCATGACAGGCTTGCCTGGTGGGTATTTTGCCACCCAGGGCTCTTCTGAGGTTTGTGGTCTTGAGCAGAACGCAGGCTTGTGATGCGGTTGCTTTTTTCTCTCAACTATTACTAATACAAAAGAAGTGGCCTGAGAAAATCCCTATGCACAGAATTAAGAACAAAATAGAATGTATTTAACAAAGCAGTGGGACCATATGTTACTTAATAAAAACTACTAATATGTGTCTTAAAGAAGAAATTTTTGTTAGGGTTCAAGCATAAGAATACATTAGGCATGGTTTGAACAGCAGTATTTTTGTACTCTATAGCATGCTTTTGTTGGATCAAAATCTTCACCCCTCCTGTTTGATCTCAAGGTCCAACTGTGTTCCATTAATTTGTTAAGTTAACGCATTATGCTTGTTATGTGATTAAAGGTGGATTAGGACTTTGTAGAAGGGACAATTTTTCATTCTGTTAGTGTTGCCTTGCATTTTCAGAAATATGTCAAGTTAACAACTCCAGTTGACAATCTGTTTTTTCCCCTTCCCTTCTCCTGTGGGGGAATAACCCAAGATGTTTTAAAGAAACATGTTTTTCCATGGGCTTTTCTGGGGAGACTTTGCATAAGGAGAAGGAAAAAAAGCCCCCTTGCTGCCCCAGTGTGGGATAACCTGGTGTTTATGGCGTGCCTCTGGAATGCCAGAGCTCTGCTGTTTTTGGAGAGGGGCCTGGAAACCTGGGTTTCCAATAGTCTGTGTGAATGTCCTAGCTGTCAGATGACTCTTCATCTGGGAAGAGGTCATGCTGCTAGCGTTTTCTATTCCACCCTTTCTTTTGCCATGGCCTGCTTTGCCCTCAAAGAAATATTTAATAATTTAGAAATACCTTTTCTTAAAATCTGATGCGAAGAAAAAAGAGCTCTTCAAATCCCTCTCTCATTTCATGAAACAATCTTCCTTTCTAATCATCCCTACAAGCAATAGCCCATCTGTTGCTTATGGTATATCATAAAGAACAGGCTTGGACCTAGGCTTTTCCCCTAGCAGTGAAGTACTGCAGCTGTGGGTGTGCAGGGAGGATGGCTCTGTAGTTAGTTATAGCTGAAGAGCTCTGTTTGGAGCAGCAGATTATTCTTACACTTATTCAACTGAATCTTGTGCAGAAGCATCTTGCTGTCCTGCACATGTGTGCACTTGATGTTTTGCTCTTTCTCACACGTAGTGGACACTACAATAAATGCTGTTACTGTAAAAGCTGCTCCAAGAAACAAAGCTTGCAGTATAATGGAAAAAAAATCCTGTTTTATAAGGCCAAAATGATCCTATATGGAGATGAAAGTAATATTCAGTATCACATGTTGAAATCCTTCTCCTTAATTCAAACAAAAATATACAAAGCCTTGATTTTATTATTGAATGTTAAAGCAGCTCTGTAAGTAGAACTTGGTGAGGTCTGTTCCAAAAGGTACAGCATGCACGTGTGCTAGAACACATGCTTAGTTGACACTTTTTTTCTTAACACTTTTATCAGTAAAACACATCTTTGTGGATTTCTGAATGATTATATTGAAAAGGAAATTGGTTCTGCCATGCATCTCAAAATAGGTTTCCACCTTGTTTAAAGATTGTTTCTTTTTCATTAGAACAGTTTGCTAAATTAAATTCTACCTGATTTCCAACTAAGCTGCTCCTTATGGCAGAGGAGCAAGAGCAGGGAGCGCTAGGTACAGTTGATGTCTTCCAGAAAGACTGACAAAACAGTTGAGTCTTCCTCTAAATATAGCCCTGT
>JAUBOD010000770.1:586304-605921 GCA_032353885.1 Nothura maculosa | reverse complement strand
ACATGTACTTAATATTAATTTCTCTGGATAGAAAGTTTCTTTGCTGTACAGTTTGCAACCTGTTTATGAGCTCTGTGCAGTGCATTTTGTTGCATTGCTGCTTAATGCTGGATCTGTGGGAGGTAGGTGAAGAATAACAAATATTTGGTCCTGAAAAGTACGTGCTGCTCACTGAAGCTGTGATCATTTCCAGTGCAGAAGGTCTGAAGGGCTGCGCCTGCTTGGGCCCTCTGAGAACGAGGCTTCCTGGAAGCTTATCAAATATATAGAATAAAAATTCAAACACGAATGGTATGCCGAGCAAATTTGATAGTATATTTGAGTGATTAAGCAATCTCAAATGCTATAGACAGTTTGTCTCGCCTGTGCAGGGTTATTTCTGTGCAGTAGATCAATAAGGCTCTTCATAAGAAACTGAATGTATTATTTGCACTTAGGGTTTTGTTATGTGTGTCTTGGGAGTGTAATCAAGGGGACAGCGTTCTTACATGAGTAACATTCCTGAGACTGTTTTGATCCAGTAGAAGCTCAGGAGAGAAAAGGAAGAGTATGAAATCACCAGGAGAACTTTTAATGAGCACACTTAGTATAATTTCTTCCATCTTTTGCTGATTTTTCATCTATACAAATGGAGTTTGATTTGCTGGAAACCACACGTAGTCTCAGCAAACTATTAATTAGAGAGAGAGAGTGTTGTGCAAGAAAATCGAGTGCTGTAGTGGACAGGTAGGTACATGTTCTAAAAACCAGAATTACATAGGCTTTGACTTGAAAGTATGTATTATTAGGGGCCAGAATATTCCTGGACATCATAGTTACAAGGAGAGCATGCAATTAAGGGGCAGAGCTAATGAAGGGAGAAGCCTCTGCAAGGGCTGTCAGCAGCTACGCTCACGCTAACAGCACAGGGCACCTGCTCGAAGCCAGCCTTGCTCGGAGCAGATGATCTCCACAGGTCCCTTGCAACCTGAACCATCCCATTTTAACTAAACATTCCTCTCTCCAGAAACACTGGTTATGGAAAATAAAACTCCTCATGGAAGTCTCTTGGCCTTGGTGAAAGTGCTGGGAATAAGAGGAGGAAAGGAAACGGGGAGCCCTGAAGAACCAGGGATTTGGGTTAATCACTGACACGTGGAGATGCAAGCTAAGGTGCAGTCTCTTATGCAGAGGGATACGTGAGCTGCTTCTCTCTGTTTTCCTGTATTTTAAAATAAGGTCTATTTTATTTTGATGTGGAATAAAACCGACTATGTAACATCAAAATGCTTTAAATGTCACAGTTCCTGGTTGCCAGCCTTACTTAGCTGGACGTGCCACAGAAAGGAATTAGACTTTACCTGGGTCTATTCTTTCCATTTCTTTTTCTTTTTTGACTGTCATGTACAGTAAAAAAAATCTTGCAAATTATGTCATTCTGATTGAGAATGTTTATTTCTTATTTCAACATCTGTTTTTGAGGAATACATATGTATATATTGTTTTACAGCCATTTTAGGAAGATCATATCTTAGAAATCACTCAAAGCTGGGGTGGATGTGGTTCAAAAAGCTTACAAGAAATGTTTTAGTAGTCTAGTCAAAGCAAGTTTCCAGTTTGAAGCAAAAATATCAAAAGCTATCACAAGAGTTTCAGTAATAATGGTAAATATTTTTCTCTTATGTGGGTGGATATCCATATGGTAAGAAAAGGTATGAAATTCCCATATGCTTCACTCTTCAGTGGTAATAAAGCAGGAAGGGCGTAGAGACGGGAAAGTAAATTTAAAAGAAGAATTTTGCAAAGGAAAAAAATAAGTTTTTAAACTTATCATATCACACCTTTGGTATGGGCATTTGGTTTGCATGGGATCAGCCTTTCCTGTATCCATACAGGTATTTCAGGTCCAAAGCGCTTCTGAGTGCGGAGCAGGCAGCTCTGCAGGTGCGGACTCGGCAGCATCGCTGCAAGTGAGATGGATCCAAATGAGGATCCGTTGTCTAGGAAAAACTCTGGGTTAGAATTTACATTATAGACCTAAACTGGGTCATGAATTATCCTGCGGTGCTGATACCCATTTTGCTTTTCTATGAGGCAGATCTGGGGTTTAACATCCTGAGATGGGCTTAATCTAAAACGTATGTTTTGTTTTATTTCACATCTGTGTTCTGCACTTCCTTTTTTTAAGAGCTAGGACCAGCATGATAACATGCTGCGAGGAGAGAAATACTTGTGAAAGAGCTGCAGAAATGGTATGGAACCTACCACAAATGTATGTGCTCCTTTAAGGGTTACATTTTTTGGCCTAAGCTAATGTTTCTGATAAGACTAGAAAGTGCTTGTTGCCCTATTCCTCAAGCTGAGCTTTCCTCCAAAAGAGGAATTTAGTAATTTCATGAAATATTTTACTAAACCTTGCAGCAGAGGCTGAAGCAGCGTGATACGAGAAACTTCCGTGCGTGAGCTTCTTGAACCAAGGGAGTGTCAAGGAGGAGGGATCCATCACAAAGTTGGGATCACTTAGATTTTTGTGGCTCTGTGTGTCTGGATCTGTTTAAACCTAGCACTTGCAAACAAAGGCTGAAAGACTTTTTCAAATAAAAGGATAATTTATAGCATTAGTTTATCAAAGTGGAATCAAAATGTGTAATATATTTAACTTGAAAAGCATTTTGTATAAAGATGTCATTTCCTTTTAGTGCCAGAATATGCATAGCCCATAATACTTCCTTTTGTTATGTGGCGATACACCCCAGCACAGTACAGCAGAAATTAAAGTCCCTGTCATAACAATCTAATGTATGCAGTTCCAGCAGGATCCTTTGTCCAATTGGATTTTCTTTCTCGTCAGTACTCCTCTAACTGCCATGATGAAAGTGTCTTTTCTGGCCAAAGAGGCTCTCTTAATCAGTGGTACATCCCCACATGGGATTTGCTTTTGTCTTGCTTGGTCTTGGTGTAAAACGAGCTCAGGAGGGTAGATGAAGTCCCAACTAAGCTGACTGTGTAGCGCAGTGCCGCCTCCCAGCGCGGCGCTTCCTTTGCTACAGCCTCCAGCTTGAATTAGAAATAACCTGGAAAGGGAAACCCAAGCAAAAGGTGGAGCCTTCTTTTCAAACAGGTATCAAAAATCTTGTGTATGTTCTAAAGGCTGCACTTCAATGAAGAGCTTTTGTTGCCCTCATGCAAGTTTAAGGACATTTACTGGAGGTACCTGAGCATGGGCACCGGAGTGGAGGAGCAAGCACAGAAGCTATTGCAAACACAACTTGAGCTGTGTTGCTTCAAAGCTTCTAAAGGATGGAATAATATTTCCCCTTTGTCCTCAAAAATCTGAAATGTTTTCTCTAACTTAGATGAATATGAGCCTTGAGGGTGTTATTTTCTGTAACTGTTCAGCATCTGAAATGAAAATCCTTTTGCAGCCTGCACTGTGCACACTTTTTGGCTCTGTTGAGAAAATGGTCCTTAACGTTGCTCATCAGTAGTGGGCATGGGGAGGATTAATTTGATCTATCTGAGAACACATCCCTTAAGTGATATTTGCCAAATAAAAGTGATTTAAGCTTTATTCTTCGACTGTTAGTTCTTAACATGAGAAACGGGTTCTTTACAGCACAATTTCAAAGGGCACAGCTCACTAACTTTTCAGAAACATTTTTATATATGAAATTTCACAGACCACTAGCAGAGCTGTGATTTAATCTTTGGTAATGGTGCTACACAAATTGAATTCATTTGGCCACTCTATTGCATGGTATGTGGTTATATACCTTGTTCACTGACTAGATGTTGGAATTTTACTAAGCAAATGATGGTTGCAATACAGAAATGCATGTTATATATATAGGGATAGAGCAAAAGTCATGGCTGTGTGTGCACAGGGTGCAATGAGTCAAGATGTTTTCTTAGGCCTGAGTGTTGAAGTGCACAGGCTGAGGCTTCTTGCAGAGATGCAGCTCGAAAGTCTTCAAAGACAAAAGGTGCCTGACACCATAAATGTGTTTATTGAGCTCAGAAAGTCAAAACAGGAAGCTGCACCTCAGGTCTGCTGCCGAGTGTGTGCCCTTATCACAAATAGGAAAGTTTGCAATCTAGGGGCTTTTTTCCACCTCCTGTGATAAGGTTACATGTCCAAGCTACCCCTGCTTTCAGAATGCAGTATAAGTCTATCCTATACTAGTATTTCTATTCTACTCTTTTGTTAGAGAAAAAAAAGGTAAGAAGTAATCCTAATTACACTAAATGAGGACTATTTTAGCAAAAGAAAATAGAGACATAAACAGGGAGACTGGGATAGCGATATAATACACTTTTGGGTTATCTTCTTGAGAAAGCTTGGTTTCTGTAATCCATTCACTAGTATGAATAACCTCTCTGACTTGGAACATTTTGAGCTTTAGAAAATTTCCAACTAGTTGAAATTTACAGTAAAGGGAAGTGCCTTGCCAGAGAGCAAATACTGCATTTGATGGGATCCCATCCTCATTTGCTGTGCTGCTGTAAGATATGCTGGTCATTAAATCTTCCCCTCCCTCCTGCTTTTTCTAAAGTAAAACCAGCGTGATTTACATGACAGAAGACACACGGTCACACCTGCAGGTGCCCAAGGAGGCCTCGAGGCCCTGCTGCTCTCCCAGGGCATCCAATAGCTGTGAGACCTCCAGGTGAGGCTCTGTGTGCCCAGCCCAAGTACTTTAACCCTTGCTCCTCAAGACCCGAGTCATTTGAACGTGCCCTTAGAAAGATTTGATGCACCTTTGATAATTAAATCACAATTGGTTTGTTAACTGATGCCTGCTTGATTCATGTATTTTTCTAGCTCTGTGCAGATCTGTGAATTTCCATGAATGACTTAAAGAATTTGATATAAGCTAAAATAAGTTAAATGTGTAATTTTAAGGAAAGATAATTGAGCGACCCACTTCCTCTCTGCTTAAGATGTTAAAGAGGCTTAATTTCAGTTTCTGATAGATGTGGTGCTGTTTTATTCACTGTCTTAATCCCAGCCTTATATAAAATGTAGCACTGGTGTATTTTTAAGCAAAAGACTGAGACAGGAGCTTGCATGTTTATTCTCAGAAACCGAACATGAGTTGGGCAACTTCAGATCTTTGAATCATATTAAGCTATTAGAAAAGTTCCTCAGGCCTAAGAGTGGGTGCCGCATCCTGCACACTCTGCTGGAGTCCTCTCGGCTCCCATGTGAATTGTTGCATAACTCAATGGTTCTACGTTCAGACATTCAGAAAGAGGTTTTTTTTTTTTTTTCTTTTTAATCACTATCTCAAACAATTAGCCTTTCAGTAACGGGAGTGAAAAGAACAGTGGTACCATTCTGCGATGCTTGTCTTAAATAATATTATGTGTCTCCACACCAGCTTGCAAACTGCGTAAGCCCAGGACCCTAAAGGTCAGCTCTGAATCCAGGCTTCCCCAACACAAGAAGCTCTCGCCGTCTCATTTTTTGCCTTACCCACTCTAGAAAGAAAGGCAACATGCTAAGGCTTGAGAGGCATTTGACTCAAGGTGCTCTCTATTCAAGTTCTGTGGTGAGTTGTTGCTTTCTCACTCCAAAGATAGCGTTGCTTGAGCAGTGATGGAAATGGCTTCAGAGAACCGCTAGGGCTAGCCTAGATGTAGTCTGGCTTGGTGCGTTTTTAGAAGGTTTCTGCACATTGCCTCACTGAAGCTGTGCCCTTCACAATTCGCCTTACCCAAACAAGTTTGTCTGTGAGCAGCAGAATTAATGGAGTCTGATTTTCTGGATCCTATAAATGCTGTGGAATTATGTCCTCCATCACTTAATTCCATATTTCTTCTTCCTTCATGTCAAGGCTTAATGACGTCACATTAGAACTATGGCATCATTTGCTTTTATTTTTCTCCAGAGGTGGCTAAGTCGGTTAAGAGTATAGGAAGAGCAATACTGATGAGATCGACTGAATAACATCAGGATAATTTTTTTCATAGATTACTGGGGGAAAAAAAAGGTTTTCTTTATATATTAAGGTTTTTTGTTAGCACTGCATTAAGAAAAATACCCCATTTATGTGACCTATTGTTTTTTTCTCTTTAGGGCTTTGTGATTATATTTTTTCTTTCTGATATTTCTGAATTTAGATCTTAATGAAGCACTTTAGAGAACCAGGTATTGAGATCCGCCCAGCATTTCCCATGGCAGCCTTTACGTTCGAGCAGGCTCGGGGGCTGCAGTTCTAACGCTCATTCGCTCGCGTTTAGGTCGAATGCAGTTTGATGCCCATCTAGGAAATGTGTGTTTTGCTCACACGGGGGCTGATCCGAGCCTACAGCTGCCGCAAGCAGGGTACAGGCCCCGGTTCGTGAATAAACCGTCAGTTACTCCATTCCCACATTAAGAGCAAATTAGAATCACAAAAGGAAAATGGCATGAAACATAAGCCAAGCGATTAAAAAAAATCACATTGATATTAAATCTCAGCCTGTGTTATAGCAGTCAGATCTCTGGAAAGCAATAACAGCTCACTGTGAATGTAGAACTCTACGTGCAAAGTGTATTATTTACCCTTAAAATACAATAATTTCTCTGCAATACCATGAAATAGCTATAATGAGAAAAGTATATTTTTGTCTAATCATGCTGCTACCCCTCGCAGTTATGTCCTCAATCTACCTAGAAATTTCTACCTAGAAGCCATGCACGGAAAGTACGCCTTCCTATATCTAAATACATGAAGCATATATCTAAAATATATAAGCATTTTCCTCAAATGTTGTAAGAAACCCAGTAGACTTTTCCAAAGTGTCTGGTGTTGCTGCCTAAGGCTGGGGTAGCAAAGCCAACCCAGAAATGAACTTCAAAGACCTGATTGTTTTGCCAAATGGGAGAATAAGCATGAAGAGCCTGTGAGCGTGGAAGTGCTGAGGCACGACGGGCTGTTAGTTGATCCAGACAGTAGAAATTATTGTATATATTTATCAGATAAATATAAATGGAATTTCAAGGTATACAGCTAGTATGAAACTAAATAAAGCAATACCTGGTGATACGTGGTAATGAATTTCTCAGAAAAAAATATTGTAGTGTATTAGACTCCCCTTGTATTTATGGAAGTGAGTAAAGTACGGAAAATTCCCCCAGTATCAGTATTTTTATTGTGCTTTTCAGATCCTCTGTACTGGGAAGCTGTTCCCTAAAGGTAGGAGAGGACTTTTCATAGGGGATAAATCTATGAGTTCCTGAGAAATTTCAGTTCCCTCTGAGGCTTAGTGTCATCCAGCAGCATCATGGGAAATGTGAATATATTTGTACAAATTAGCAAAGGGTCGTAGGTATGGAAAAGTCTTTAGGTCTATAGCTCAATTTCTAATAGCTTCACAGCGGCATCTGTGTTTACAAATCTGATAGAGCTATGACTAATGCAGTCCTTGACCTCCTTTTTCCATCTTAAATATGCTTTAAGTAATTACTTTCTCAGTTTCTGAGTACAAGCAAAAATAAAAGCTCTTTTCTAGCTACACAAATAAAAATACTCTTCTTTACATGCACTTCTATTTGAAGCACCTGAACTACACCATTCTGCACTTTTTGTGCTTATCCACCCTACAGATATCATTGCAACCTTTTAATGAGAATAGCAAGGGTGGCAAACTGGTGTGATCCCCAAAATAAATGTTAACCAACTCTCAGTATCATTTTCATCTGCTACTTTTCACGTCCCTGTGGCCCTTCCTGCAGCTGGCTGCCCTGGTAGGAGAACTGGGTTGTTCCCATTGCCAACCAGGCCCAGATGACTGTTATTCCAGCAAATCCCCTGTAAGTGCCTGGACTGGAGGTACAGTGTCCCTTGCAGGTGCTTTACACTGACCAGGAGACCGGTTGTCCCTAGTTTTCCTTCTCTGGGATGGGACTGGTGCCTGGTTATCTGTACACATCAGTATATTTTATTTCTAAATCTTAAGTTCTAATCTAGTTTCACAGTATGGAAACAAGTGAAGTTCCCTCCTTTTCTGCTTTCTGTGTCACTCGAAGAAAAGCCTCCATGTATGTTTGCTTGTTAGTTCAGAGGTAGATGAGTGGGGCTTGTTGCACTCCTTCCACGAAGGCTTTAAGTTGGTGCTAATTGAGACAGAGAAATGTTCTTTTGTGAAAAGGAGAGTCATGTTTTCCTTTGCATTGACAAAGGAGTTTAGAATATGGAAAAAGGTTTTGCATCATCTTTGTTTCTTTCTTGTTGTGGAGCTCCTTCTGGAGATTCCTCCCCAGCTCTCTCCCTGTGTCCTCGTGTGCAGTTCAGTGTGCAAGCACAAAAGACCTTGTGAGCTTGGTGTGCTGGTGTGAGCACAGGCCACGTACAGAGATGGCCCAGCAGCTTCTCCAAGGTGCCCCTCTCTCCCTTGTATCTCACTGCTTTAACGCAAAGACCTCTCAGGAAGGCTGAGCACTGGCCCCGTGCGCGGGAGCCCTGGGCTGGAGTGTGGCCACGTGGCGAGTGGTCCAGGGTGCCTCGGTGGTCATGGGCGTTGAGAGATGGATGAGGGGACATGGGCTATTTTGGAGCACCCTGAAGCTTGGTTTTATGTGTGTGCAACCTTTCCCCTTAATGATGAGGGCCGGGGGTGCTTAGTGGTGCTGAAGTATCTTTTGCCCAAGTGTATGACGAGTCGCTTGCAAATGGATGCAAATGATCTGGTCTTCCCTTTGATGTGACTGCACCGAACACAAAGCACAGATAAAAGGCTCTCTACAGTGTATTATAAAATTACTAGGCAAAATTAGAAACCCCCAGGACATACTCAGATCCTTCAAAACTTGCCAAGTGTGTTTAACTGTTCCTTTCTTCCTTTACAACAGTGTAAGCTGCAAGCAGACCCAGGGCCCCCTTCCCAGATGATAGGGTAAAAGCAGCTCTCTGAGCAACATTTAACTGCAGGGCAGCAGGATTATGTTCTCTTATTTGCTGCTGTGCTTGTGTTTGTACAAAGTATGTTCCTCTTTGCTCCTTTTCATCTTTCCTCCTTGTGCTTTTTGTCTTTCACACCTTCTCTAGTGAGGTTTGCTCTGTGGTGGTTGTTGCAGGTCAGTGCAGTGTTTACCAGCCAGCCAGTTGTCACTAGAAAGGGGATTCTGAGCATCCTTTAAGAGGGGATTTGGGGAGGAAGGTTCATCCACAGTTAGACAGTGGTATTGGTGCCTGGACAGAGCATGCCTAGACAGCCATATAAATTCCTGGAGAGAGCAGAGAAACTAATTTTCTATAGCCAATTTACCATACAGCTCCAGTGCCTTCATTCCCCGAGTTAAAACGCGATCACTGACATCTGCTTATTTAATTTAATTTGTATTCATAGGGTGAATGTAAAAGAGCTTTCTGAAAGTTAGTTTATCATTAATCAGCCACATTTAGCAAGCAGAGTGTATTGTGTGGAATATCAAAGACAGAAACACAGATTGCAGTGTGTTTTCCTACTTGTAAGCTCATGCACGTATCCAGCTAATGGGAGTTAGATGCTCTTGGCACGTGCAGCACAGGAGATGCCCATCAGGCCTCTCTGCGGGCATCCAGGTTCAAGTCCTGTTCTGGTGGCAGGCTGTTTGTCTTGAGACCCAGGCAAGGGTCCAGGCTACTGTCCTGTGATGAAATCATACACTAATAAGTGGAAAGAGTTATGAAAAAAAAAAATAGTCTTTTTGTTCTTCAGACATGATAATTACAGGAGTGCAATCCTGGGACCTTTTTTGTTGTTTTTTGTCTTTTAATTTGGACCTTATTTTTGTCTATAATAAGCCAAACAGAAATATTTGACTCTTTGCTCCCCTCGTCTATTAGGCTGTACCACCACTGATGGAGAAGTTGAATTTGAGAGAGAGTGATGGGATTTCTCAGCCATATGCAAGGCTGGGTTTGACATAGTGGTTGCAAGGCTTTACGATGTGTTTTATTAGAAATACAGTTTATGTGCAATCTGACAAAGTATAAAACTGAGAACGCAAACATTTATCTAAATATCTGTTTTATAATTCTCTTGGGCAATGTAAACACATCATATGGTCGTGCTTTTAATTAAAGTAACCATTGCTAATTCCCTCATTCTGTATACTCTGCTTCATTTAAAATGCATGTCATTTGCATCTCACTATAAAATCTGTTTTCCAGTAATTTTTCTGTCCTGCAAGCATAGTCCATATAGAGAGACTGGTTAAGGAACAACATGTGGCAGGACACATGATGTTTCAATTACATAATGTAAGGTTATTAATTATCTACAAAAGAAGTCCACACTCTAATGCCCGTGTGTCTGCTAATATATTTTTATTTTTTCTTTCTTACCTTTCATAACATTTTATTTATTCTTGCATTTTATTTTTTTCAAAGACTTGCTGAATTTTGATTGCAGCAGACTAATTGTTTTTAGTGTGCAAAGAAATTAACATGGAATGGAAACTTTATGAAGAAAATCCAGACTCTTGGATAATGGTGATCATGTGGTCATGGCTAAGACATTTGATTTTAATAAACCAAACTTCACAGTTATTTTTCAAAGACAGGGTTATTCATGGTCATATTTGTGGCACTTCTAATAGACCATTTCTGTAGACTACTTTGTTTTGTTCTTTCGTTAGGAGTTTTAATAAAGGGCAGACGCTTGGAGAGAGCCTCTAGCCACACATAAGATAAGGCTAGGGCTTTGATGATGTGTTGAAGCTTTTAGCCATTCCAGAAAGACTTAATTAGCTCCTGAAGAAGCTGTGACCTCTCCAAACAGGTCTGTTTTTGATGATATTTCCCTTCCAACCTTAAGGATTCTGTGATATTTGGGGCCTCTTTGAGCTACAAGAAAATGTAAGAAACTTTGATAACCTGTTGCAGAGGGTTGTCCTGTTCTTATGCATCTTGTGCAACGTCAAGGGCCACATGTGGGCTCAGTTGCCAATGCCAGAGAGGAAGGTAGTGGCTTTAGTCACAGCAGGATAGCTAGTTGATGAGGATCAGGTTAACAGCCTAGGAACGTTTTAGTGGAGCAAGGAAGTGGGGAAACGCACTCTAAGAAGCAGAGATGAGGACTCCATGGAGTAGAAAAACTACCTGCTCCGAAAGTCATGTTTCTCCATGCTCTGAGAGCATCTACTTAGAATTGCCTGTCGGTACTTCCAGACTCTTTGACAGTGGTCCTGCTATGACTGTGTGGCCAAGTCACGTTGAATATGTGTGGTTGGATTACTCCCATATTCCCCTGGTATTGTAAACAGTTTTACTGTACAGGCAAAACCAGAGGAGTGATTTTGTCGTGTGTGCCACCAGAATCCCCCATGTTATTCCACTGCACTTGGAATAAGAACAGCCAGAGAAACAACACGGAGGCACATCGTTGTAGGCACAGGACCAAGCTTCTAGGCTCTTAGTAGGCTTTGGCCGGCATGTAGAAAGTCATCCTTCCTCCAGCAGCATTGGGAATGATGTCCTGGCGCATCCCAAAACCCAGGAGAGAAGTCTCTCCATGTTCGCAGTGCGGTTCATGCCTTCCTGTTTCTCGGCCTGTTGGTGAGGACAGGACTGCACGGCCACCGAGTCAGGGTGGCAGCTGGTGCCTTCCAGCCGAGCGAGCGCCGGGGCCATGAGCGGCCTCCGGGAGACGGCGGCTCTCGCAAGGAGCTCGCAGCGCTGCGCAAGGCTGGCCCGGGGCCACGCGCTGATTTGTGCTGTAGGACAAGTGGGCATTAGTGGCGAAGCTCCCCGTCCTCTTCCACGCAGGAAGTGGGAGAGCCCCCCTTCATGCCTCAGCCTAAGGTTGGAGAGTCCACTTGATGCTGTTACTTGGCTTAAGGTTAACTCCGGAAGGGCACTGAACAGAGGAAGGCCTTTCCCTGCTGGTCATGTGGCTGCTTGTCTGCTGATATTCGTATTAAAAAGTGTCACATTTCCAGAAAATGTGCTGATTTAATACTTCTCTATAAATAGCCTTTTATCGAGCATCGGCTGCAACTTGGGTTTTTTTCCCCAATGGAGGTATTTTAGTATAGATCACAGTATTTATCAGATGAATTTTTTTGGGATGCATCGGTCTGTAGTTGTTTGGTATGTCACTGTTCAGTTCTATCTGGATCAAGGCCAATATTTACACAGCACCTTTGAATGGAAATGCTCTCTTGAGTGCATTTATTACTGGATATTACATGTATAAGACGCAGTAAAACCAGAGTTTGTTTTCCAGACCAAAGAAAAAAGAAAAAAAACTCGCTTTCATTCTAACTCTACTTAATAATAGCTTTTTTCTTATTATGCCTATGGCCCCTCAAGCATATCAGACAGGGAGTCTCTGATGTGCATTTGTTTGCATTTAAGACATTAACCTGTCTAAGAAGTAAATGTGATAGAGGATCATATTTCAAAAAATATGAATGCATTCCAGTTTTGTGAATCAAAGACCTCCTGATAGAGCTTTCACTTGTCAAAATAAAATATGTATTTTAACATTTCTATCTGAATTCCCTGATGTACATCCTTTTCCAACCCATATTTAAAATGTCAATTGCCTACCGCAAATTGAGAACATCCATATAAAAAGAAACTTTACCTACGTGTTTGGAATTGTTATGTGGTATTACTTTAAAAATATATACATTAAAAAAAGGAGTTAATACTAACTATCTAGTAAATACCAATAATATTTCTTAAATACTGAAAACTTTATTTGATCAAACATTGAGACTCTGCTGACAAGTTAGTGTTTTTTCAGGATTGCACTTTTTCTACTTTCTAAGATTCCTTGCGAGCATTTCATACAGAAGAGAAATTTAGGTGTGATCCCAGGTCATGGATAACTGCACAACTATATCGTGATGAATTATATTCTAAAGACTTTCAGAAACGCTTTTATGAATACAGATTTTATGAATACAGCTTTTATGAACGCTTTTATGAATACAGATTCCTGGAGATCACTTTATTCAGAAGATTACTATTGTCTTGAATTAATGCATTTCAGGTTCTCATGAATCTCCTGTCTTCCTTTCCAGACCTCTGAAGAGATTTGTTCTTTCTCCAGAAACATTCTGAGGTCTCTCTCCTCATAAGAAAAGAAAAAGGCATAAGAAAAAACTCACAGACCCTGTAACGTTTGTATTAAGTATCAGTGGCATACTAGTATTGATTTCCCACCAATTTAGGGGGGAAAATACACAAATAAGATGGCCAAACCCAAAGGGACATGCAGCCTTCACTCACAAGGCTTGCCATAGGCACCAACAGACAAGAATTAACGTGTTAAATTATTCCCCTGCACACCGTCCTGCTGCTGGCACCAGTTCTCCACACACTGCCCCTGATGGGCACAGCTTGGGGAACTCACAGGTCCCTTGCAATCCTCCAAAGAACATCTTTTTTGTCAGAGAATAGTGTGCTTTATTTATTCCCTGAGGAATATCTGTGATCCAAGCTCTCTGGGCTTATCTGTCTCAATATTTTTGTCATTGATTATGTGATGTCTCCGTTTTCTAGGTCAGTTACGCAGCGCCCTTCTGCGTGAGCATGTCAACGGAACGTATCACTAATGTATGTTTAATGTGCCTGCATCCGAGCTGCTATTCAACCAATGCATGTTCCTTACTCCTTAATGTATTCTCCCCAAGCCCATTTGAAAATTAACATCTCTTATTTTAATGCTATCCATAATCCTGAACACTGTCAGCAGATAGAGGAGGTTTAAAAAAGGTAGCGTTTACAGTTGCGCCTTAGCCTCTGATGCATGTTTTTCACTAATTAACCCATTCTAGTTGTTTTGTATCCCAAGATGCTCAGCATTCACCCTTTATATGCTCTATTTAACTCTTTTCAGGCAGAAGACAATATGAATATATACAAGGAGGCTCCTGCATATGTTACCCTAGTGAATTGCTCATTGTTTGATGAATGTGGTAGCTGGAAAGCGATTATTGTGACTGAATAGAAAATTCGTGTTCTCTCTCTCTCTCTCTTATTTTTTTAAAGCCCATTCTTCAATACACTCTAGTCCTAAAAGTGACAGACTGACCCTAGCTCAAATACAAAATACATGCTGAAATTTTGAAAGCTTTTTTTTTTAAAAAAAAAAACATTACTTATTATGGGGCTACAATGTTCATACGTAACATTCCTAAACAACAGACCCTCCAACACCTCACCATTGCCACTGTGTTGTCTCCACAAATTCTTTGGAGGAATATATATTCACAGAAATGTATATTCACAGGAAACCTGTTTCACCTGAAAATATCTGAACTTGAAATATGTGATTTATATTCCAACAAACTGGTTTGATAAGTAACTTCATTTACCTAGTTGAGAAATTTTCTGAATGGTTTGAATGAAATAGTGCTCTTATAGGAATTTTATTGCTTACACCTGGAAAGAAGAACATTGCTGAGAAGATGCAGAACTTCAGTGATTTTAGCAATACTATTATCTTTGGCAATCAATGTTTTCCCTAATTCCTCACAGACTGAAAAACGTTTTTAATGCTCCCGGGTTTTGAATGCCCTGTTCTCAGGAAACCAGTGTTCATATCCCAATCTAGTTTTGAAAATCTCAGCCTGGCTACGTGACAATTCACAGTTCCACCTTAGATGAACCATGTGACGCTGCACGTATAATGTAATCTTCAAACCTTTGGCTTTTCTTTTTACCAAGTTGTTCAGCTGTGATTATTTTTTATGGTATGGATTTTTTTCTGACAAGATGGACAAGCCATAAATTATCTCAATACTTGAACAACAGGATTTATCCTAACAATAGGATAAGTCAGAGAAGAGAGTAAGGAAAGAGTTCATGGTTCTTATGGAAACCATAAGCTTGTGCATTATAATATTTTGAAATTTGTGTTTAATAATCTGAAGTCTAGAGTAAACTCCATTCAGTTTACTGAATTTACTGAAAGCGTAAACTCTATTCAGTAATATATCATAATTTTTGTACATCCACTTTGAAGAGCACATGCTGGCTGTTATTTTTTTCAGAAGCATAAGACATTGTGTAGTCTTTATGATAGCACGATAATTTTTGGGCAAATCCTGAAATCTTCAAGGTTATGGTTAGTGAAACCAATAGCACAGTTCCGAGTGCCACACTTATGTACAGAACTTCTGGAAAGTTTCAGGAGAGTGTTGCCACACGTGGGTTTCAGATTGTGTTCCAAGTTTCCTCTTGAAGCATTCCAGAATTTGGAGATCATGTATATGCAGGATAATTGATTTCCACATTCTAAGTTTTAAATGGAGAAACAATGAAGTCGATTGGAATACTGATGTTTGGCTTCTGATTTGCTTAATCTACAGATTAGCTTAGGCTGAGCACAAAAATGTATACTCCTCTCTCATACTGGGGACAAGTTTTATAGATTGTTTCTCTGAAAATGAAGGTAGTTACTAGATTATTTTTCCCCCATCAACATAAAGCTTCTGTTAGAAACAGCTACTCAGATTTACCTTATTAGAAGAACAGGTAAAGAAATCGATCAGATAAAAATATTATTCAGTGCCAATGAGCAAGTTGATGAAAATCATAGAACATCTCTATTTCAAAATATTATTTGGAAGGAAGAACTCTATGGCTGGAATGGGAATTGAAGTAGTTCCCAAAGCTAAAATAGGCTTGGGACTTCAAAAGATGAATGTGGCTGGTTTGAGCAGGGAGCACCAAATACTTCTGTTTGGAACAAGTAATTTTCTTGTAGGATTTTACCCCCAATTGTGTGAATGCACTGGGACGTGCTGGGAGCACAAAGTTTTTATTCATTACTGAACTGCTTCTGCTTCTATCTATGAATTACATATTCTGAGATGCACAGTGAGGATGTTTCCGCTGCCTTTTTGCCACTTGACATCCATTTTCTAAAATTAGTAGTGATCAATTAAGTGATATCTATGCCTGATTTATTTATTTTAAAGGAAATCTGTCTAACATTGTCAGCTTGGCAAATGCTGGAAGGAAAGCTCTTTGAGGGGGCTCAGCTTCAACCTAGAAATAGGTCATTTATTAAAGCAGTCACAGAGATAACAGATTTTCCTTCCTCTTTCTCTCTCAATGCGCTTTCTGTTACCGATGTGCAATGTCACATTTTTTTCCCAGCACTCCAAGTTTGCCAGTATGTTATAAAATGCATTCATCTTGCTGAGGGTTGTTACATGCTCAAGTTTTATTGTAATTGACAGGTCAGGATAGGGCTGTCCCCTGAGCTTTGCATTTTATTTTCTGGTGAAATGTTTACTGTGTTGTGCTGATAATCTGTACTAGTGAGAACAGAAGAAGGAGGGGCAATGGCCTCGTTTCACAAACACTGCAGATAGACCAAAGATGAGAAGGATAAACACTGGAGTGAGAATTATTAAGGACTGATTTGTGGGCAAATGTTAGAGCTGTCTTCCTGTGTAGTATTAGTCATCAAACGTGGGAAAGTCAAGTCTTCCGTTTGCCTGGCAGAGCTCAAAGGATTCATAAAGGCAGCCCTGATACCACAAGGATATTCATCATGACCAAGAGTAAATTTTGACCCTGCTTAAAGCTTAGTGCAGCATTTCAGGCTCCAGTCCCCCAAATAAGGCTTTAGCAGCCTAGCATTACGCATGCTAGTTACAAACTCTCTGCTTTGTGGGAGGGTAATAATGTAGTGCCCTGTGTTATACAACTTGCATGGTTTTTGAGGCAATTTAACTACCCCAGAAGTGGGAATATACCCCCTCGATGTGCATGGAGAGAGGAGTCTGAGTTTGCTCAAAGTCACTGGAGACTTTGGTCTCCTACCTCTGGTAGGTATCTATGTGCTTTGATTTTTTTTTTAATTCTAAGTATTTAGAGACTAAACTGAGTTGCAAAAAAAAGCATCAAATGATGCATCCATATTTCATGGGGAGCATTCAGCATCTTTTAGAACTGATGCCTTCCTGGATGAATTTGGCATTGTCAAGTTATTTTCACTGTTATTGTCTGACTGTTTCATCTACATTTTTCCGCTAGTTGTCATTGGTGTCAGGAAAGAAATAAGACAACTGATCCAAAGGTCAGAGACATCAGTTCAGATCTGATGAGTCAGTGACAAGGGAGCTCAGAGAAATAGCCCTTGGCAGGTTTAAAAGTAGTGACAGTTCTGATGGAGAAATGGTTGCAGGCAGCTCTGAAGCTTCCTACTGAAGGCACAGATAAATAAAGAACTACCATTTCTATCCATTATGCATGCACAAGATTTAATTAGGGCCAAGACTGTTCCGTCATGTTCATACTCTGAAAGGGGACTGGAGGAATGAATAGTGCCGCTCCTGCCATGAATGGAGTGAGCTGGCGGGCAGGTGGCACGGGCAGCTCCCGCGCCGGCACTCTCAGCCCCGCGCGGCCCACAAGAATAGAGCCTTTCTGCCGCCGCCTTGCTCGAGCGGAGCGCCAGGCCCGGCCGGCCCGCTCAAACAGGGGCCGAGGCACCGCTTGCACGGCATGAATAATGCATTTGGCTGCTCCTTGAAGCAAGGAGGCAACCAGCGAATAACGCTGCGGTGTAAACCTTTATTAATAAGGACACGCAATCTAAATGCTGGGACCCCTGGTAACTGTCTTCCTCCTTGAAGGGAAGGGGCAGCTTAGAATGAAAGCACCGAGCTGCCTGGCAGACCACAGGGCTCCCTGCGCTAAGGGGCTCAGCTAGCAAAGCCACGGCTCCCCACCCTGGCCCCCGCATTAATCATTTAATTGCTGGAAAAGCTGGAGGAGGAGTCACCACAAAGATGTGTTTCCTCCAGGAAAACCCATTGCCTGTGTTAGCAGCTTTGGCTTATAACAGAGTTTCAGCAAAAAATCCATGCTAAATTTCTTTCCAGTTGATTATAAAGAGCCTAAAACGGAGAGATTCCTTGGTAATATTAATAAAAACTTCCCTGATTTGTGCTTTGATTCCTGCTTAGAGTAGGAGACTGGTCACTAAAAAACTAGGTCACTGAAATAATTGCTGTACTGAAAATAATATAGCCTGACAGTTCTGGGGTTGAGATACTGTATGTCCATTGGGTTATGGCACGTTTGGACTCTGTATTAGCATAAAGATGGAAGTCTCCAGCATTAAACTGAGCACTTGTGTCTCATCTCTTTTAAAACGTGTTTTCTGCTTAGCTGAGGTTTTGTTTTTTAAAGCAATCTGCATATTGTAGTTAAAGAAGAAAATTAACTTATGGTTTTAATTGCAAGTGTTACGTTTTTACTTACCAGACTGCACGTGCACATGTATTTTTCCATCTCCACTGATGTTCCTTGGTCATTGTGTCCCATCTTCTCCGGTTATATAGTACTTAGTTGCTCTAGTTTTTACAGAAATCTTTTAAGAGGAAAGCTTTTCTTCTTTTAGTAATGTATTGCACTTACATAATAAGTCTGTGTTGAACAGAAAAGACAAAGGAGAGGAAAGGCAGAAAGGAGATGTAAAGAACAGCTCAGTGGCCAGACTGGAAACTTCTAATGTTGCATAAATTCCTAAATATCATCATGTGGTGCACACAGAGGAGAAGACTTGACTATGTGAGATGTATTTTATTGAATTTTGTGGTCTCATGTCAACTCTGTGCAATATACCAGAAAAAGCACAACTCAAAGCAGTATTTTAAGCCTCTTAGTAAATATACTCCTTTCTAACTCATTTACATAGAGCAAAATAAAGGTAAGAGGCTGGCTATGCCTTCCAGCAAAGAAACATAAATCAACAAGAGAAAACCCTGTACACAATAGTACAAAACGTAGTGATGAGCTCCAAATCATGGGGTTTACGACTGAGAACCGTATTAGAAAAGTAAACCATGATTTTCATTTCAGAGGTGGTTCTATTGCCTCCTATGTTTCACAATAGTATTTTTAGACGAGCAGAAGCTCCGGTGTGTGTTAAAAAGCGACTCCTCATGAATTATACATGTGTTCTTTTGCATTTGGCTACAGTGCCTCTGTCATATGATTCCTCAAGATTCTTAAGATGTATATATAGTGCGCTGAGAGTTTTGCAGGCTGTGTACACAGTCATCTCTTCATACTTTCTGACATGTTGTGTATACTTGTTTGTTGCCCAGATTATACGCTTTTTCTCTTGGTGATAGTGATGTTGTTTTCTAGTATTCTCAAAGATCTATTTCTTCTGTCCAGGTTTTACTAAATAAAGAATTTAGGAAGGTGGATATAAAATTATAAAAAGAGAGAGAAAAAGCTTCTTTATTCTTCAAGAAGTGTCAGGACAGAACTCATCTCCAATTAGGCTCTTGGTCTCCCTTCCTCTTTATGAAGGTGCAGATGCTCGGGACATTGCCAGCCTTTAGTTAAATCTTCTGGGTCCTCCTTGACCAGAGCATGTTCACAAACTTGTTGAGTGACCTTCTTCACTCCAGCTTTCCAGCACAGGAGTGCACTTTATGTTTCCATATAGGGAAGCATTTATTTTCCAGTCAATGTTTTATTTTGGTGAGTGCAAATGTACTGTTTTGGTTTTGAAAAATGACATTTGGATAACATCATCATACTCATTTCTTTTCCTTGCCTACTGTTGGCCATCCTGATGTAATGAAGAAGTCTAAGGAAACAGTAGTGGCTTATTTAATTTGAGTTGCTAGTTAATTAGCTGCAGCATCTGGCTATAATCCTGCAGCTCAGAAAAAGGTTTTTT
>JAUBOD010000770.1:543094-566349 GCA_032353885.1 Nothura maculosa | reverse complement strand
AACTCTGAAGTCACTTACATGATAATTATTATCTTGACTAGAACATTTTCTTTTTGGATTGCTATTGCAGACCTAGTAATTTTTATAGGTGAACCTGAGGTTCACATATGTTCAGTTCTGCCGTTAGTTTCTGTCTGTCTCTGTAGGGTCTAAAGGGCCAAACAAGCTTAGTTACCTATGTCCATCATCTAAGAAAACACTCAGCTTATTTTATGACATGGTATATTTATATAGTTGAAAACTATTTTCTACTTGAGACTATATTAATAGACTTTTCACCTACATGAAATATATATTATTTTTTTCCAACAAGCTTCAACTCGATATAGCATTCAATCCAAATGGAAATGATTTTCATGTCTGCTAAGATTCTTCTTCCCTGAAAGGGCTGATTAAAGAGTCTGGAGTGAAAGTGAGCATCAGGATTCTTCACCTTAAAACACCTTGCTGAATTAAAGTTATGGTAAAAAATAGATCTTAGGGCTTTTCTTTAATCTTAAAATCTAAAAGCAATTGTGGCATAGCATTAGGGCCCATAACTTTCAATATTATAGCCATTTTAGATGAGTTCTTGTCCTGCTGTCTTGTCCCATAATCACTCTAGTTGCATCTGAATTAAATTGAGGCATGGATTATTTTCTGCTGGAAGATAGGATATCCCCTTGCTTGAATTTATATCACTTTGAATAGTAGATATTGCATCTGTTTATTGAAAAATATTCCTAGAAATTGGAAAACAGGTGACTTCAGTGAAGTCCCACATAAATGGATTAAAATAGTGACTAGGAGTATAACAAAACTTCTGAAGATTTAAAGGAACGTATAAAAACAATAAGTAGGAATATTTTACTGAAGGCCAAAAAAATCTTAAATTTACTAGAATCTACTTGTTGTGTCAATATAATAACGAATAACTGACCTGGTAACTGATTTCGGTCATTTTGGGTTTTAACTGTTGAAGTAGGTTGCTGCTATAGAGACTATAAAAATGGTAGAAAATAAAATACAAAGCCCCAAGGTGGCAAAGAGTTACCTCCGGAGTGCCCTGTTTGATAGGGTCTGCAGCGAGGGAGAAGGTTTCCCGTTGGAACCTGCCCCCGGCACCGGGTTTGTTGAGCCGGCCAAGCCCGAGCGCTCTCGCGGGACACGCACAATGCAGCGCTTGGGCAGCACGATGGCAGATGGGATTAATGCTGACAAACACATATTGGAAGGGATAATTGGGTTAAAATATGATTACATCAGCTCCCTAGCTGTTTAACGGTCTCGTTTTTAAACACTGCCTTTGAAGTAGTTGGCAAAGGCCCATTTGTTTCAGTGAGAGAAGACCCAGATCTGGTGTCTGAAAGGCGAGTGCAGCCCTATAGCTCAATGGGGCACATGATGCAGAGAGCAGGCCCAGCGCCTGCACGTCCTTTTGATCAGTTTTTTTTTCCTTTTTTTAATTATTTCCTGCGAGCTGCTATTCCCCTCCTTGCCACTCCCTGCATTGTTATTCCTGGGTTGCGTCCCAGTAGCCAAGTTATTGGTGGCTCCAGAGGATGGACCCTGAGCGAGCAAATACCTCTGCCAGCCTCCGAGCTCCTTCCCTCACTTCTCCCTGCATCCCGCTGACCCCTCCAAGGCCCCTTCACCTCCAGCTCCTCCTTTTTGCCAGCAAGCTGCGTTCTGCCTCCATGGCTGCGGTGATGGGAGCTGGCCCTGCGCTCCTTGCCTCCTTCCCTGGTGAGCCTGGTAATATCAAACAGATGTGTGAGAGGACTGGGAACTTTGCCCAGTGCGGAGAGAAGCTGGGCCCAAGCTTCCAGATGAGTAATGTCCTCGGTGTCCAACACTTGACTTGTCCCAGGCGCTGGCCATTCACCAGAACCATCTTCCCTTTCTCTAATGGCCCTTTCAAATCTTTCTAACAAGACGCTTTCTTTGGCGTCTGGAGGGGATGACTGGCCTTACTATTTGTTTCTTCTGGCTCTCAGACCCATGAGTAGAAGATAGTACAAGGTAGCAGGTAGCCTTGCTCATGCGCTCGCAAAGCCGGAGCATCGACCACAGGACCCGTGGGGCTGCAGGGTCAACCCTTGCCCAGCCACACTCCTTGCTAAGAAGACATGGGTAGTTTGGGGCGCCTATTATAACTTAGCAGAACTGTTGGAAATAGACTGGAAAGTCCCACAACTATGGTAGTGTCGTTTTGCTTCTGTTTCCTTTCACATCTCTTTCTCTGTAGTTAACTGACTTCTATTTTAAAGCCTAAAATATTTATGAACACACTACTGCTCCCCGTTACTGTAAAACTGTGACATTTTTAGATGATGTGTTCAGCACACCATATTTAGCATTTATTTGTGATTCACTGAAGTCAGGCTTGGAGTACATTTGCCTAGATAGAGGTGAATGAGTTCAGCTCGTGTAAAAGGCTTGAAACCTCATCTAGACATTTGGACAATTTGAAGACATACAAAGGAAGATTTTTTTTTCACTACTTTCACGTTTTAATTGTTCCTTCTTCTGATTCTTGCTTGAACTGGAGTCAAAATAACAACTACATTTTTTTTTTCAGCCCAAATTTTAGACTCATTAGGTATCCAAACTTTTTTGCTTGGATACCTTCTGTTGGAATATGTATCCAGACTTGTTCAAATGCAAAAGCAGAGGCTTTTGATCTCTACTGGAGATGAGCCTGGAATAAAGCTCTGGACCAGAGCAACTTGGAAGTTTAGGTCATTGAAATAAAGACCAGTCGTGAGTTCAGCCCATTTCTGGTCTTTAGAAGAAAAACAATGTTGAAAGACTAAGCATTTGCTATTGAACATACTATTGTTGATGAGTACAAAATTACTTAATATTTACACCTCACTATGCCAAAAACTAAATAAGAATGAAATAGAATGCCAGTTCTGGTTAAAATGGGGCTTTTATTTACACGTAACTTAAAAGTTGTGATGTAAATAGTCCTGAGAGTTGTCTGCAGATCTTACCCAATCTGTTTTCTGCTTTGGTTGTTCTTGCTGCTGGGGTTGCTAGATCAGAGCAATTATTCATTCTTTTCCATTGACATTTAATCTAATGGACTGTTTTCTTTAAAGGGTTGCTGTCAACAGAGCTCATACTGTTTTTTAAAATAAAAAATGCTGACCTGACAATGCAGTTTATTACAATAGAAGCAATTCGAAAATACCTCTTTTGGGAGGTTGTTTTTCTCTGTATCCCAGAAATACCAGACTGTGACAGTAGGAAACACTGTCTGACTTTTCTCTCCAGGCAGTTTTATTTTCATGTACCCCCACATAATCGTTCTGCTTGACTTAGTACTTTATATGGGTGTTTATATTAAAAGAAATAAAAATACTGTTTTTAGTTTTATTTGACATTTTATATTTCATCTTAAATTTTGTAAAACCCCGTGTAGTTATGGGGCCCCAGACGAGCAGACAGTGTCCCTTTAACAATGGTGGAAGTTTCACAGACTTCCAACTTGGCTTCCTTACAGTTTATTCTCAATATAAATATACCATCTGGGAATGCTTGATTCGATGTTTCCCACATAATTGCTTTCTCATGTCAATTCACCATTCTTTTCTTGTGCAAAGCGGCCTCCTCTTGCAGCATTTTGGGGGACAGCGATAGCGGTCTCTCCGATAGCGAATCCGATGAAGAACCTAATGACAGGAGCACCAAGTGTTTGTGCTCTGCAGCGTTTTGTCAGCAAGGTCAGCAGCGTGGGGAGGGAAGGGGAGTAAGTGTATGCAAAAGAGTGAAACAAATATACTCCCAAATAGGCTCTGAAGTAATGCCGTATGTGTGTGGATTGTGACTTCCTAACCTATGAGGTGCTGTCAGAAAGGCATAGACCACAGCCCCGTGGCAGCGAGTGCATGAAACACGAGTGCCTTTTCTTTCACATATCCTGTCTCTGAGCACACAATATAATATATAACAAATTCTAGTTTTGAAAGAAGGTGCTGTTCTAGCAGACAGGTAATGATGCCAGTGGCATTTGAGCTGTGTCTGCTTTTAAAGTAGCCGTGTGTTATTTAAACCAGCAAGTTTTACTGTCTGGTTTGCGTGTGTGTGTGTGTGTGTGTGTGTGTGTGTGAGGTGTCACAGCTCTAAACCTGTAAGCCAATTCAGGGTCCTATCTGAATCACTGCAGAGCTGGATTAGAGTGCAGGACTTCAGTTAAAACAGTTAAGGTCCTTGCTGATAATTGAATATGTGATCACTTTTCTCCTAAATGAACTTTCTAAAGTATGTAAATAGCATTGGCCTTTTAAAATATTTTTAACATACTCAAAACATCCTTGTACAAGTTGATCTGCATCTTTAGGCACCAAAGAATACTTAAAATCTCTCAAAAGTACCCTTAAAATGTTTCTACCAGCTATAGTTTTGGGTGAATTGCTTTTCTTTAGAACATAGGCGTACTTTTGGTATTTAGCTTTTGCTTATTTATCTTTCTTTTGATATGCCGTATTTAAATAAATACAGATTTTGCATATACATGGACCATGACTTTGAAATGATTCTTAAGATATTTGGATAGCTGTTAAAAATTATGTTGACTTATTAATAACTACCATATGGCTTAACTATTTCTTTTTAATCACATGCACATCATGTTTTTACTCTAATTAATTGTTATTAATCTCAACATTATTCAACATAATAAAGCTTAATAAATTCTAGCTCATACCCTGCTGTTCTTCCATTCTAATACAACTGTTTGTCATAGAGCAGAAACATTTCCAATACACATTTATAGCTTTCTTTTCTAAGAAGGCCCTCAAGTGCTTTGGAGTACATTGCAAAATCTTTAATCCAATAACAGAAAAAAAAACCTAAATCTGCTGCACTTCTCCATGTCCACAGAATTTTAACAGTAAGCAGGTTAAGGGTTTGGCTGCGTAACTGGAGTAAATTGCAAGACTTTGTAACATACTTCTAATGCTGGTTTGTCCTTTCATTCCTTCCGTGGTACTTAAGGAACTCCAAACAATAGGCGCGTCTCTTCTTTTCTGTGTGCTGCAGTAATCCTCTTGGGCAGATGGCCTTAGCAGGGTTGTTTCTGGATAGTTGACCTTGAGCACTGGTACAACTTGAGTAAGCAGATGAGAAGAGCCAAGTAAAGACGGATTAATCAAGTGGTCTGAGCAGCAGCATCGAGTGGTGGAGCCCCCTGCATTTCTGGGTGCTTTGTTTTTCAATTTTACTTTGGGATAAAGGCCTAATAATTACAACTTTTTGTTTAATTATAGCTGGAAATTTTATCGAGGTGGCACAGGGATCTCTTTCTTCTTTATCCACCTCCTCTTCCCCTCCTCTCCTAGCCATTTTAAAATCATTGCTATTTATTTTGTTACCCTAGAGAAACAGAAAGATAATGGGATATTATGATCATAAATATACACAAAGTGTCACTAGCTTGGTAATAACCAAACCTTTATGATCTTAGAAATGCCATGAAAACAAACAAACAAAATCTTGAGCTTAGCAAATAGCGTCCCTGGGATTTTTAAATTTAATTACTGGATCTCGGTGCGTGTTTAATTAACTGAATGCTGCTCAGAACTTGCAGCGTCTCCCATCTTCCTGCCTCTCATCAACAAAACAACTCCAAACCCCAGGAAAGAAGCCTTGCTCTGTAGACCACACCTTTTTCCCACTGCCCTTCCATAAACACTAGCAGGGCAACGCATTCAGTGCAGCTGCTCAGCGTTTGTCACTCTGATTTTTCTGTTACATGGGAGTACATGATTTTTTACTTTACACTTAATTAATTTTATATTCTTTTTTACATTTTCATTAGGGCATAATTAATTTGTCAGGAAAAAAAGAATTAGAGTTTGTATATGAAATCCTGAAGGTTAACCAGTTTTTCTTAGGTATTATTTGTATTATTTTTATATTTATAGTCTCTAATTATATACGCAATACTTGTTTTCACTGTTAATAGATTCATTTGGAGTAACTGAGTTCTCGCATCAGATACACTGCCAGCTTTATTCACGCTCCGTTCTTAGCCTTGATTATTTCTTACAGTGAGAATGAACAGGTTGGCTGTTTTAGCAGATAGCTTAATTTTATTTGCATATGTGATTGCTTCAATGTTTTTGTTGGAACTTTTTCGCAAGTGGCTTGAAATAGAAGAGCAAACTCAGATAATATTTCTCAGTCTTGATGATCATGAAAGTCGTTTCCAACCAAAATGTTTCTGTGATTCTAGCATATTTGTAGCAATAGAGCTCAGTAATGCTACTTTACTTTTACTTTATGCCTGAAGAGCAAGTCCCTCTCCTTGGCACTGTGAGGGGGACACTCAACGAGGGGGACAGTAAGTGAAGTCTTTAATCTCCTGGCTTGTGAATCCTTCATCTCCTTCACATGCACAATTCACTACTACTCTGCTTTAAGACAATGACCCCGATCACCAAGTTGAATGAAATTGTGTCTAGTTTGGTACTCTGGACTACCTTTATTCCTGAAGTAATCCAGGAGAAATGGATGCCTTGTGTCCGAGCTGACTTGTCCTTGATCCGCTTTGTCCTGCCTGGAGAATTGGAAGGGACTCAGAACCAGGGTTCATCTCCCCTGCCATATGTGTGGTAATAGCTCAGCACAGCGGGGTGAACCAAGAACAGTCCCATCCTCCCTTTAGTGCTTGTAAATCAGCCCGTTAATGTTGTCTGAATGCAGTTGGTTAGGATTAACATAACCAATCCTCGGTCTGCCGTAGTGATTACTTCTGAAAATTCTTACTAATGTGAATTTTGAAACTTAGAAATAAATGAGTACTGAAAGTGAAAATCCTTTCAAATGCAGCCAAAGGCAGAAAATAGAATTATCCTATCAATAGGAAGAAATTTGAATCAAGAATATGTAAAGCATCATCTGCTGTAGTTTATTTGTAATCCCCAAAGACTGCGTGTTGGCTTCAGGATGCAGTACTTCTTGATGAATCAGCAGATCTCATAAATCACAGCTTAGTTAGAAATAGTAAATAAAGGAAGGTTTTCCCTTTTATTCCCCTTGTAAACATGTCTTTTGTGTCTCATTTACTAAGAAAATACATTACAATACGCTCCACACACGCACTCTTTTTGTGCCAAACCAGATCACACTCTGATCTGGTTTGGCCTCCGCATTCCTGCTTAATACAATGGAGTTTCAATCAGCTACATCTGAGGGGTGAGTATTTTTTTCTGATTTTTATAGCTCTTTTTCTAGAAATAAAAGCTCGGTCATAAAAGATCATGAGCAAAGATGAGCCAGAATCCGCACAGATTGCCTATGGACAGAGACATTAATAAAAAAAATCCTTTTCTGTAAAACTCAGCACCTTCCTTTTCTTGTAACAGTATGCCAATAAGCAATATATAAACAATATGCCTATAATGTGATGAAAACTAAACAGAAAAATCCATCTGTTAAATGATTAGAGTGATTTCATAGCATCAACACTTTCATTTGCTACAGTCCTGCCAGAGTTCTTGTTTTCACTGAGCATTTCATAGAAGAGTTCCAGAAACTTTTCCATTGCAAATGATGTTGCTGTATTAACAGGGCACAGCACTTTGGCAGTGTGCAGGTTGACGGCTCTCCTTGCCTTTTTGGCTTTGTGCATGGGAATACAGCAGGGATTTTGTGGCATTGTGGAGACTGTGGGAGAGTCGTTCTGAGAAGAGGGAGGAGGACGGTCAAGAAGGGGGCAATTTCCCTCCTTTCTGCCCAAGGAGCTGGGCATGGCCAAGGCCTGAAGCTTTTTCTGTGCCACATGCTCCTCAGGCAGCTCGTAGTGACATCCTTACTGGAAAATACCTTTCCTTTAGATCTAGCAGGTATTTTGAAGCACTTTATCACAATCAGTGGTTCTGCAGTAGACCGGCATCCTCAGATTTGGCTGGTTTCCTTTTCCTTTTTCCTTAAGAACAGCATTTTCCAGCAGGAAAGTGTTCAGTGGTATGTTGCGATGAAGTGGTGCTGCTAAACCAAAATTATCTGGACATTTGTCTGGAGTTCCTTCTAAAGTGGCATTTGGATCAGTAAAATATAACATGCTATATACTGACGTGGTTTGGGATGTTCATATGGAATAAATGGGGAGGCAACTGGTTGTGTTTTGCACCAGTATATGAAGAATACAGTTGGTGGGAATCTCTGAAGGCATTAACCCAACCTCCTCCAGCTGAGCTTGTAATATCTGAAAGCAGCACAGAAAACATGGCAAGTCACACTGAAAGTCTTTGCGTTCCCATTGATGCGAGGTAAGATTTGTTTGGAAGTACTTGTGGGTTCTCCGGATCAGGAAGCGCTTGTGCTGGCGCTGTCCCGTGTTGGGGAAGGAGCACACGGGTGAGAGATGGCAGCTTGTCAAGCACTGATGACCATAATTCAAGGATGTAGCGTTTTTATGGATGGAATTACTGAAGGACAGCATTAATTACCTATGGCAACAAGCTCTGTTTGGTGCTGCTAGCAGAGGAAGTTCAACTGAAATTCTTGTGCTGCTCGTTCTGCTGCAACACGCCCATGCGCAGCGAACGCCCAGCTGGAGTGCGGTTAGCGAGCAGAGCAGCGTCACTCGTGTGCAGGACAACAAGTTAAAAACGCACCAAAGACGATGATTCAGCTACTAAATGAAAAATAGGAAGCATTACTCTATTTCACTTAGAGGGAACCACAGTTTGTTTTCTTTAGTAGAAAGGTCTTGTTTACTCTGGTGAGGAGGCAAAGGGGAAACCTAACAGCATCCGCCGCCTCCGCAAGGGCAGCATCACGCAGGGCCCCGCCGGGCTTTCCTTGTACTGGAAAATGGTCGAGCAAGGGGCAGAAACCACAGGCAGCAGCTTGGGAGGTTCTAAACTGGGCTTGATTCATCTCATTCATGTTGGGGACGGAGTCCCCAGCCTGTCCTGGCAGCCCCTGACCCTGGAGCTTCTGGGGACTGGGTTGAGCAGAGCCCTGGCCGGGCTTGATCTGAGGGATGTCACTCTGAGCAGGAGGAGCAGCTAGGAGACCCTTACAGCCCATACCTCTGATTCTGAGGTCTCCTTCCCTTAATTGGTGCTTAAAGGAAAACTTTCTTATTTGTGACAAATGTCTGGCACTTCTTAAAGAGCTGATACTTGTCTATTTTGTTTTCCATCTAGGAAAAGATGCTTTTAAAATATATGTATTGGAATTCAAATGGAATGAAAACAGAATTTAGGAATAAAGCTGGGCACAGTGGAATTTCTTTTAGCTGTAGGTGTTATACAACTTACTTTGGAAGAGGAAATGTGACACTTAGAAAAGAAGAATAAAATGGTGCACCTAGAAATGACGTTTGGAAAGCGGTCATAGAGCTCTGTTATTCACAAATTTCCATATTTATTTTCCCAGAGAAATGAGTATCTGAGGTTTCATTCCCTTAATGTATTTCCTTTCCTTATTTTTTTCTGATTAAACTTTATTTCCTTTACATAAATCTTCCCTGGAGAAAAAAATAAATAAATAAGTGACACAAAGACAACTCCTTGGGAATGTGTACCAAGCGCAAGAGGTGACCTCTGTCAGCAGTTGTCAGCTTGCCCAAGGGTTTCACAGCGCTGTGAATATTTCAGTCATGTTCCATTTTTAAAAGGGGGACCAATCTCAGAGGTGACATTGACATCCATTGCTTGCTCCAGGTGGAGCCTCTTCCAGCAGAGGCAGGAACGAGGCATCTTGGAGCAAATCTGAGATGATCTGGTGGAACTTTTTCAGATTGCGTTAAAAAATATCTTGCATGTGTTGCATTCTTTTATAAACATCGTGATTTTTTTTTACAAATACTTCATTTTTTTGCTAGTACTGTTGCTGTAGTACATTTAAGAGATTGATAAGCTTTTTCTTTTGCAGTGTGAGATTGATTCATGACACTCTTTTCTCTTGCCTGTAGTGACAAATTTTGGGGCTGTCTTAGTGGGGTTTTGTGCTACAAGTCAAAGCATCTGGAAATGCAAGAGCAGCCATAGGTATTAATGCTGAAATGCAGAAAGCCGACAGCTCGTGGAGCAGCCCATGACGCTCGCCAGACTTGCGTGTGCAGTTAACTGGTTTTGTCTTGCTGGAGGAATCCACAAAGATGAGATTTGCAGCCAAGTTTGTAAACTTCCATTTTATTCTTCATGTTGAATGTCGTAGTGCTCACATTCTAGTTATTTTTTAATAACTAGCCATTTATTGCATGTAGTAAATTTTAGCTCTACGCACAGCTGCCATTTATCTTGAATATCAATATATTTTAAAATAAACTAACAGAAATCAATGAAAGAAAGCAAAAGGCAAGAACATTTTTGAGTAGTATGACATCAAGGGATTCTTGGGCATTTTTTCATGCAGCACGTAAATGTCTAATTTCACTATTTCCTTGTGTCATTGCATCAAGCCTGATAAACATGATCTATGTTATTAGCCTATGGACTCCAATATGCTGTCACAAACATTATAGAAATGGGAATAACCAATTCTCCCCAACCTCTGGCTGCATCCTTGCTTCATCCAGGCCAGTGTGTGATGGCTGCCTTTGCTTGTGTTGCACAGAGGTGCTTTAATTTTGGAGTCTCTGGAAAGGATGGCAGGTAACATCATTGCTCTCTGCTGCCGTGCGCCTTCTAGTGCACTGGAGCCCATTCAGTAATTAAAACATGATTTATTCGGTAACAAAAGTCTGGACTCCCTTTTTAATGTCCCTTAGAGAACTTCTAGATTTTCCAAGATAGAAAATGATTTTAATTAATGGCCTGTTAATTAAATTGTAAATTTTCTATGTCACCCAGTTGTGTCTTTATAAAGATGAGAATAAAGCTGATTCTTGGCTCAACTTGTTTATACGTGTTCCGCACGTCACACCAAAACATTGATCTTTGTTAGCATCTTCTTTGCTGTGCAGTTGAGAAGCCTGATGTTGTGACACCCCCTTTTAATGGGGTTTATTGGCATAACTTATCCTGGAAGAGAAATGTTTCCCTCCTGGAGCAGGACCTCCTGAAGAGTCTGGACAATGTAAATACACAAATTTATTGTAAATGCCCACATCCATGTTAACCTATTTATATGAAGGCAATAGTAACAGCAGGCAGCCCTAAACATCTGTGGGTCATGTTTTCCCTGAGATTTTTTGGAATGGAAAAATTGAAATTTCTTACTTGCTTTTTGCATAGTTCAGTGAAACCTCTTACTTGTTTGTGCTGTTTCTTTCACATAAAGACATCTTGGTGGTTGCCTCACAAAATAAATATATAAGAAAAAATATAATTTGGCAGCTGCTTGCAGAAAGCAGCAGTGTTAAGATATAGGTCTGGGCTAAGGTAAGGAGTGTACTTCTGTATTGGGACTGCCTGGGAAGAGGCTCAGTGTTTCAGTGAATTATCTGACTAAGACAAAATGCACTGAGTAATTTTGTGGTGCTTTTTAAGGTAGATTGTTTGCAACTTAGGAGGAGGCACTTGTTTTAATTTGTATAAAACCGCCACAGTCACATATCACAGAATGAACCTAAAAATAGTAGCTTTTTTGTGTTTGCATTTACAGTAGTTTGAAAGTAATACATAATAGGTTTGGATATAAATGTATATGAATCAGACGAAAATCTGATAGTGCTTTTAAAAGGCAGATAAATACTGTACTGAAGGAAAAGTGACTGAAGGACAATCTGAAAAAATGGATGTAGTTCTCACCCTTTCAAACCTCTCAGGTCTTAACCAGAAATGAAATGCAGGTCTACTAAAGCCCTTCTCTGATCTTCTACCACAAGACTATATTGTCCCCCTTGGGATGCAAAGCCACAGAGGGTATGAATTATTACACTGAGGGGTTTGTGAGTTGGAGAGACTTTTATTAGCCTTTCAAAGAAATTGCATCATTTTTCTTGAAGGAGATATATAGCCATATTCATTTAATGACCACAGACCAGACCTCATTTGGAATATTTAGTTTAAACTAAAAAGGCCTTGTATTATGTACAAAGTTTATGAGTTTTAGGTTGTAAATGTAATATAAGCTCTGACCTATAAAAAGATTGGAACTCTTCTCATACCAGACATCCCTGCCATGTAAAGATGAATAAGTACTAGTAAGTTTAAACTCACTCTCTACCTTTCATAAAGCTGTGTGAAACCAAGGTCTCGCAGCATTCCTTAAAGGTGAGGAGATGATTGAGAAGGATGGTTTTCTCTATTTTGTGTTACTGAATATACTGCAACTGCAACTGCAGTATACACTGCAGAATACACTGCAACTGCATTTATTATTTTCACAAATAAATTTTCCTTAGTGTATAACTGCCCTGTGACCATCACTTAAACCTTCGTTCTTTCCTCCTCCCCTTCCCTGCCTCCTTGGCAAACTGGAAGGTTCTTGGCTAGAAGCATCATTATTCCCTTTCAATTTTCTGCCGTTGAATCCCAGACTATTCCTGCAACTTTCCTCACATCACCTATCATATATCACCTATCATTTCTTCCATAATATTTTGAGCATCTCCCATATTTATAGTTCATCCGTCTTTAGTGCCATCATTAAATTTCATTAACATACTTTTCTCTTTTTCTATGACAACCATTGCTGGAAACATGAAACAGCATCTGTTCCCACAGTGGTCCTTGGGGAAGCCCTGCTCCTAGTTCAGCCCTTCTGTTTTCTGCATAATGCCCTTGTGTCTCCATCTAGCAATTCCTTTTCCGTTTGTACTCGTTTTCTCAGCTGAACTAACTATTTCTCATGTGGTACCATCTTATTCTTACATTAACCAAGAGTATCTGAATTTCTATAATTCCTTTGTCAAGGCAATTTGCTCTGATAGGTTATTTGGTGGTTTGGTCTGGTGTAAGCGTTCTCTAATAAATCATGTTGCTTTTTTTTCTTTTTAATTTAATTTCCCATTTTTCCATATTTTTCCATTTCTGTATTTTCATACCTTCACACAGTTGGATGTTTATTTGCAGTCATATACAGTTCATGTTTCATCCCTATTCTAAAATTTCTAGTGATACCATCTTAATTTTCATTGTCCTCATTTTCTTTGTTTGAAAATCCTTTAACAATCTTTTTAATTTCCTTGCTATGTAACAAAACTTTACTCTGGCAATTCTCACTTTGCCTCTACATTTCCCACCGTTAAAAAAGTAGCTTTTCTTAGAGCTGAATTTTTATTTTTATTCTTGTAGCCTTTGTGCTCACTCAGTATCTTTTCAGGGATGGTTCTTCACGTAAGGATGTTTGGAGACTTAGGTAAGGATGTTGGAGCCTTTTTTTTTAATCAAGGTTCTTTTCTCCTCACTTGGGAATTAAGTTCCAGATACTTTTCTCGACTTTGACAGGAATAAATTTAAGTTTCTGCTTAGGGCCATCTCCACCCTCCCTCCTCTTCCTTGCTGTGGTTATGGAGATGCAGTGTTGTGCAGCAACAACTTTTCTGTGCTTCAATCTATGGATGTACTGAGAGTTTTACTGAGAGTTTTTCTATTTCTTCTGGCTGTCGGTAGGAGAAAATGGCCATTCTTTCCTACAGAGATTCATAGCTACCCTAATAAAAGTTACTTAGGAGGAAATAAAGAAAAGTTTTCAGTAAATCTATTAGGCTAAGATCTGCAAATATAAATAATGTTGTATTACTGCTTTCCCAGCAATTGCCCCACTTCATGGTTACGGTAAAACAAGTAGTTTATATCGGGGTAAATGGTTCTTAGCTGCATTACACCTCACCTTGTCCAGTCCTTTGTGATTTTGCAAAGGAGCAAAATCAACTCCAGTTAACTGGAGTTGTCCACAAACTCAGTTTTCTCACCAGCGAAATACTGTATTAGCTTCAAGGCTGTAGAGTCAGACATGGAGTCTGGTTTTAGGCCTACACAAAACAAATCACAACAGTATGAGTCAGTGCACTATTTTAATCAAAATATCTTTTTTTTTTCCTTTTTCTTTTTCTTTTTCCAGCGTAGCAACATGGCCTAAATTGAACTGTGTAAAGCCAAATGTGAGTTCAGGCCTGGAAGACTAGGTGTGGAGGGAAAGAAACAACATTGAGTTACTTCTTGAACAATTTCTGCCAAGTACAGAAGGTTGTGGGAAATATTTGGCTGCAGAATCAGTAAGTCTTGCATCAAAATTGTAAGCATTCTGGACTTAATTTTCGTTTAAGGGCTTCTCCTTTCCATAAGAGAGTTTTGATGTGTGTATAAATCTTGCATGCTCTTAAATGTCTCTTTGAAATATGTGGCGTGAAAAGAAATTTACAAAATTGAGATTTTTAGTTTTGACATTTTTCTCCACCCAAAATGTATAGGAATCATACATTTCATTGTTTCTCTATTAGAATACTCAAAGAACTTCTAATTTTATTTTTTAGGATATCTTACTTTCCCTGTAGTTTTTCAGATGGTCCTGGTTCTAATTTGGCAGCTCTCAGTGGTTGTAGCAATTTGATTCGTCTGTTTACTCTAACAGCCACCTTTCTATCTGAAAACATTTCCAGATACCAAAAAAAGAATTTTTTTTTAAAAGGATGTTTTTAAACCCAGGAACAAAAAGTAAAAATGCAGTCACAGAATATTGCCATTTTGTCTCTCCTGCCTGTGCCTATGAAGGAAATGACCTACAACTCAGTGCAATAACTGATTCCAGGGGAGTAGAACCTGTGGGAAGGTAGGTACTCATTTATCCATCTCAGAAGGCCACCATAGGGGAAAGAAAAGTGGATCAATAGCTATCAAAATCCAGGGAAAACAATAACTTTTCCAACCAAAGATCACTGAAAATCCAAAGAAAACCTAATGTAGGAAGTTTTAACATTTCATACAGAAGTATGTTTCAGCTCTAGGGAAATCTTAAGAATAAAGGAATACACTATGTAATAGCGTAACATGAAAATGATCCATTGGAGGAGACTAGGCCTCCCCCTTGTCCCTTTTATCCCCTAGAATATCATTTGTTAAACACTATCAAATGCTTTAAGGCTCCGCAACTTTAGGAGAAGAGTGATGGAGAGAAGATGGAATTATCTTGTTCAGAGAAAGGTAAAAAGCACCCACTTCTCTCTTAATGATCCTTTCTGACTGTCTCTTTTGCCTTTTTGCCAACCTTCTTACAGAGATAACAGAAGTTAAATGTGAGTGATTAGCATTCTCATCTTTGAAGCACCGATATAAGGCTAACATTTTTCTAGCCTGTCTGCAGAATTAGCAACCCTGGTTCTTGCTGAAATTAATGGAACGAGGTATTAAAATCACAGGAGGTGTTTTGCAAATCGTAACGAGAGTGATCAGCACCTACCAAGACTGCTTTTAAACTTAGATGGTTTTCAGCAATTTCAGTTCTACAAATCAAAAGGAAGCTTTGGAAATTATTTCTGTGGTCATTTGGGGATATCATTTGATGGTGGGCATGGTAGAAATGTCACTAGTAAACTTTAATGTCTGAAATGTCACATTTAATTCTGAGGGAAGAAATCAAAGCACATCTTCCAGCATATCTTCTTTTTATACCCTGTGAGAGTATAGTAAGGATTTGAGTTTTATAGCAAGTGGATGGAGAGAAGTGATGCTGGTAAGAAACATGGAAGCTTTTGCCATCTTTGTCAGGAGCAAAATCTAATGATGATCTGGCAGGGACAGTCAGATTGGGTCAAATCAGTTGGAATTCCTGTGGCCTGGGGAGCCGGAGCAAATGGGATTCATCTTTTTGCTATGTGACAGGAAGGAATTGAATGGAGAGTAATTTTAATGTCGCTCTACAGTATGTCATGGTGTGTTGTGTGCCTAGCAAGGCCAGTCCAGCAATGTGCGCTATGATCCTTGCAGAAATGGCCACATGTAGGAAAATAGTTTAATAATCCCCGAGTGTGAGATGGTATTCAGTAACCCTTCCTGCTGAGAAATCACCATGACATTAATCTGAAATTCACTTGGAGCAGCAGCAATAACTCTGCAGTATTCCATGAGAAAAAGGCTGACTCTTTTGCCTTTATAGGAAGCTGTGTAGTGTCTCAATTTTATATTGCTGTAGTAGTCACCCAGAAAATAAAAGTTCAATACAAGAATACAAAAAGATAATAAGCAGACTTGTACTTGTGTATATGAAGGCCAATCCATTGAGATGTTCAGATCCTGTTCATAGATATTTTGCTGTTCCTGAAGCTGGGCTAAAATTTGAGGACTCTTAAATTTTGAATTGCCCGGAAATTCAGATCTGAAGCAGGACTCTGTTCAGCAAGCCTGGATACCCTCCCTGCCGCTTACGCCTCCCACCTCCAAGTGCAAATTGACTTTTCCACCCACTCTTTGTCAAAGAACTTTCCCTTCTTGGTGTGTAGAAAACCAGTGGCAGCCAGAAGAAATACACCATAAGGAACCAAGTTATTTATGCAGAGGGTTAGAGGAAAGCCGGGTCAAGGTTTCCTAATAAGAACTAGCATATTCCATATGCTAGCATATAGGATGAGCAGTAGGCATCCTACCTCCTAGCTCTTCCTGAAGGACTCTCAATTGGATATCCTGTGGCCACACATTAGCAGTAGTCGTGTAGTCGTGTATCTGGCTGTACTACGTGCAAATATTCAGTGCAGCGCTGCAAAGCTGCACACGGATCATTGAGAGCAGTCATGCTGATAAGAGCGTCTAGACTCCCTGCCCTCCTTCTCTTTCTTTCATGCCTGATCTCGGTGTGTGATTATAAGAGATTACATGTTTGTCACAGGCAGGCATTTGAATGTGTTGACTCGAATAGCAGCTGTAACAAATTATATTAGCTTATTTACAGAAGCTGAGTTTTAGGTATATGTTGATTTCTGCATTTTAGTTATTTCATTTGTGCTTCTAGGTGTTGCTCCTAAAAATCAGAAATATATTAATGAGAAAAATGCTGAGAATTGTGATGGTTTCTGTCAGCATTAGTAGATGAGAGATACAATACAGCAGACAGTGTATAAGAGATTTTAAAGAAAGCGGTGACAGAGTTTTATATTAAATAATTCATCTTCTCTTGGAACCAGAGAGAGTTGACACTTTTGTTGCAGAGATTTTAGTAAGAGCATTAGCAAAACCAAATTCTCATCTGATGAAGTTGCTGAATTCTTGCCCATCCCATAAATGTACTGGGTTTCTGTGCTCTTCCACCTCCATACAGGGCGAGATCCGATGTGTTTTATGACCAGAGAGTTCTTGGAACTCTGTCTTCAGAACAAAGATCTATTCAAATATCATGAAATTATCCTTCCACTTAACATAAGTGCTGCTTGGCACCTGAGCCAGGGGTGTACAAGTGTCTGTGGTCGGTATTTACCAATGATCCCAGAAGCTACCACGAGCATCCCTGGGGCTTCCAGAGCTCCCAGCTGGGTTATCCACCCTCATCTCACTGCACGTGGCCCAATGACCAACGCCTGCCTGCCTGTTACTGTATTACAGACATAGTGGCCTGGTGAGACAAGGGGTGAAGCAGAGTGGCAGCTGTAAGTGAGATCATGGTCCAAAGGGTGCTGGAGGACCAAGGTGCCCGGCAGCCCCTGGCACTCGGAGCAAAAAGCATTGTGGCAGTGATCAGTGCAAAGCAATAAGAGGATGTAGAGCATATTTCAGTGTAATTATCATAATTCATAACTTGAGGATGTTCTCCTGTTAAAATCTCAAAAGCAGCATATTTTTACTTTCTCATAAATTATTCACAGCCATTTGCTTTGCTTCATGACAAGTAACTTTGCTTGTCTTAGACAGGATTTTCAACCTGAAAGAGTGAAAATTTTGACCCAGTTCTGCCTAACAAACAAAACGTGAAAAGAACTAAAATTAGAAATTGGCAAAATAATATTAATGTGAGAAAGAAATAATGCTGTTTCCTTCCTGTGCCATCTGAATCTAAAATCTGTAAAGTTCTTTCACTCAGAAAAAGAAGCAAATGGACTTCAAAAGGAAATGGCTCAAAGAAGGATATATGGAACACTCCGTGCATTTTCTTTATGAAAAAAAAAATGGTTTCACAAATGCCCTAATGCAGAACTTAATCCCTCATCAGTTCTGCTGCATTGCCTTGCCAGGCTCCCGTGCCCTGTCACCCGGGTCTCTCCCACAGTATTTGTCTGTGATCCTTGTCTGTGTAGGGAGTGTGCATTGCCGATAAAGTATTAAGGGCAGTGCATGGGAATTGAGCGACTATATACCTTGCAGTATTTTATGGGGTAAAATGTCTTAGCGGGGTCATTTCGCAGCCTCTGGAGCACTAGATCTAGAGCTAAATCTTCTCCCTCCCACTGAAGAATCATGAAGGAGTCGGGGAGGGTTTCAGGGAGAAGCGGCAGCTCCAGCCTTGTGCCACGCTCAGTGCTAAAGCCTGGACTATTATTCGTGTATTGATTATTTATACCATTGAAAGATTCTCAGTTAGTTAACGTAGGTCAAAAAATGAGCTACCTTTTAAGATACAGAGATAGAGACATTCAAAAATATGAGATTTCCTTAAAATTCCTAAAATCATAGTAAAAATAGTTAATGTGTAATTTTTATATATATATACACACACACACATACACACGCAAAACCCACTTGCACTTACAACTCCCACTAGGATCATGGAGTTAGCTGTTATTATGTGAAGTGCTTTAGAAACTAGCAGTAAATACCACACTGCTTTAAATAGATTAAATAAGAAATGTTTCCTTACTTCATTCTATGAGGAAAGTAATCCCACAGTTTTGTAGCTTGAGCATTGTTAGTTTTTTCAGAGTTATAAGGTGCAGAGTGAGACACAGTTTCTTGTCTACTTATGTCTACAGTTATGATTGTATTTAAAATAAGGGATATATAAGTGTTTTGTAGTCCCGGCTCAGATGTTTTGGCTGAATGCATCTACCTGTTGTTTTTCTGCTCCCACTCTCCACAGTTGTGAAATCTGTGTTGGTTTGTAGCTGGGCTTGACATGCTCAAGGTGCTACGTGCTGACAACAGAAGACTGGGGATTCATGCTTTTCTGCCCCTTGTGCACGTACAATTCCTTTTCTTCTAAGGGTTTTGCTGCATTCAGTCCACTTTTCTTAATTTGCAGTGTTTTGATATTGCACAAATAAAATATCCAGGGAAATCTCTTCTGAACTGGAACCTTTAGGTTACTAGAGGCCTTGTCTGCAGTTTCAAAGAATATAGCACAGAAACTCTGGAGGGATCCCATGCTCACTACTTTGTGCGTTGCCCATTTGCTTTGGGAACCGTAACTAAAGTTGTCCATATTCATGGCTATGGCTTAGATGTTTAAATAAGTAGTTGCTGAACAGCAGGGAACCATTTCACAGCTGTTTATTTAGTATTTACCATTTTAACAGTTTGGGAAAATGAACATTTTCCAACCTTTTTTTGTTTTTTTTTACAAGAATTTCCATTTAGTACAAGCTATCAACATCTTCACCAAGCCAGAAATACAAAGCTGACTTCATTCTCCTTGCTTCATAATTTATAATGAAGTTTTGGTAACTAATAATCTCAGTATACATACCAGAGTCAGTCGGGAGAATGGAAGACATCATGTACACAATTAATAACATATGGAATAGCTCTGAAAATGATTGAAACATCAAGATTCTCGAGTGTAATTTGAAAACATAATTTCCGTGTAAAGAACCTGAAACTCTGCAAGTGGGAAAGCAAGCCAGCTGCATGGCAGGCAGTGATAAGCAGAACAGAAAATCAGGCTCTACTAATATAGAATTGTAAGCCTTTTAGCTGCATTTAAAACCTTAGGAAATTAATTCCAAAACAGGAAGGCATCAGTATCTTCTTTATTTAAATGACTACTTCTTGATATTCTGATGGACAAGGAATTGAAAGGTTTTTATTTGCAGTTTGGAGGGGTGGGGTTTTTTGCTTTGCTTTATTTCTTCCAGTTCTTGACCAATGTGTTCACACTCTGGTTCACATGTTTTGCTTTTCCTATGAGAACCTCTAAAGAAATTCCTTTGTGTTGGTTTCAGGGTGTAGGAAATTACTAGTGCTTAGGGAACAATATCACAGATGCAGTGGAGATAAGTGGATTTGTGACTTAATGATCCCCTTTCTTCCATACTCCTCTCCTTTAAGCAAATGAAAAGGCCTGTCTGTGTAAAATTGAAGTGGAAGAGGAGGAGCTGCTCTGGAATAGTATTCAGAAAAGAGTTCCAAGATAGGTCAAAGCTGCCCACTGATGTCGCACAATAAAATGCAAATTCCCTGCATAAATACATCCTCGACAAGGAAAAAGTACTTTCCAATTTTTCCTCTAAAAATGCCCTTCCTCGGTTTCTTTAGTTAGATTTACAGGGCGTATTTGTGGAATTCCTGCCCTGCTGCCCCCTGCCCTGCTTGCCATTGCCTGCAGTCACAGGGGACTGGCTCCTTGCAATGAAGACGCGGTCACTGCTGTGCAGTGAAGCCCCATCCGCGCCGGGCACGTGGGCGAGAAGGGCTCTCGTAGGGATGGGCAGCGCTTGATGAGAGGTGGATGCCAGGGAGCCCAGTGCCCAGCAGTGCAGCCCCCAAACCTGGCACCACGCAGCTGCTCTTGGCAGCCTCCTGCATCTGCTGCCCTGCAGCTCCCCTTCCGAGGACTCCCGGTGCCCTTTGGGATGTCCGTGACCCCGGCGTGTGGAAAGAGCTGGGCCTGCTTGTGGGCTTAGCATTAAACAACTTGCTGAATCAAGGTTCTCAGGAAAAAAAATCCTGCTTTTCTGCAGCATCCCAGAAACGCAGCGAGAACAAGCGGCATTTGATCTCACGCTGACTGATGGGTGCCATCCCCAGCGCGGGCGGAAGCGCTTCCGTTCTCATAACTACCTTTATTTCAGGGATGTGGCTGTTACACTTGCCTCGCTAAGTCCCCAGGATATTTATTCATAAAAAATTACTTTCAGAAGCCTTTTAGTGCATTGACCTTGTTTCAGGGTTTAGCTGGGAGAAGGGAGGGCTGGTTTTTTTCTTAAGCACTGCAGGGGATTTCTGTCAGGTTGCTTTAACACTTCCCCTCAGATTCTTGCCAGGCTTTCAGGCTAAAGAATTTTCAAATGTAGCTACCCATCATCGTATAGATCTCTCTTGTCTTATAAATACAAAATATCATTGATTTTCAGGGAAAAAAAAGCAAAACAGGGAAACATAAGTATAAAGCTACCAGATAAGCATCATAAATGTGTGCAAAAGGATTGTGCCTAATATATCATATATATATATGATCTAGTGACTGATGTATGGATTGAGTCTGAGCACTGTATTGATTTTCTGTGCAAAGATGTAGGAGGTGCCTATGCCCCTAAAAAGCAAGAGAATAGAGAAAGGGAGGTGCTTTGCTCTTGAATGTTCCTCTCAAAATCGTTTTCTTAGTGGTAGGACGTGAATTTTAGAGATTACTACAACACTCATGCTCTCCAAATACAAAATTCTTTGTCATCTTAACTCCACTGTGATATGACCCTCATAAGTTGTATGCACTGCAAGTGCTATTACCGATACCTTTTGCTCCCCTCCTAACTCCTCTCACATATGTACTGATATATGTGTGCAAAATACATGCAGATGCTCCTTGCACCTTATTCCCCAACTAAAATACCTATTTAGAGTAGCATAAAGTGCTTTTTAAGGTTTTTTTTTACATGATTACTGAGGTTGAGTCTATTTTGTCCCTCCAAAATAAGTGGTTTCATCCAGAGATGAAAGCAGTGGGGAGGAAAACCTCCTGGAAATAGCAACATCCCAGCTATTGTTTGGGGATAACAGGCGTAATTGTCGCTGTCCCTTGTCACTGCCTGATCTTTGAACTCCCCCCGGTCCCTCTGCGCCGCCGTCCCTGTCACGCAGGGCTGCTGCATCTGGTGAGTGGATCGAGAGCTCTGCTCGCAGATGGGGCTTAGGCAAAATGCTCCGCTTCGTGCCATTGCTGTGCTAGTCTCCCAAGGACCTGGAATATTCCCCAAGCCAGGGCACTTTCATGTACTAGGACCGGGAAGCCTTCTTGGTCAGAGAGAAGCTTGGCTTCCCTTGGGTTAAATTCCCAGAAGATTTTGGTGGTGGTGAAGCTAGACATAAGCAGGTGAAAATGTACAGCCCTGCCAAATCCAACTGCAAGGCTGCTTGTTTTTATTCATGCCGTAGAGAAGGGGCTGGGTTATTCTAACTGCAGGATTAGATCTAAACAGAAAACCAAAGAAAGAGACATTTGGAAGAATGGTTCATTTATATTTTTCAGAATAAAGCAATCACATTTTCTTTGCAGAAAATGGAAAGACGGCTGTAAATATCACAGCTGTTCACTAGGAACTAGGAAAAAACAGTTGCATTCAAAGCTTGCCACTTCTATTCACAGTGAAGCACTTGGTAGGGAAAAGAATATCAGGATCCTGATGCACATAACAGTCTGAGAAGGATTTGGGTGTTGAAGTCCTAAGGATGCCTCTTGCAATGGGCAATTGCTCACCATGTCAACTGGGATAAGAGCTTATTGCCCACTATGTGTGCATGTGGGATGGCCAGACTTGCAATTTCAGTCACTTTTTCCAACTTAAGTGGAGTTTATCTGCATTGCTGGGCTACCCTAAGCCGTCCACACTTTCATTAAAAGAATCAGTGTTCCTGTCTTCAGCTTGGCAAGAACCGCAACGGGAAATAAGTCACCTCTAAATGAGAGGATGCGTTTTATTGTTTGTGAAGCTGCAGGAGCATTAGCCAAACATGAAGCTTTCTGACAGAGATCATTTTGGAAAGGGCATTGTTGAAACACAGGCTAAAAACACAGGCTGACATTTCTGGCCATGCACGGGCGTCCCACCTGCTCTGGAGGTCGGCGAGCCTCTCCGTGCCTCAGTTTCTTCATCCATACCATTGTGATCATAATGTTCTTCCAAGGTTTCCAGCTGCTGGCCTTAATTGCCATGCGCTGCAAAGCACTTGGACATCTCAGGATGGCCTGTGCTCTAGAAGTGCAAAGTATTATCACTATGAGAAGTCCATTACAGCTTTATTTCACTTTGTGCAAGCCGGCCCTTTGGTACGTGCAGCTAGACAGCTCCTAATGTTATCTTGATGCACAAAGCACTTTTTGTGTGAGGTTTGACTCACAGTAAAATGCCAGTTAGAATTTTTTCCTCAGGAACTCACTGGAGCTTGGCTTACAAAATCTGAAAATTAAATCAACCAAAATAGGTCAAACACAAAACTATATGTCCTTATGTGTCCTCTTGTCCTCTTTTAGCAGTGCAGCACATAGTTGTTGTTTTCTTTTCCATAAAGTTT
>JAUBOD010000770.1:516129-542994 GCA_032353885.1 Nothura maculosa | reverse complement strand
CTATATGTCCTTATGTGTCCTCTTGTCCTCTTTTAGCAGTGCAGCACATAGTTGTTGTTTTCTTTTCCATAAAGTTTAAGCCTGTTTTGTTTCTCCACTGGCTTTGGTGACAGTATTTTCTCTGCGTTTTGAATACCTGCACATGCAAGGTTTCTTTTCCTATTAAATATAATTTAGAGTGATGTGCTCATTTATTAGTCAGCCAGAAATAATGCGCTGGATATATGAGCAGCTGATGCTACTGAACACGACATGAAAGTGCATCGTTAAGCTGGGGTTTGTTGCAATAGCCGTTATTACTGCGTTGCCTTTGATCCTTAGAAAAGGGGAAGAAACATTATCAAACGTTAATGCAAGCTGCAGGTTTGGATTTGTTTTGCTAGTGGAGCTAATTCTTTAAGAATTCTTCCTATTCAAATAATCCCTTGACTTGATTTATTTATTCAGTTCCTGCTTTATCACCTTCATTCCTTCCTATGTAGAGAAAGGTGAAAATACTGTTTAAATTCATACTTGATTCACTATTGTGTTTTCTTGAATCAGTTGCTCATTACAGTCATAATGCAGTGCATAAATCTATTAATATTTGAAGTGGGAGGGGAGTTAAGAAGGGAACCCATCGACACCCGTCACAGCCCAGCTTTCTGGCTATAACGTATTATAATTTATTTAAACTCAAATCAATACTTAATCTGGAGTTTAAATTCTGCTAGAGATCTGCAGCATGGCTAAAAGCCGCTGATGCCAGAGAAGGAGGTATTTTTCAGGCTGCAGTTCTGATGAATTTATAGTGTGCTCCAGGGGTGGTGCCTTGACCTAAATTCACCAGAGCGCCCGCCGCTTGCGTTTGTTCTCATGCAAGGTGTCCTCCCCGCGCTGCAGAGCTCCACAATGTCTGTGGCTCTGGGAGGACGAGAGCAGAGCTGCTGGGAGGAAGGTCTCCCTGGGCTCGGAGAGCATCCCTGTGCAAAAGGCAGGATGCAGGTAGGGCAGGAGGACCAGCTTGCACCACCACCGGCCGGGGCCGTGAGAGCTGCCGGGAACCACCACCCATCTCCGGTAGGGATCCGGCCACGTGGGGTGTCCCAGGGCTTTTGGCAGGCTGTCCCCGCAGCATCCAGGCACTTCTCACAGCAAATGAATGCCTTCCCAGTGACCTGAATCCTCTTCCAAGCCTCCCTTGTTACCTTGACTGCTGGCAGTCTATTTTCGCAGTAATTTTTTTTTTTTGTCTATTTTTGTTAAAAGCATTTTAGCAGATTCCTAAGTGTGGAACACAGTTTTTGTGAAAAGGGGAGTAGATAAGAGGAGTGCGGAGCTGCGAAAGGCTGACAGTTCTCGTTGCTTCTGCGATGGGATATGATGCCTCTCCTGTAAAGGCCATGGGAGTTCAATTCTGTGGCTTTGTTGCTGCTCAGGCACCTTCCCAGTGTTGCTCTTCCACACAAAATTGGAGAGAGTCATCACTTCCAGGTAATGACAAGACTTGGACCTCCTCCTCCTGCATTCTCTGTCCAGCAGGCTTTTGGAGTGCAATGTCAGAGACATTGATTCCCAGTTTTTATATTCTTGACATATTGCATGCCCTTCTCCACCCTTATTGCTTCTGTAGTCAAATTCCTGTGATTTATGCCTGCATAAATGTGGGATAGCCTAAATCCACAGGCTTTAATGATGATAGGCTGCTCTTCCCCTGTTGTGACTGACAGTGTCACCTCTCACCATGACCTTATTCCCCCAGGGGAGGCAGCATCCGAGGCCTTGCTGCTTTGGGAGAGCAGCGCCCAGGGGTGCTGAGGTCTCCTGCAGTAAAGGCTGTCTTGAACAAGAATGCAGACCTTGCATGGACAAGGACTCGCCCCTTCCTGCTTTGGGAGTCAGCTATGACAGTCTAGCAGCAAGAGAGCCTGGACTCGGCTTCGTTTTCTCCTAGCTGCCATGCTCAAAGTGAGTGCTTGAAAAGTACCAAGGGCTCTGATAGGTTTGTATGCCGTGGAGATGGACTGGTTTTAGTTAAAGTGGTCTTGGATCACTCGGACAAGCCAGTTGGACCCATCTAACAACTGGGAAGTGTATCAAGCACAGCTGCAGGCCACAGATCATGGGTGGTCACTGACCAAGTGCTGTCCACGAGACATTGTTGTGCTTGGTCCCAGACTGGGGAAATCTGCAATTAAATAAATGAGGAAAGTAATTGGTAATTTCAACAGAAAAAGTTAAACCACCATGATGGTCATGACTACCTAATCTGTCTTTACTGACAAAATATCATCTAAAGTTTTGGATTTTTTGGTGTAATTTTATTAAAATTTGTGGCGTCTCTTGATTTTTCATGGCAAAAAATCTGATATTTATTTTAAGTCTCTGGTATTTATATTACAAATAGGGGCTTGTGCAAGTCTCAAGAAAAGCATTTCCTTGCCCCACAGCATCACAGCTGATGAGATGCAGCAGATGGGTAAGATAAAGATGGGGTGTAGGTTGGGACAAACAGGCTGACAAAAAATGACAGTGTGCTCAGTTTTTAGCTGCCCAAGAGCTGTAATTGCGCTGTGCCTACCTCCCTAATCAGGGTTAGATGCCAATTTTCTCCGTAGCAGGAGAGGTGAGGTTCAAAGCTGTGATTTGCAGGAGGCCGTGGGGAGCAGTAGTGTTTTCCTACACTCAGGAAGTTTCGCCAGGCAGGACCGTTTGCTCCCTGCACCAAACTGTGCAATAATGTTCTCTCTTCCCACAACGCCGTGAAAAAATGTTTTGGCTTCAGTTCATGTGTGAAACCTTTTGCACAACAGAAGTGGTTTCTTGTGGCCAGTGAGACTAAATGTTCTAAGCATTCCAGGAAGTGTATAAATAGATTGGTGCCTTTCCTAAGGTTAGGGAGCCTTATTTCCTTCTTTTGCCTTTTTCTTTTTTTCTCTCTTCAACTAGGCAGAGACCAAGTAGAGGCCAGTGTTTGCAAGTCTCGACTATCATTTTCCATTTTATTTGGGTTTTCCTCAGTTATATTTTCTGAAGAATAGTTATTTTAAGTAAATGCAACATGGTAAATGATACGAAATTACTTCTTACACACAGCCTAGGATTATAACATGAAAGTTGTTGCTTGGAGTCTCCCACGCCCCCAGCTGCTGCAGGCCGATGTCTCCAGGCTGGGGAGCTGGAGGCTGCCGGCCAGTCCGCACTGTGTGATCAGAGGTAAGGAGAGGAGGTCTCCTCCCCTTCCCCCTCGGTCCCTGTAGGTACAGAAGGGTTGTCAAAAATAACTAAAACCGTGGTTAGAAACTGGAAGGTAGACAAATATCTGTGCACAAACCAGAAGAGAAATTATTCACGCCAAAAAATATTGAATCTCAGTTCATCTGCGGATCCTGTGAAACAGTCATCCTTCTCTTTGATCTCTGCTATTTGAATCTGCACATGTGTTAGACGTATATATTGGGCATCAGCATTGTCTTCTCTAGAATAAGGGTAAACATTGCATTTGTCTCTGTAAAAATATACTTCAATTGCTGGGAAGAAAGTGGAGATTCATTATTTTTGCAGTTGTACAAGACGTTTAGCAGCTGTGTTTATACTGGCAGGCAATTTGGATATTAGGTGGCAGGACAGAGAACTGCAGATGCACAATATTGAGCAGACATTGTGCACTTACAGCCCATTTCCAGGGAAACATGTTATTTTATATTTCCCTTGGTGTCATTAATCACATTTCGTGATGTATCCCACTATTTCAACTAGTTCCCCTAGATTCATTCATTTCTCAGCCTGTTTATTTAGTAGCCATTGAGCTCCATTTCAACCAATTCCATCTCAGCAACAAATAAAGTTCCTTTTGCTTCAGGGGAGAAAATTAAGACAGACCTGTACTGATTACTGACACTACCTGTAATAATCAGAGAGATATTTAGCTTGCTTTTGCTCAGAAAGGTAGTCATACTGTTCTTGGCTATTTAGAAATTAAATTCGTTTCCTGAAAGTGATTCTTATCTTGGCCTGCCAGGGAAAACAGCTGCTCTTTTCCCTGCTCTGGAAGTTCTCAGCAGGCTTTGTGGTGGGTTTGCAGGTGAGTCCCCAAAACTTGCAGCCGAGCTGGCCAGTCCCCTGGGAGAAAGGCCCTCATAGGAACAGTGCGAGGGCTCTCACCTGAGGGATTTGTGAGCCTGAGAAAGCTCTATATTACTGCAAAGAATTCCATGCAAGAAGGAGAGAGAGGAAAAAAAAAGGCATTTTACCAAGCTGTAAAAGAGGAGCCAAGCTGGAGAATTCACACATAGCGATGCAGTGGCTGTGTGTGAGGCAAGACCGAGCCAAGCGGTTGCGATCGGCAGCCTGCTTGGAGAAGCCACAAGCCCTGCCCACTGCCCCTCTCTGGGACCGGTTTAGAAATCTAAATATAGCCATGAAGTGTTTTTCTTCAGGCTAACGGAAAGCGGAGAGAAGCGGAGCCGTGTTTGAGCCGCGCCTCGGGCAGCCCCGCTCGCTTCTACACTGAGTTTTAGGGGCAGAGCCTCCGGCCGCTGCGGCGAGAGCAGCAGCCGGGGGCCCTAACGGCTGCTCGCGCCCCAGGACCTGGTTTGAGGCTCTGTCCTCGGTTATGTCCACAGAGCTATTTTCAGAATATGGACGTTTAATCTCAAAGTTCACTCTCAGGAAAGGCATGGGGTTTGGATTTGGGAGGAGAGAACTTGCGTAATCATGTATTTATTTCTAGAAATGTGTGTGTGTGTGTGTGTGTGTGTGTGTGTATACATATGTAGTACAGTATATTTTTGAAGTAGCCTGCACAAAGCACATTAGGAACTGGTGGCAGAACTAAGAAATGAATACAGCTCTGGGAAGCTGCCTTAGTCAAGTCACTTATGCTAAGAAAATAAAATGTCACTAGTATTCGTGGTTTTATGGACTCCATACCTTTACTTTTTCTAAAATACTTGCTCTTTCCATGATGTTTTCCATGGTCAGTTGTATTTTTTTCTCTTGCATCCAGGTGCAGCTCTTTTACATGGCGGTGGTTGTGCTATGCATATTTAACCCAGCCTTGCAGAAACCGAGCAAGTAAGACTGGAAGCCAGGCTGGAAGTATATTCACCTGTCAGCATCCTCTCCAGGTGGCCAGTATGCATTTGCTGTACACAATCTAATTTAGTGATGTGTTAAATGACCTCCGAATGTCTTGGACTAAGTGTGCATAAAACAGATTAATGAGTTATCCGCTAGGAGGTCTGTCAATATGTGCTGCATTCCCCATTCCCTTCAGATATGTTGATCCTTGCCCTCTCCACACATATCCTCGTGTTCCTCTGCAGGGCACTTGTCTTTCTCCTGCCATTAGCTCAGTTGTGCAGATCAGGCTCCGTTTTCCTGTACCTCCAGTCTAGCTATTTAGCACAGCCTCTTCCAACCTTTCATTACATGCTAAGCCGAGTACCTCGTTGAGGAGGTTGAGGGAAGGGAAGGAGGCCTGCCTGGCCTGGCCTGGCTTTGCCTACTAGTCCCAATAAAAGCCTTCAAGAAAATGCTACTGCAGTGGTGCAAAAGGTTAAGAATCAGGCTGGTACCTTTATGTTGCAGTGTTTGTGGACTTTCCCAACCTACAGGATTCTTCTGGAGCAAAGCAAATAGCCAGCGTAAGCGCCTAGTCTGTCTCCACATTTATTGATTTCCCTTTATTACCTTTTAGTTGGACAAAAAAAAAAAGAACCTCAAATTCCTGCTATCAGCCACTTCTGGGTTTTACTGAGCAGCAGAAAAATTTGAAACGCTTGCATTTCCTTCCCTCTTCCATGCAAATATCACGAGAGGGCAAGGAAGAGGCAAAGAGTGATACTTTGCTCCATCTTGCAAGACATAGAGATGGGATGTGGAAAAATGAGTAGGAAATTTCCCCCAGCCCAAGAAGACACAGATAATTTTTTTTTTCATGATTCCCTCAGGATGATATAGCTCCTCGCTGAGGCTAAAGTTTTGTATGCCTACATGGCACAGAAAGGAAAATTTGGATTCTCTACTTAACAAAAATCAAGGACTATCCTATGGCAGACATTCTGGTTATGAGGCTTGAAATGAATTGTGTATGTTCATATACATGCAAATACACTGTAATACTTTTCATTCAGAGTTCAAAGAGTGACACTGAGACTGAGCTACCAAGTTTAGCATCCAGCTCTGCTGTTGGTTCTTCCATGAGGAACTCCTATAAGCATGCCTCTATAGTTTATGTATGCATATGTTTATGTAATTTTGCTGAGGTAAGATGGATTATTCCGTCCCCTCTAATAGCCAAAAGAAAGCTCCAAGTGTGCTGTTTTTTAATTGGCTTCTGAGGATGTGGCCCAATTATCTGCGGTTGCAGGTTATGTCCAACACCTGCATCGTTTCAGTTGGTGCAATATAAAGGGCCAGTAGAGCTGATGTTGAAGTATGTGGTGGGGTTGCTGCTGGGATTGGGGGGTGATGAGTGAAAGTGGTAAGGCTGATAAAACTTGGCTTTGGTGCATACCATTCCAGGGACCCACAGGGAAGGGAAGGAGTTGCCCAGGGTGGTCTCTTGTGTGGATCATCTCCTTCAGCTCTGATGTGGAGTAAGAGAAGGGGCGGGAGGAGCAAGATTTGGGTGCTGGGAAGAGAACTGTGGTTGAAGCAGTAGCTTTGGACACTGTCTGACTGGCTTCATTTTCCATCCCTGCCTAAGACAGTCATTCAGGAGACACGTGAGGTGTGGTGCCTGAAAGCAGCTGCTTTTGCTGCACTCCACTGTGAGTGAAAACATTGGTGTTGCTGAGAGGGGAACAAACTCCCTTCCCTTGCTCTGCTGAGCCCATGCCATCCTCCTTGTCCACGTATCAGTGCTCATGTCCAGCCAGGCTCATGGGACACAGCCTTGTTTGGCATTTCTTGGCAGCACCTGAATGTACCCCGAAAGCAAATAATATTGGAAGCATTGTTGTTTGATTCCCAGAGGCAATGTGGTGTTGTTGAGCTGTTGGAGGTTGACTTCTGCTTGCCTGTGGAGCTAGTTTGCAGGTGATCTACCAGGTAGTTTCATGGCTGATTGCAATATCTGTTGAAACTTTTGTAGACCCCCATTTAGTCCCTGGGACCAAGGCCTTGGTTATGCTGCAACCTACAAGGCTCCATCGTCCAACCGGGACTTTCTCGCTATCTGATTACAAGGGATAGAGACAAAGGCTGCTCTTGAATAATACATAAAATCTATTTAATATTAATCCTGTTGTAATATTTAATTCCAGAAACATATCTGGAAGAAAATTAATGCATGAGGTTATTTGAAATTATTAAAACTATTTTTATTAAACTTAGTAGAACTGTTAACTATTATTATTGGAATTTACAGTGACTGCTCTTGAAAGTTATTGATATATTGCCTAGTGTTACTTCATTGAGAAAGTTGCACTCATGTTCAACATTGGATTGTCTTTAGCTACTGCCTCTAAAAAGTTCTTTGGCAGGGAAACCATAGGAAACCATGTGGAAAAGAGCTGAACACCTTAATTATCAAATCACATCAGCTACTGCAATTAGAAGTATTTAATCAAGTGATAAAAAAGGACTGTTCAAATTTTAGTTAGTAATTTTTTTTCCACACAGAATTGAACTGATGCAACATCTGAATGTTGTTGCTGTGGTTGAACTGGAGAAACTTAAAAATCTGGACGTGTCTGAACGTGCCCAATGCAAACTCTGTAAGCAGCATTCAAATGCCGGAGCAGAAAATAGCACTGGGGCTTTTTCTTTCTTGTCTTTCTGGTTTTGAGCAACTAGCGAGAGGAAAAAATGTCTTCATCTGTAGGAAAACTTGAGCAAAAAAAAAAAAGCTAACATCTTGCCTTTAACCCTCAGATGACAAGTTTATAATTATGCCTTCAGCTATAGCTGTAGGAAGGACCTTCTATCTTTGCAAATGGCAAAGCCCTGTCCTCAGTGTCAGTGCTTAGGGTTTTTCCATGTATTTAAGCCCTGGATGGGGCTGGCAGGAGAGTAGCAGGGTACATGGGATGCGAGCAAGGAGCATGGCTCCAGGATTGGCACTCATCAGCAGGGAGAAAGAGGAGAAAACTTATGTTCTGCCACGTCTTCCAGAGGGTATCTGTGCCTTTTAAAGCTAAATACAGCAAGATTAAAACTAGAAATATTCTAACTTTAAAAAAAGACTCAGAGACATTTGAAGGAGGCATAGTCAGTTAAAATCTCCTAGCTATTTTTTGTTTTGTCATATTTTGTCTGTCTTAATCATGAATATTTGTCTGCTTAAATATGTGGAGCTTCTGTGTGATCAGCATTCAAAGTATTTCATTGGGATCTTTAAAACCTGCACAAATTCATGACAGAATGCAGTCTCCATGGATTTGCATGTGCAATCAACTTCCAGTTATTTAACTAGTGTCTTAGCAATTACATCCTTTAGCAATACACATAGCAAATCACAGTTCCATTTAATAAAGTGAACTTCTATTAATCACTTCCAAAGTCCATTTAAATAAGCATCATATTCCTTAAAAACAAGAGTATGTCATAAATGACAAGGTAATTATTGCGAATGCCTAAGTCTGGGTAAAGCACAGGGCTCACAATACATGTTTTAAGATATAACAATAAAAAGTTAATTGAAATACTTCTATAATGCTCCCATAATTCTTGTCCTGCAGTATTTATTATAGACCCACAAACAGCAAATATCATATAAATTAGAGATTGAACGTGCCTTTAATAACATAAATGGCAAGATTGTAATATATTTTTATCCGGTATCCTTTAATGGATAATGAATTTATTTCCAGCAACATATTTTCTTATGACATACTAATATATGACTTCTTTGACTGCCACACAATTTGCAAATTAATTCAGCGTTCTTTTTTGTGTATTAAATAATACTTTGTATTATTTAGGGCTTGACTACACAGGCACTTAACTTGTTCCAAGAGAGGTAGCACTGACTTTAAAAGATCCAAATTCACACAGTATGTTTCGATCTCATGAAGCATAGTCCTGTGCTCTTATTTCTGTTGGATACAAGAGTTTTTTTTGATACACAGTAATATACAACGTACTTGCAAACTGTTTAGTTGTTTTCTATTGCCTTCCCAAGCTGTTTGCACCTACATTACCCAGTTTTACCTTGCTCTGCATTATTACTTGCTCCTTAATTAGTATTAGCTTATATCAGGTGCCACTTTGGTGTTTAATGGTGTAATGACCAGCCAGATTCAGGTCTCTTCAGAGTTGTGAAGAGCAGAGCTGAGTGAGGAGATGCATGGAGTATATATGAAAATATCTTACAGAATGCATGAGCTGCCATTAGCTATTCATGCAAGCTCCTAATTAGACCGTGGAAGATAAGTACATTAATTAATGAAGCCATATTCCCTAGCCTCTGACAACATTGATGTTTGCCTGTTTGCAGGTTATGTTCTCATGCTTTTATGCCATGTGCTATTTCTTCCATGTTGAAGACGGGCTTGAACGGATGAACAGTGGTTCTGTCTTCTGGTTTGGATTTTGGGCCAAATTTGATGTTTTGGAAGATTTCATTAGTGCATTAAAATGTTTAGGTTAGTTTTTCATGTTGTGGTATTGCCCCAATCAGACATTGCTCAGCTGAAGGACCATTTGTTAAAACCTCCCTAGGCGGGTGGGCCAGGCAAGTCCTAGCTTCACTGGCGATGATTAAGGGTGGGAGTCACACTGGGAAAGAATGAGTAACTGCTATGATTGAGACCTGACATTTCTCCTGGATGATGGATCTGTTATCTCCATAATGAGCGTGTTTCAGTGAAATGACCCAATTTTAGAAGTTTAGAACATTTTCCTAAATTTAGTTAGCTAGCCTTTACCAAAAGCTTATGTCTACAAATCTGCAGGACTTTGGTAAAAAGATTTGCGAAGAGAATTGGGAATAACTACCTGGCAGTCCCCAAGGATGGAGATACAGAGGTGCATCCTGCATAAGGTGTAGGATTTCATGTTTGGAGTCTATAAAGACCCATTAGATTAGTCGGTGCAGGAGCAAATCAGTGGTGGTAAAGGAAGATTCTGAGGTGGTCAGGGGCTGACAACGTGCTTCATAGAAAGGGAAGTTAATGCCAGATGAAGCCTCAAGTTGGTCTTTTGTCAGTAATTAATATGGTCATTACAACTAATAGTTTTTATGAGCTGGGAGAGCTGCCTCGCTTGTGTAGGCTAATTGCACAATATTTAGCAATTTTTATGCTGATAGAGGTTAATAGCTGGACATCTCCCAGAATCCAGGGGATAACAAGAATACAAATGAGGGTCATAATCTAACCAGTTAGTAGATAGCCATAGATCTTATAAAAGTATAGGAAACCAAAGGTATTTTTAATAGAGATAAGGTACCTTACATGATTTTAAATAGCTATGGTTTATTTTCTGCAGGCATAAAAGCTCTTTAGCTCAAACAAGTCTAACCCAAGTGGAACCTTAGCTGCTGTCTTCTATAGAGGAGGTTTGGTCCCTGATTTAGGGAATGAGAGGTCATGGCTAATGCCTTCGGAAGAGGCAAGGAAGGGCCCATGGACCTGTCGGAACCACAGGCTGCTGCTCCTGCCATGGTGCCTGGATCAAGAGAGGGAGGGAAGGGAAGAGGCAGCGCAGCCTGTGGCTGTTGCTGTGAGGAGAAGAGCCCCCAAATTGCCATCAGTACCACCCGACAACTGAGACCTCCCAAGCACACCTGTGCTAGTGAGTATCCCTCTCCATTCCCCACCTTTTTATCCTTTTTCTAAGGAGAGACAGAGAGAGGAGAAAAAGAAAGAAAAGAGAATATTCAGCATATTATCCAAAATTCTCCTTTCTTTCCTAAGAATAAAGTCATTCATGACCTAGTAGTTTATTAAAGCAGTGAACTAAGTTCTGTGCTAATATAAATGTGTCCTGCCCTATTAGCAATATAGCTCCTATTTTCTCATACTTTCAGGCCGTAAAAATTTTTTGTCTGTTTGATTAGAATTCTTATCGCCATATGCTTAAAAAAAAGGAACAAACTTGTGTATTGTCTTGGCTTCAGGTTAACAGAGCAAATAAAAATTCATAATGGAACCTAGTAAGGAAAATCTTTGTGTTTGTCCTTTAGGTTCATCTAAGTGAATTGATGCTTTCTCTCCTTTTCAACTCACTTGTCTATTTTTTATGATGAATATAATTTTAATTATGTTGTCCATAATATTCAGTTGATCCAGAAATGTTCTTCCTGCAGATGCTCCTATTATTCTTACTCTAAGCAAGGTCTTAGTTTTGAAGACCCATGTTGTTGTAGGGCAGTTTGTTTGAGCCCAGCTTTGAGGACACTGCACTGCTAGGAAGTGCTGAGCCTTGAAATATTTTGTTTTGCAGCTAGGAGTTGCACGCAATTCCAGAAATGTCTGTGGTCCCTGGGTACTGCAACATCAGTGTTCCAGGTTCTGCCTGCTAGCCCACATTTTAAAGCAGTAAAACAACACCCACGTTTTATTCAGAGTGAGTTCCAAGTTTCATATTCAGAATTTAAAGAATCCTTAACCTACCACTGGATTTTTTTTCCTGTCATTCAGTTCATTATGTTGCTGCATATATGGCTGATTCATAGATCCTTCTGATCTGAATCATGCTCTTTTCTATGTGCATTTGTCTTTCTGTAAGAATTTTTGAAGGCCTTAAAAATGTGTCTGGAAAGCACAGAAGCACAATACCTCTAGAAAAACAAATTAGAGGTGACTCCAGAAAGATTTCAAGAAGAAAAACAGTTGTTTTTACATTTTATTTCTCTGAAATTCTTAGTGTTTGGGTATTGCAGTTGAATATTTTGTATTGTGTACAGAGTATCATTTTGGAAAAAAGCAGTGTGTGTGTAATGGTGACAGAATCACTGCCAGATTTAAAAATAAACCCAGCGGCGGCAGCAAAACACTCTCCCTTGCAATTTGTCTCCCTGCCCTGGCATTCCTTGTGTATTGTCAGTTATCATCCTTCACAATTAGATAACTATAAAATGGGTTTTATGAGAACCTAATGTGATTCTGCATGCACTGACAACCATGTGGCATACATCACATAGCCATGCTGCGGAGAGGAACTGGAGTAAGTTATGTGGAAGCTTTCCACAGTCTCCTTACGTGACCTTGCGCAAGGCCAAGAATGTTTGAGGTCAGAGGGAACATAAATATTCATTTCTACATGACTCATTCCGAATACTTCACTAAGGCAAATTCTGGAATAATTCTAGTTAACCAGCACTGAAAACATTTTGGACATTGATCATTAATGTTCTATGTGTTGGCTTGGCAAAACCATTTTTTCCCCACACTTTTGCTACCAGAAAACAAAATTAAAACTTTGATCAGACTGCCCTCTACAGAAAGCGCAGTCGTCTTTGGTTTTCTTGATGTGATACCTAGAGTTTATTGTTGATGATAGAAGAGAATTGATAAGAGATGTGTCACAGTAACAAACTCATCTGCAGTTATCAGGGGTGGGGAAGGAAGACTAGTAGTTATTTTCCAAAGTATTTTAAGTACCTGTTTTGGAGGAAATGTTCTTAAGAGGGCATCCTCTGCAGGAAATGCACTTAAAATGCAGCTACTTTACTGTTTCTGTGGCCAGAATAGCATGGAGGCATGTGGGCCCTGCTTGTTGTGATACCTCCAATGCTTTTGATCGTTGTCTGCTCCCCAGATAACTAACTCACATCCTGGCTCTATTCTCAGCTTGTCTCAAGAAGTGCAGATCCAACAAAACTTCCCCATAATGCTGTCTGATCACTTCTCAGTAAGCGTGGATTCTTTAAATGACAAGTGCTTTGAAAGTCACAGATTTGAAGCACTTAGAGGCCCAGTAAGTTTTCCCTCAGCTACTGGATCAAGAAACACTTGTCAGTTACTTGCATGTCATGAACGTGTTCTGTCTTTTCATTCTTTAAGCTATGACCTGGTAGGTGTGTGTACTGAAAAAGGTTTCTCTGGAATTACATCCTTGGACTCCCTCAGGTTAGCAGTTTTCCACTGGAGAATGCCAATGGAGGCCAATGTACAAAAGTGCAAGTTTTTGTGGGACTTGATAAATCTGTGGAAGGGAGAGAATACAGTTCCTGATAGTAGACACATTTTCCTGATACTTATGGATGACTTGGGAAACACTTGTCTAAAAATAGATCATTTCATGTAAAAAAAAATTTTATAACTTTAGTTTCTTTTTTTTTTTGGATGGTAAAATGTCAAAAATGCAACTTTCTGACTTGCTCCATCTCCCAGTGCTTTCCCTACAGACTACCTGTTTTTATGGCATCCTCGAGGATTCCCAGTCCTCCCCAGCTCAAAAGGGGCAGAAAGTTTCTCAGAGTTTGTTGCCTTTCCTATTTTCTTTGGCCCGGGAGCTGTGTAAGCGTGTGTAAGGCATGCCAGATTCCAGCTTCACATGAAATACTTACCCAAAAAGCATCAGAGAAAGCATTTAATATTTTCTTTTTGAATCTGGCCAATTTGAAAGTTTTGAGAAATTGCATTGTTCAGTTGAGTTCTTTTATTTATTGGGGGAAGGGGAAGGTTGTTTCTTTCCCACACAAATGGAAATACTCCGTGGTTAAATCTCTGAGCCTGCAATTATGCAAATGCAGGATTTCTCATGAGCTCATCAGCCAGAGCAGAATAAACTGAGGTTGAAATAGATGACCTTCCTTCAGACAGCCCATAAACCATTCTGTAGGGATTTTATTCTATGGAGACTCAAACTGAGTAAAATAATGAAATATATTCTCAATGATCTGAGTCGTTTCCATATTTTAAAAACAAAAGTTGTTATTGTTAGAAAATTTGGTCAAACTGCATGAAAGATTGTTTGGATGTTGGGAGCTCTGTTTCTTTAGTCCTAATTAAGAGGTCCTTTTGGTGCCATGCGGAGCATCCTCAATCCGCATTCAATTAAGCTGTAGCTGATGACATTTGGCAACCGACATGAAGACTGCAGAGATTCTGTATCTGCTGAATAATACAAGGTTTTTTTTCCCCTCTCATGCACTGTAGTTATGAAAATAGGACACCATAACATTTAAGGTAACACTGTTTTTATTCAGTAAGTTCATTTTTGAACTACACTTATGAAAGATGAATATATAATTCTGTTCAGCGTAATCTTACTAATCTTACAAAAAACTTTTTTTTAGAAGACAAAGCCTGGCTGCTTGACTTTTATTTTCTTTGAAAGACACCTTCATTTTTTTGGAAGCTCACTGTTATTTTCACGATATATTTCTAGGCATGGGCCCATTTCACCACCCATGTTCCTAGACTGATTTGTTTTAGAACCAGTACTATAAGCATATAGAGAAGAAATCTAAGGTCAAGTTTAAAGTAATGGAAGGAAGGTATTGTTCTTCCGGTAACTGTAAGACATTACAGCAGTGGAAAGAGAGCCAAATGGCCTCCTTATAGTTAATCTTCTACATGTAGCTAAATGTGCTACAGATTTCTGAAATCGTGTTCCCACACTGTATCCCTATCATAAATTTTCTCTTATAGCACGTTTACTGTATGAAGGATATATTTTGCAGAAGTGGGCTCTTTCTGTCTTTCAGATTAAAAATAATTCCTGGTATCTCATGGAGGGCTCGGTTGCAATGACGCCTGTTTATTCATAAGTCTAAATTCCTGCTTCTTTTTATGGTTAGGCTTGTAGCTATAATATGACAATAACAAAAATATTACAAAGCATCATTTAAATGCTTGCAAAATCAGCCCTTTTTTCTTTTGTTTCTTCTGGGAATGCTGGGTAAATAAGTCATTTTTAAAATACATTATAATTAAGTGGCCAAGTTTCGTAATGTCCCTGCCTACTTATTTTTTAGTTAAATAAATAGAATCTGGAATTATGTATGTCTTGCAGTTGGACATTAGAAAAATGATATATGCAAAATCTAGACATAAGAGTTGGAATAGGAAATGTCTCTGAAGAAAATATTCTCAGAATTCAGCTCAAAACATCAACCTTCATACTATCATTGTGAGTCCTGAGGCATAAGTTACACTAAATAGCAGATTTTTCAGGACAACATTTTTTGGTTCTGGATATGCAAGGAGAATTCCAGGGAAGTGTCTCTTTCTGTTCATTTTCAAGGATACATTTTTTGACCCATTTAAGTATTTAGAGACTGGAACAACCTAAGTCTTTTTAGATTATAGCTTTTAACTCTGTAATGATGTCGCCTGGAAGCAAATATACACTGTTTTAAAATATGTTAAATGTGAATAGATGCTTTTTTCTTTTTGATTGGGACTATTTTCTAATTATATCAAAATGACCTTTGTCTTATGATCTTTTTCCTTCCCTGAACACTTGAAAATCTCAGCTCAGAAGAGATCCTTTTTCCTGTAATTTAAATCTAAATAATATATAAGTAGTTTTATATTTACCTTCTAAATTAAAGTTATATTTTTGGCAGCAAGAATCAAGGAGCCGGCTGCTGGAAAGAAGGAAAAAAAAAAAAATCTTCTTCCTTCCCTTGTTTTGTCCTAGCTCCTTCCTTCCTGTGCCAACAATCACAATTCCCTCTTCAAAGGGAACATGCCTTGAGTCAGAAAAGCCTGACTTTTCAGTTTTCCTCTTGCCGTGAGCAAGCTGCAGCACATTCAGCAGTTCTCCTGCAGGGCCTTGCTTGCTGGACTCCTTAGGAAGCTTCTGAGACGCTATGACGTGTGCTAACACGGTTCCCTAAATTATATCCTCACTAGTCTAAGCGAGAGAGAAACCATTGAAATGTTTTCTTTTGTTGATCTTTTAGAATTTTAAAATCAATTTAGAATTGCAATACCAGCATACCTGGTTTCATTTTTGCAAAAGCTAAGAATGGTGTGATCCAAATGCATAGAATTCATTGCATAGATGCAGGTCAGCTCCATACATGCAGCTGGTTAATACACCTGCGAAGTGTCAGACTTATAGTTCATAGTTCTCTGTGGCATGTTTGGTGAGTCTGCCTACTCTCCAGACAACCAGGAATTCACAAATAATTGGAGTAGAGTCATGCTTTATCATGAAAATTGGCAGGCCAGGAAATTTTGCAGTTAAAGCTAATGTCTCCATCTTTTTCCCTCCCTCTTAGATACCCCAAAGATGTGAGCCTGGACCTTAGCCTCTGCAGGCCTGAAGCACCGATGTGACAGTAGGACTGGGGTCATGGTTTGTCTTCCTTAGGCAGCTTTGCCAAGTCAAAGATCATTGTACTGCACATTTTTTACTGGTGGATAAAATCAGCCCATTTCCCTCTTACAATTATTGTTGTGGGTTTGTTTGTTTGTTTGTTTTTTAATTTTAGGCATTATATTTGAGTCAATGTCATCAAGTAAATTAAATAGGAAAGAAAGATGAAGAATAGCTACAATATGTGCATATGTGAATAGTTAGTTGGGAAAGTAACTTTTTCCTGCACTTGACTTTTATTTTAGTTGTTAAATTTTATTCACTTCTGGGTTTGAAGTATCTGAGTTGTTCACAATGTGAACTTTACAGATTCATAAGGCAGTCGAATGGTTAAAACATAGACACAAAATTCTCCTTCATTCCTGAAAGATAGGATTCTTCTTCCCCAGTTTAAACGTTGGGTCCTTTTTTTCCTGCTTTTTTAGGTCACAAATAGTGATCAAAAAAATTGTAAGCCATCTTAGCTGTGAAGTTTCTTCCTTTTCTGTTTTCATATCAATTTGAACCTCTGACAATGTCAATTTGGAGGCAAAGGGGAGTGGAATTTGGACCTGCACTAGAGGCACAGACGGTGTGTGTCAAGAGCTGAGGAAGTGCATGCAGGTTTGCCTGGCAGCCGCTCGTGCTCGCATGCATTCCTTAACCCACAATGAAATGATCCAGTAACGTTCCTTTTCAAGACATAGGTAAAGACAAAGCAAAAAGTGAAATTTATGGTAGAAATGTGTGGGCTGGCTGGCAGGAAATATACAGAAACGCTGATTTTTACATTTTCTAGTTCTTTGACTCTTTGCACCCAGCACTGGACAACTTGCTGGGAAAATGGGATTGCTAGCACTAATGAGTCAAATATTTGTGAGGAATGCCAATTATATAACCACTCAGAGGCTGAAAGAGCACATTTCTTTCAACTGTGCTGCAGAGATGGGTTGGTTAAACAATAATAGTAATTAGTATAATTTGCTAAAAAATAGCATTCATCCACTAGTGCATTGCAGATCAACAGAAGTTTGAAATAGGCTTTGTAGCATTACCCTGCAATCACGAGGCTCTAAATAAATAGTAAACAATTGTATTCCACTTTTGATATGTTGGAAAGACAAAGCAGAAAACCATGAAGCTGGCCACACTCTTAAATGCTGAAGGCAGTTCCAGAGAAACAAGGCAGGACCTATGTCTTATTATTTGTGTTGTGGCAATGCTCAGCAGCTCTACTCCTGGGACAGCTCCCCCACTGAAAACACATTAGAAATATGAGAAATATTATGTGATGCACAGAATAAGTGAATAGTTCTCAGCACACTTAAATAAACATGTCTTTGAATATTTGAGTCAGAGGGGCAGCTGATGGCAGGAAGCTATTTTTCCTATCAACTTGCTTTATTTTATTCTCTACATACAGGCTACTATAGCTTATGACATATGGTCCACTTAAATTAGTCAGGCAGTAGAAACCTTGCTCATTCTTCTCCGTGTGTGAAGCCAAGATGCCTATTAATAGGAGAAACCTTGCCCTGGAAGAATGTGCATGCAGCAGTCAGTCTCTGCATGGAGGAAATGAAGGATATGATACTATTGGGAATAAAATGAATTTCTTACGTATTACAGCTAGAACTGCTATAACCTAATACTGTTCTGAACAAAGTGGAAAAGTGCTGTTAAATCTGTATGTTTAGGAGGTGGTATGCATAATGACTTGATGTCTGTATTATCCAGCACACTGACTTTCCAATGTCATCTCCAAGTCTTAATGGACAACCTCTGTCATGCTACCAGAGCCCAGAAAGGGGAATAAACTAAGACCACCAGCTAAGACGTTATGTAATGTGCTGTGGGTATAAACATGCCATCACATATTGAATATAAACGAAAAGCTTTATCCAAAGCTAAAAAAGATGCATATAAAAAGTGTTAGTTAAATATGTCATTTTTTCTTTTACAAGACTAGAAATTTTGTAAGAATGTTGCACCGAACATACTAACATGAAACAATCTCATTAAAAATGTCCATTTTGCTACACTCATGCTTTGGTGTGAGATTCTGAGAAGAATCATTAAAAATAATAGTGTGTATGAAGTGAGTTATAGGCCTTGCTCTCTGATGATTATTATGCAAGAATTAATATAAATGTAAATTTCCACCAACCTCAGTTGATTACTGCAATATCCAGTCCTCTGGTTTTGACAAATGCAATTTTTTGATCATGATCCTGTACAGTAAAGCACTACAGAGATCATTTTCCTAGACCATCACTTTGACTGTCAAATATAACACTGCTTTTCTATCAGATATAAGCAGCTTGTCTTCACTTTCAAAGCCCTTCATAGCTTCACCTCATCCTACCTATCATCTCTTATTCAGGATGAAGAGATCACTTCTTTCACTGATTAGCACCCGATGCCAGCCTCCTCCATCTACTTCTTGGATTTTCAGTCACTCAGATTCAGGCTTTATTTCATGCCATTCCTTACATTTGGAAAGTGCTCCTTTAGACATCTGCAGAGCTACCTCATTTTCTTCCTTCTAATCCTGTCTGTGAGGTTCCCTTGCCACTGTGTCTTCAAAAGAAGTTTCAGAGTTGAGACTGAATTTGTCTAGTTTTGATGAATTCCCAAGGAAAATGTCTGGGTCAGATTCAAATAGAGAATTCCCAAAAATGGGAAGATTGGTGTTTCTTGCTTAAAGCCAACCTCTATCAGACTCTGTACAAGAGGCTGTTGTCTTGCAAGCTTTGGCCTATTGAGGGCCAATATTTTTTCTTCTTGGAGACAGAATGGGCAGTCCACCTGGCCTGTAGCAATGACTGTGGTAGGCCCTGATAGTTCTGTAGAAAGATGATGTTCCAGGAGGTTGTATGTGAAGAGTCACTTGGCCTTTTCTTTCATTTGAAAGGTGACGGATAGGAAAAGATAGGATACAGACATTTGAAATTATCCCATGTAAGTGAGGAAAGATTGGCTGGCCATTTCTGTGGGATGTTGTATCGTCCCTGAGTTGCCCAAATATCTGCCATAGAATGAATGAGTAGCTTGTATACCCTTCGGCTGGATCATCAACTTAGGTGAGTCTGTTTTTCTTTGAAGCAATTAAATTTGTAGCCTGTAGCCTTGGAACATGCCTGTATGTCGTGTTGAGTTTATTTTCTAATCCCCAGTGGCAATGACTCAAGACCAAGTCATCTCTTTGCAGGAATTACCTATGAAGAAAAGTGGAAACTCCGTGGTGTCTCTCTGGCATCTTTCCTTCCAGATGGTGCCTCCGTAGCTCTTCCGAAGAGGCTTGTGCAGAGCCAAGCTTGTAAGTGCTTCCGCTGATTTTGTTCTAAGCTGCTCTAATTTTGGTGAAGATTTATTTTGGGATGCTTGACAGATGGGGATCCCTGCCTTTCTTCCCTCAGGTGACCTGCCTTGTGCACAACTCCCAGCCACTAGATAACTCTCATGGATTTTGAAGAGACCGACCCCAGGTTTCCTTAGACTTCTCCCCTACTTCTCTTTGACCTCCTACAGATGGTCAGTGGGGTTTTCACCCGCAATCTGCTACTATTTCCAAATGCAAAATGGCCAATGTGCTCCTCAGCTACTCTGCATGAGGATGTTCATAAAAGCATGCAGACCCCTGTGTTACTGCAGAGCATTTCATTGGTCTTATGTTTCTGAGTAAAATCTTTAGAAAAAATCTTAGGATTTTTTAGAGAAGTTGTGACCAGATCCAATTTCAGATCCTTTAAAATAGGGGGGGAAAACATTTAAAACAACCTTTAATGTCACATTTTTGTAATTTATCAGTGGATCTTTACTCTTAGAAAGTTCTACTGGGATTTCTCCAATGCACCTAAAGGATGTAGATGGCAAGCCAAGGTCTTGTTGAAACTTCAGTCTAAAAACACCCGCAGAGCTGTACAGATTTCCCAAAATAAAAAATAAAATCACTCCCAGACTGAGCTTTTTTGCCAAGTTTCAGCATAAAAAAATATTTTTGTAGCCAAGTTATAAATCTCTGAAAATAAGAGTTTATGTGGAAATACTGATACGTCCTTAGTTATAGCGCTACTAAGGGCTATAGCACTCAACAATGATTTGATGCTAAGGCTATTAATCCCAAAGCAAACTTTCTTGGAAGAACTTGAACTTTAGAGGTCAATGAGATCCCAGAGGAAGTTGGATTGAAAACTGAGAAAAGCTGTTCTTGTCCATGTAAATCAATTGTTATTGTTTTCCCGTCTGAGAAAATTTTAATGCAAAGACTAAGGATTTACAAACAGGAAAAAGGAGAACTTATTGGTGATTCATAACATTGTTATTCTTTTAGATAGTGCTATTTTCAAACCTTGTCCTGAAGCAAAACTGAAGGACTAGGTGGCTCATTTGTGAGCCCTTGTTTTAAGTTTCTGGTCAGATTTACAAGGAAAACTAGCTACAAATTGTCTTCTGTAAGAAGTAAACCTCAAAGCACAGTGGGGAACAGAGAATAAGCAAGAGAATTTGTCAATCTCAAAATCCCACTGTGTTTGTTTCTTATTTTTGATTCTGAAACTTTCATTTCTTAAACTAAGACAAGCTCATCTGTCAATTAAAATAACAAGAATGAAAGTATTTTGATATTTGTCTCCCTGTACTGAATTCCTGCAAGTAAATAGCTTACTAACTAGAGTTGTCTGTGGGTGGGCTTATAATTACTAATTAATCACAACCAGCAATTAGTATGTCTCATTTAGTGCATTTTCTGCATTTTGTATTCTTGTTCATGTTATTCCAAAAAAAGCTTTAGAATTAGAAAAAGAAAAAAAGAAAAAAAACTGCTCAGTGGGAAAAAATATGTCATACTCACAAGTCTAGTCTGGTATTGGGTCTGTGCAGCAATGGAAAAGCCCATGTTGATAAACCCTGCCTTGCACAGCAATGCAGGGAGCACTAGGTCTGTTCTGCCTCTGCTTCAGGAAACGTGGATGGACCAATAACAAGACAGAGGGAACTAGGAATGCTGAGCACAAAGAGGAAGTTGTATCACAACCGAAATGTTCATCTTGTAGGTAACTGTTCAGTTATTCATGTTTTGGAAATGATAGTCTGTAAGGAGAAGACGAAAGATTACATCCTTGTAGATGTTTTCTCTGCACTGTCACAAGTGATATTTTGCTAGTACAAAAGTAGGACTCTGTCTTCCTGATGTTAAAGACTTTGTCTTTCTGATGTTATTCATTTTTAGAAAGTAGAGCACACAATGAAGAAATGTTTATTTGAATACAAAGGAAATAAAGGAAATCAGAAAGCCTGATGTAGGCACAAATGACATCAGGGCACCACAGATGCTTCAATTCTGCTGTACAGGATTTACCTCATAGAATTACGTCATTTGAACAATCAAATGAAACTTTTCAGTTACTTTGAATCAAACTTTATAGCAACACTTTTACCATTGAAAATTTTGAAATTTTAGCCTTCTTCCTCCATGAAAGAGAACAGATTTTAGTGTGTCAGATTTTCCCTGAGTGGAAACACAGCTTTGCCTTTCCACTAAAGCCACCAATCAAACTGCCAAGATGTCTCATTGCTTAGCTGCCTTCCAGAGAACATATTTTCAATCACAAAAAAGTCCAGAATGGTGCAAAGCCTCCACATAGTTGTACAGCTACGACAGTTGTGTAGCTACAGCAGCCCAAAGACCTGCTTTAAACCTTGAACTTCTTTAGGTTTCTGTAACCGAATCTTTGCATCAATAAAAGAGGGATGATAGCTGCTGCTTCTAAAAGTACTTTTTTTTTCACACTATTTTACAATATCTACAGAGCTGATTCCATGGATTTGCTTTTTTTTTCAGTTTCTGGAAGCAGAAACATCAGAGAAGCAGACTGCTGTTATGTGGAGGATGCACGTACTAAACCTGCTGATGACCACAAAGTGTACGCGTCTGATCTATGACACATAAAACATATAGTTGCAAACTTAATATCTGAAGTGCAGGAAAATAGAGAAGACTTTTAAGAATGGTTCACGGCTTTATCATGTGTCAACTGTCATTATCAACTTAAATAACTGATAATATCTATATGAACATAGAAACTACCAACACTCTTACCACTGTATCAGCATTGATCCTAATGTTTAAGTACCTCCACTGATACCAGTTGTTCTTTGTTTTTGTTTTGCCTTTTTTTTTTTAACCACTGCTTCTCCTAACATAGCTGATACCCAACAAGCAAAAATAATTAACAATTTGTAGTAAAATTATGAATATATTCCTTTGCAATTAGGTGAACAAGCAGCGCAAAGAACCATTATCTATAAGGAAATGAGTATTTTGTTGTATCTCTTAGTTTGAATTTAAGTAACAGAGAAGAGAGTTATGTTCAGATTGCATGTTCGTGGCCATACAACTTGGTTGCTAACTTTATTGCACACCCAGGGCTCATCTGCGATTAGTGCTTGGATGCCACAGTGGCTTCAGCGTCTGAAAGTCTGGCTTCTGTGCTCACCTATGCCAAGAAACTCACATAAACACTCGTGAACTCTCTTTCTTTTTTCTTATAAAAACACTAATTTTGGGCCGTTATTTTGTTTCTCAGTACTTAAAATCATTACAGAGCTGGATCCTTCCACTCTCTATGTTGGCAAAGCTCAGGTAACTCAACGGCAAAGGGAAGTCAAAGAGGTGAGGACTTGAAAAAGTAGCTGAAGGTATCTAGAAATGTATATATCTAAGAGCTAGAGGGGAACATGACATATGCAAATGAAAATAAGTTTAAGCTGATCTTCTGAAACTTTGTGACCAAGGCAGTATAGAGGAGAAGCAGGAAGCCCCTAATGCTGTAAAGACTGTAATTTATTAATCCAAACTAGTATCGGAAGAACCATGCCACAAGAGCTTAAGATTTCTCAGAGACTACATTTAATGTTTTGCTCACGAGGAATATCTTTGATCATCTGACTTTCATTTTATTAAAAAATAAACAGAATTTTTGGGAAAAAAACACCTCGCTTTACTAGTAGAATCTGTATGAGAGATTGTCAGAATCTTTTTTTTTTTTTTAATAGAAAGATGGACTTCTGTCTCAAAGATTAGAGAATGCTCTCTTCCAACTATATGGAAGAGATTTGACATTTGCTGTTTTAGTCACAATGTCTGTGCCTAATATTTATTGTGAGTTTTGTGCTGAGAGAAGAGGTGACAAAATCATTAGAACTGATATTGCAACAGAAGAAAATACAGCAATCTAATATGAACTCATTTCAATATCGTTATTGTGTGTGGATTTTTTTCCCCCTTCTTCAGAGTGGAGCAATAGCATAATACCCAGCTGCATGATAATATTGGCAAGCAAGGCCATGAATTTCAACTGCAAACCCTAAACACTGAATGTGCTGTGCTTTTTAAAGAAATCCCCTTTTGTATGAGATATGTAATACCCTTTTGTGCTGGAGTGGTTTGCATAATAATAGTTTTCTTTAGTTATTCGTTGTCATGTGATGGAGCTGAAAAGTGAGCTAGGCAGTAACAGCATGAAAGACAATTTTCCATTTTTCTCTACTTTTTCTGAGACATTTTTGTCTTTTAAAATGTAAATACTTCTAGCTATCTTCAGAGAAGATATCCATTTATTAACACTTCAGGTCTAATTGCTACTCTTCTTAATATTCACCTTCCTATTTGAGCTTTTTTGTTCCTGTCTGAAGAAACAGCAACATTATTTTCTTTGCACTCATGGGGAACCTCAAGTATGTTAAAATAATTGGACATATGATAATATGATCATCTGATATAAAAACTCCATTCAGAGATACTGACACCATGCTTAAAACCTTATGGATATAACAAATTGATTACAAATTGATTACAAATGCCAAGCCACATTTATATTTTATATATTTACTTTATTAATTGTGTAACTTATAACAGTTGGACATGTATTATACTGTGCCACTGAAATTCAACACCTAGCATACATATGAGAACATGTATAAGATAAAATTGCAAGAGTTCTCTGATGAGATTTCTCATATATAGTTTTTAAGATTCCTCTTGGGCTCTTCTATAAGTTTTGGTCTAGCCCATAAGTAAGGAATATTTTCAAAGAAGATATAATTACACTGCAATGGAGCTCACTCTTACTGCCAGGCAGAACTGCAGCCAGGGGAAGTTCCTCCAGTAAAGTTCAATAACCTGGGTCAACTGAGTGGAATATTTGGCATTATTCTGACTGATGTTATCAGATTATTTTTTCCTTTGAAATCAATGGAGTTATGCCAAGTTATACTAGTTGTGAAGTTGACCCTAAAACTACAAGTGGTTTTCAATCTCTGGCCTGCAACCACTGAGGGGAACTATTTCCAAGCACTCCTTGAAAAGTAACTAAGAAAGTGAGGCTATTACTATTTAGCTTAAGTTCACAGAGTTAAAGGAGGGCTCATAATTTTAATGAAAAACATTTAAAGGCTTAAAATTGAGAAAGGTCAAAAACAACTTGACTAGATTAGTCCAGGAAAGGCCACAAGTCAAATTGATGCATTCTGATAACAGATTATGAGATCTAGCGTTGCAATGGATACCGAGGCAAAAAGGAATCCTCCAGCACCCTGCAGCCTTTTTATAGCTCCTTAGACTAAAGGAAGGGGGCATTATACACAGTCATCCTATAAAACTGATGCAAATTAAATCTATTTATCCATTACAAATACAGCAGTTATATAATTTTACTAAAGTTATGTAAGTTTACTAAAATGTCTGTCTTTACTAAATAGGCAACAAGAAATCTTCATGGGTCCAGTAAGCAAAGACTTTAACAATTAATATGAGACACAAATATTGTCACTAAAATCATGGAGGAAGTCCTGGAATGTAGGTAAGTAAGTATTGACATGGTTATCACACTATAAATCATTGAATCGGGAATCTCACAACTGAGTCACAGGGTGGTAACATCTTGGAAACAGGAGTTGCTTCATGTCAGTTGACTACCAGAACCAGTAATGCACTGCTGGCCGAGTAACGTGTCATGCTGTCTGTTAGCAGCAGTAACATAGATGAGCAATTTCATTAAGGAATTTGAAGCCTTCCAGAAGGAAAAGTCATGGTGGAATTTTCTAAAAAGTTGTGCTAGGACCGTAAGGCCTGTGACTTGCTACGTCATTATAAGGCACTACGAGCTTTACTGCAGAAGGTGCTGGTGTGTCACAGGCTCACACATACCCATCCTGGGGATGCAGCCCCTTTTTTCAGTTTTCCTGGTCTCTTCCTTTTCCCCAAGTTCCCCCAAGTTCTGTGAATTTGTTGCTGCTCCTTAACAGATGTAGCAAGAACCTTTTGTGCTCATCAGTTTCTTTCATAATTTCTTGGAAGTGTTGAAGTTTTTGTTCACAGTATACTGTGAATGAGAATTAAATGTTACTGTTAAAAAGGAAAAAAAAAACTTTTCAAATATGTCATTTTCATGTGAATATTCCAGTGATGCAGATGGCCAAAAATCAGATAAATCAACCAGTGGATTTGTTTGATTTTCTGCAACAAGTGTTGCTTAACTCTTAAGGTAGTGAAGTACATCTATCAAAGGCAATACCTTCACCATTCTCTATTAATGATCGTCCTTGCATGATTTGTCAATTCCATCTATGTGTTATGTGATATATGACCTTTGTCCAGTAGTACAGGAATATGACTGCTATTAATTCAGACAGTCATTTGTATTCAATGGCCAGTATAAATCAATCCCAGAATTAAATTTCATTGTTGTACATTTCAGCTTGGTACAAATAGGCACCTTGGAAGAATCTTCGCTAATATAATGTAAGAGCAGTATTTGAAATTGCATTTAGTCAGCTAAGTTTCAGGCACAGAAGCAGCTTTCTGTCCTGCGTCCTCGTTTGCAGGGGGTGCTGCTTGCCTCTTTTATGTTTTCCTCATATATATGTTGCTCCAGCTCTGCCAGTTTGAAAAAGTCTCCCCAAAGAGGGCAAGGCTTCTTCAATATCAGTTTGTTGCCTCTTAGAACAAGCCCAGCTGTAGCTGCATTTGCAATTCAAATATTTCAGTGATTTGGAACAACCAGGTTAGGTTACATTCAAGTTCACTGTGCTGTAAAGAAAGGGTCCTTAGTTACCTTCCAAAATATGCCTGGCTGCAAGGTATGGAACATTTTAATGCATAATCATGTAAGCTGGGAGAACATTTCCTCTGTGCATGACTATACTGGTTTTGTCATTAGCAATTCACAGAGATTGCACCAAAACTCTGGACTCTAGTGCTGTCTAGGAAAGCTTGTGTGTGGATCCAAATATTATTGCTCATTTTCAGCCCATACGCTCATTACCACTCACTTCTTTTTGAAATATTTGTACATGACTGCACTGAGTGAGAGATTATCACATTAGGTGAGCTATTGGCATGTTATGTGGTAATTCCTATGATAGTTTCCCTGTAACATCATGTTTTGATGAATTTTATATGACAGCTGTCTATTTTTATGAGACTTTTGGTGAATTTTTCTTAGGTATAAAAATACCCATTTAGGAGGCAAATAACTGCAAAATCCACTCTGGCCTCTACAGCTGAGCAGCCGGAAGGAAGGAGGAGAGCTATGCTAACCAATACGATCTCATAGGACTCACGGAAACGTGGTGGGATAGCTCTAATGACTGGAGTGCTGTCATGGAGGGCTATGTGCT
>JAUBOD010000770.1:459733-477114 GCA_032353885.1 Nothura maculosa | reverse complement strand
CATTCAAGGTTGAAGATTATTCAGTAATATTCTACTTCGCTTCACCCATCCATCTATATGAGTCTGTTCAGCTTCCCTTACCAAAAAGATGAAGAAACAAAAATCCAGTCTCAGCATCCTATCCATGCCAATTTATCTTACCAAGTTATATTGTCTGCCACCCAAAAAGAGTAGGAAAGGAAATTGGCTGTATTTTGTGCTCCTAGTTATGTGTGTTACCTTTGGCAACACCCCACAGGTAGCTTGAAGCCGGCTCAGATGCTGTGGCCGGGTACCAGCTGCAAGACACAAGCACTGCAGAGTGATCTGGATAGGGGGGCTGTAGACCTTAACTTCTTTACGGCATACTTAAGCCTCAGCTTTTAGACTCAGGTGACCGAAATCATTCATTATTCATTTAAAATAAAAAAAAAAATCTCTGTTCATGACTATGGAGAAGAGTTAGAAAGTGACCCCTAAAGTTACAAAGCCTGAAAGGCTGGACATGCCAAATGTACCTGCTTAACTTCTGACTCATGGTTTCGAAGCCAGTCTCATTTCTCGATGCTTAAATCATGTTTCCTGAAAGTGTAAAATGGCAACACTACAAGTGTTGTGAGATAACTTTTATCAGTCCAAAACCAAAAATGCCTCTTAAAAATCACTGGTATATGCAGTAACTCCTGCCTTTATGGAGAGCTAAAGAATGCTACCTCAGCTTGTTTAGCAGCTGAAGATGCAACCATATCTGAATAATGTAAGTGAACATAAAACAACCTGTGAAGAAAGAAGATCATGAAAGATTCCTTTATGAAATGCAGGATTTTACATAGTAATCTCACAATAAAAGTTTTTCCCCTCACCTTAGCATTTCACCTCAGGGCAAATTCGTAGGTTTTTTTTTAAGCTATTGATTTCTTTGCATATCCTAACTTAGGTTTTTTTTTTTTCATTTCTAGCTCTCAGTTCTGGATTGCATTATCTTGGCACTGCCCGTTTCATTTTTACACACTGCCCTTGTTTTCTGCTTCATGTATACTTAAGAATACTTTGCCATTAAAAGATTTATTTTTTTGTCTTTGTATTTATCTATCTGTTGAAAGTTGATTAAAAGGTTAGGAAAAGACAATAGAGTAATTACGAATTTGATGGTGCATTACCTGCTAGAGTTCAGCTAAACCAAATGCTAATATTTCCTTCCAAACCCACATATTTCATGGAACCATAACAACATTGGACTAACCTCTCCAAGGTTTCATTCCATTCTTTCCAGTAGAACAAAAGACCATGAAGGTAGTGAAACTGGCCCAGGGTAATTTGGTGGCTCTTGTAGACCCTTTCACTCAATGGAGAAGTTCCTCCAGAGAGTGATTTAGAAGGCTGGAGCTGGATTAGAGGGATCCCAGCTTCAGTATTCAGTAAAATACAACCACAAACCAGTGCCTGTTAGGCCAGGCTTATTCTTCCTCTTGGAACAGCACATCACTGTGCATCATGGAAGTGAAATAGCAGATGTTTCCAAATACAGAGTAAGATTCACTGTGCCTGTCGGGCTGTCTTCCTGGACTGCAGACACACATTATAGTTGCATGCAGAAAAATGCTTCTAAAACACATTTTAGAATTGGGGAGGAGATCTAAAATTTTCAATAAGTCTCCTTGGCTGCTGTTTGAGAGATCCAGTGTGGGGGCAGTGGGCCTGTTAATGATATCATTCCTGCAGCTAAATCCCTGTGGAGGAGCCCAGCTGAAAGTCTGCAGAAGAATTTGACACCACCGTCAACGAGAGCCATCCAGTGGGTACCGCCTGGTGAAAGATACGGAGCTCCTCGAATAAGAGTCCTATTGAAAAGCGGTGGCAGCTTGGAAAACAAACCCAGGTAGTGGTTTCCAAAAAGCGGCAAACTCCATGCGAACTTGATACTCTTCTCAATTTATATTGATCTTTAATCCCCGAAGCCACCCACCAAACCATTGCTGGTTGCTTTTCAGCTTCTGTCTTGCTGAAACAAAGGCAGCAGTTGGTGATAGGCACTTTGTCTTGGGTAAAAATAGCTGTGTAAATTAGAAGTGGTGGAGGGAAGGTATCAGGTGGCTGTTTAGGACCATCTGTATCATAAACTAATGAACTTTTGATCTGTTCAGTGTACACTGTATCTGCTTATTGTTTATTTACTTAAGGGATTTTCTTTTTTATATCACAGATGGGTATGTTGCTTGTATATTCATGTCGCTCAGGACATACAGGGACAGAGAATAAGATTCATGGTAACAGAGACTATATTGAAAGTGCAGAGACCTCTGAATTTGATACAGCATTCCAGGTTCCCCTAATTTCCACAATGTACATCTCTGCGGCGCTTCAAGCTGCTGTTTAGACCAGATGACCAAGTTAGATGACAATATCATAGATCCAATAATCTCATTTTTCATTAGGACAAAAGCCTCCACAGGACTCCCTTTATTGAGTGACAGAAGCAACTGAGAAAGAGATGAAAATACAGTTGATACTAGAAACAGAATCCTGCCTTCTTAAGACAGTAAAAAGACAACATAAGTCCAAAGGGTAAGTCTGACTGCAAAAGTTGGAGGTTTTCTTTGCGTTGAGTCATTTCTCAAACAGAATACGCCAACAACCAACCTGGAGAACCTGGACCATCAGGACCGACATCTCTTTTTGTTTACTCATATGCCTGCTCAACAAGACATGTTGCCCCCTTTAACTAATGTTAAGTCTATTTCCTCACTTTTGTAAATTTATTTTTTAGTTCTTAACTGAAATTTCAGAAAAAGTCTCTTGTTGTTCTTGTTTTTGTTGTGTTCATTCCACAAAGGAGACTTAGCTTTTATTTAAACAGGATGACCCAAAACATTCAGTTCAGCTGCTAGATTGACTGCCACTGAGTTGTCAAATGCCTGTTATGAATAGTATACGGAAGGAGAACAAGTTGACCTTGAACTTGCTAAATGTTTTATGAATACTACCCATTTCCAGAAAAATATAAATATCTTTTCCAGATTTGCTCTTTTGCTCTCCTTAAGGTTGTTCTCAGTAACAAATGCATTTTGTCTTATGTTTGTTATATAGAAGGTTTGGGAAGGGGAGAACAACATTTTAATGATGAATTTAATGCTCGTGGATTGTAAAAGATTGATTATACTGTAGGCTAAATCCCCAGACTTAGCCAAGGGCTATGGAGAATATTGTAGCTATAATGCTAACACTGCTTCCTAAGACCTGTCAAATTCTTTTTTATAATTTTCCATTACTGGGATGATTGGATCTCGGTGACTATTCCTTTCTTGTAATTGGCTTTTTTCATCGTTAAGTGAACTCATATTTGATAACATTGTTTAAACAGATTAAATAAAAGCAATCATCATTTTCATCTGTCCAGCACACACAAACCTTTGCATTCCTTACAAAACCTAAGAATGAGATCTCCACACCTCAAGCTGATGCTGGAAACACTATTCCTAATGCACATGCTAGAGAAGGCCATGGGCAAGTGGGGCAGTTGGTGGTGGGGCATCCAGGTTGGAGCCAGCAGAGGAGCTCCCTACACAGAATTAATTTAAAACACTTGTGCACAGCCCTGGATTTTGATCAAACACTTCAGAAGTAAAAAATAGCATCTAATTTACTCTGCCATGAAATATATTGGTTCCTTTTCAAATACATTGGTTTCTTTTCAAAAGCTACTTTCAGCTCTTTCAGAATTTGCAGTCAAAGTGGTTTCTAGCTAATATATAGTTTTAAATGCTTTTCTGAAAGCCTCTTGCATGGCAGAGTTCATAACAACAGCTCCTGCTACTGCTTTAAGAGCACAATAAGGTTTAATCAGAAGGATGCACTTCACCTCATAGATTGCTTGTTTTCTGCTTTGCTTTATTCATCATAATCTTTACCTCCTCTTAGGGAAAAAAAGAAAGAGAGAACCAAACCCCAGAAAAAGAGAACCAGTGCCCAATATTGATCTCCCTTATCCCCAAGCAGATTCCCTTGATATGGATCGAACCTGTCTCTGTCAGTAACAGTTTTTCCAGGAGACAGTTCTATTTAAAATGTTTCACAGGGCATCTAGTTATTTATTCATTTGTTAGGAATGGTGGAAGAGACTATAATAGACGAGCAGGCTCAGCTGGCTACTAAACATCAGACTAGATCCCGTCCTATTGCTGCGGCAGAATGATCTTTCTGTGCACCGTGGAAAATAGTTTGATGATACATCTTGACCCAAGACTTATTAAAAAACCCATCATCCATATTAATTGAAATTCAGAATGCCCTCTGGAATTTCCCTGCAAACATTTTTACTGCAATGCTGTTTTTGGTGTTAGGAGGAAGAGGAGAGCAGCATGGGCTGCAGCCTGGCATGCAGCCGCCTGTGAAAGAAAGTTGTGCAGAGCAAGGCCTCTGTCGTGCACCGCGTGATCCTGCAGGTTTGGGAAGAGCTGCTTGTTACACTCTTTATTCCCAGTGAAAACCAGCTCGGTCTTTGCTTTGAGACCTCCACCTTCAAAAGGAAAGGAAAGCTGCAAATGGTAGAAAAGAAAGCGAGGTGCAGGCGCAGCCCTGTCCGGTGCCACTTGCAGTATCGCTCGTGTCACTTAGGGAGGCCGTCGGGGCGCCCAGCCCACGCCAGACATGGTGCGAAGAAACCCGAGAGCCCTTCCTCCTCTCCTGACACACTTACAAGACAAACACATGCTCCATTAAAAATAACACAGCTCCGCTACGATATGTTGCCCTCCCATGTGTCTGACTTAAAAATATGCCCCGCTTCACAGCGTTAGGCTTATTAAGATATAACATTACTGCTCTGCAGTGAGCGCCGAGGGGAGAGCTGGCTCGGCAGGGCAGCACCCGAGCAAACACCCGCTGCCTCCAGCACCTCCAGGTGCTTTCATTTTTTCCATAAAATGTGCTTTTATGTTTTTCCCTTTTTTTTTTTCATGTTTTGTTGTTTTCTTCTTCCACTTCTGAGGAGCTGTGGTGACATAACTGACGTTCCTGGCAGCTGAGGCTGGGAGCCCTAGGAAGCAATACAATATACTCCCTTTTTTTCCTTTTTTCTTGAGTGGATTATCAACTATCTAGTCTGATTTTAGCACATCTTGTTGGGGAAAGCTTTTAATGCTAATTTATTACCATTTTTTAAGAACAGGCTGCTGCTAGGGAGAATACCAACACCTTGCCTAAACATTAAATATTCTTTTGACCTTGCAATGGCGTTGCAAATGAACATACTCATACACTACCCGACGACAGAGGCAGCCACAGTCATAGCTGTAAGAGGAGGGTGAGGGTATGGGAAGTGGTGTAGGTTTTTGTTTTCTTCCTCTTTTTTTTTTGCATTAAAGATGATACACCAAAATTTTGGATATAAGTAGTGCACATAAAATGTGAGGCTGAACTGGGGGTTTGCAGGTGAAACACTGAAGTGGTTAGTTGAAGTGATTAAAAATATGATTCTGAAAGACCTTGTAGACAACTGTTCTGCTTGGTTCCTTAGTAATAAAGATAGTTTTCTCATCTTTTGCTTCTCCCCCCCTGGCTTTTTGGCTGGGCATTCCCTGTATATCCTGCCTGGGGAATGAGGAGCTGCCAGTTTTCCCCAGAACAGTAACCAGTGTGAAATTCCGTGCACGAACATCCCCATGAGCAGCCTGACCCCAGGGACTGGATCAATGTCGTTTGGTCACAAACATTTCAGATATTTAGCACTAATGCCTACATTAGCTCTTCTTAATTGTTTTTCTTTAAAATGTAGCTGTATCTCCTCCCCCCAGAAATATGTTGATTGATTCAAGTTAAACCTGATTACTTTGGCTGCCAGAATCGTATTCTCAAAATCACGTCTAATTTTGTTTCGAAATATACACTAAAATTAAAATTAATTTTATGAAAATCTGATTTTACAAAGGATTAAATTGTCTATATTGTGTACATGGAAAAAATACATACGCATTCTTTCGTTTTAGTTCAAATGTCCATACAAAGGATACCCACCACATGAGTACAAGTCCAGACCCCTCTCTTCCAGCTTGGACAATTCTCTTGGACAGTTCCCAGTTGCATTACCTGTGTCCGGAAAAACTCAAAATTAGAAAATACATAAAGATTGAACACAGTGTATAGAACATGAGGGATAATGCAGGGCAGAGGGTACAAAAAAATTATTATTTTCTATTTCTCACTGGTAAAAGTCCTGATAAGGCCGATGTTTGTTTGCATTCCCCAGACTTGCCCTCTGCCTAACATTGTGAGTCTTCAGTAAACACAAGGGCTGATATGACAGGCAGCTCGGCAGCTTTCTAATTATGTAAGTACAAATATCTACCCTTTGTTTTTTTCAGGAATTTCAAACAGTAGAACTGAATCTGATAAGAAAGGGAAAAGGTGAATTTTTATATTAAAATTCCCTCAGGGGTAGGGGAGGAGAATTAAGCAGAAGTATTTATGATCTTAAAGCAAACAGGGTGACATTTTAAAAGATATCCATGCAAGTGAGAAAGTGATTAATAGAGGTGGAAGTGGATTTTTTTTCTTTCAGAGTAATTTAAAACTCTTTTTCTTTCTTTTTCACTTGCTCATCTCTCATTCAACTCATTCCAAAATGGTGGGAGAGGCTTTGTGTTAGAGACTGTTTTCATGCCATGTAATTGACTGCAGGCAACAGCTTTGGGGTCCGATCCAGGGGTGCATGAAGAGCGTTTTCCAACGCCTTGTCACCAATGAGGGGGCAAAGAGAAAGGAACTTGGTGCCCGCTCTTTCCTCGCTTTGCTGAAATACATGACACGTTACATCTAACACGGGGAGTTACCTTGGCAAGCTGAGAGGATTCAGCCTCTCGAGTCTCTCCTTGGCAGCAAACGCCTCCACGCTCAGGCTTCTAGGGAAAATGGGCTGCGTTAAAGCCCGGTTTGATTGCACTGGTCATGGCTGAGGATGTTTTCTCTGACTGTTTTTTCCACACGTAGTAACTGTTTTATTCCTCTACGTGCCTTGCTGTGTAGAGCATTAAAGCAAAACTTCTCCTGCCAGGAACTTCAACAATAACAGAGTTAATTTTAAGCACCTGAAAGAAAAAAAAAATCAATCTATTGCTGCACCTTCAACACTTTTGTAATTTCTTTCCAATCTAAAATACAAGAAACCACATTCCTGTAAAAGTTAGGCTAGTTTACTAGGAAGCATTACACAAGTGCAGTTTATAAAGATGCCCTGCCTCAGGAGACGGAAAACTCTGGTGGAAATTCATGGTGAAACCATTTTTGCTATGGCTCAAGCCCTAGAGGGGAAGCAAGCCTTGAGGGAGCAGCGTGCAGGAGATGGCAGAGCCGGCACGTGTGGAAGCTGGGCTGGGAGCCGGGGGGAGCGGCACCCTCGAGCACTGCCGCCCGCTCCGCGCAAGGGCCATTGGCTCCGTACTCATTCCAGGTAATTAATTTACAACACATTAAGCCCCTGGGTGAAGAAGGATGTTACGCATCAATTGCATAAGAATAAAAAGTGCTATTGATTTAAGATTTCTCCTGTATCATGCACTGACACACTGAAACAGTCTAACAGTGTTTTAAGGAGAAAAAAAGCACCTTTTTCTGAAGGACAAGTTTGCTAAATAAGTGCACTTTATGTTTAGCTGAAGTATTGCTGGCACCCTAAAAACAGCATAATTAGGAGAATATGGGGTGCTGGACAGTATTGGCATTCACTCTAGGAATCAAATGCTTTAAGGTGATAATGCTTAGCTTTACAGTAAGAGTTTAAAATAGAAAAACACATTGACAAAGATGATTCAATGAATAAAATATGAGCGAGCCATACTTTGAGTGCCATTAATCCTGTTCAATGAGAGAGAGGTCCATTTTCCTCATGGAGTCATTGTGACCTTAATGTGTAAGATGTCAAAACAGTTGCAAAGTGGCAAGACACGGGAATGTCCAAACCAGCTTCGTTTTCAGGCTTTTCCTCTGTATTGCAATTATGATTCTCAGATTGTAACTCACAAAATTCCAAAATACAGCTCAGCTATGTAAGGAGTAGTGCTACTCAAGGGCTATCAACTAGCTGAGCAGCACTACTTACTTGCAGTTTAACTTCCCAAGAAGTTGGGATGCTTAGAGCCAAACTATTTGTGATTTTTAACAAATCGCCTGCCCCAGGCCACGTGCACTATGCTCCCCATGCAAAAAGAGAGGAGAAATATAGTTTTATAGAAGCAATACAAAAACAAGAGGGAAAATGCCCCAGGGTTTATAAATGATCTCAGGATGAACTAAGTGGATCTCAAAGGATGGAAGAGAGGGTGAAGTCTTAAAAGAAATAATTATTTTAAAAACTATTCTTCAACATTAAACTTGGCTATTTATGGACAACTCCAAGAAATATGTAGTCTCTTCTTTCAAAAGTAGAGTCAAAACTAAGCACATAATTCATTGTGCATACTTTAATGTCTCTCAAAGAGCAGAGAGAGCTTTGGCTTCGGTCGAGCAGTGTAAAACCTTATGTGTCCTTATTTATAGAGAGTTTGTGTTAGGTGAGACTGGCTATAAACTACTTACTGCCTTTCTCTGGAGGAATCTGATAAGCACCTTTATCTTACCCTCTCCTGAAGCCACAGGGATTATTTCTCAGCTGAACCCAGGTATAAATCTAGGTGTGCGCTGGTGCCTGCACACGGAGCATCCCTTCCCTTGGCCAACAAGCTGGACAGGCTGCAAGGGGACACGGAGGCCGAGCAGAACAAGGCGGCAGCACCGGCCACCTCAGCAGGCTGGTGGCAGCACCGGCCACCTCGGCTCTGGGCACGTGTTCCCGGCCGCTTCCCAGGGCTTCCCAGGCAGGGAGAGGCCGTTTCAGCAGCTTGTTTGGTTACGAGAACCCATTAATGTGTAACTGGGGTGTGTTCACCCTTCACCACATTATAATCAACAATTGGGTCTGTATTTTACAATTGTTTTTCTCTCACCACGACAGAGATAAAATCTTGCCATTTACTACACCTGTCTGCACAACACGACCACGCTGCTAATTCAAGCAGACCTGCCTCTGCACCAGCATCACGCAGTGCCCTGCGGTATTCTTCATTATTTAAAACACTTTTGCAGACAGTATCTGTCTAATCCAATGGGATTATGTCAGTCTACTAACTTGTGAATCCATAATATGCTGCTCATCAGCTCCTCGAGCTCCTGCTGGGGGCAAAACTCTTGTTTAAAGCGCAGCAATGCCATGTTTATATTGGAATTGCTGAGATGGTTCAGAGTTTTGGGATGGTTTCAATCACTGCTGTGAGCCACTGATTTACTACACAAGGATCTCTATACTCAGAATTTATTAATGGATTGCAAAGTGATCAATTACTAACAATTGCAAATGGATCAGACTGTCATTATGTGTGTATTGCTGTAGTTCTAGGATAGTCACTTACCCTATGGATGTATATGTCGTATGTGAATGTGTACCTATGAAAAAATACCAGCGTGCTACATAAAACAGCATATTAAACACATGCCTCTAAAGCAATAATCCATTTTTGTATTCTGTTAACTTCAGAGCAAGCAATTTTGTTGTGTCCTTTCAAAAAAAGACTTTTTCTGATGGAGCTTTATATATGTAACAGCTACAGCATCAGGCGCAAAGAATAAGTCAAACTTTCAAATAACATCAAAGAATGCAAATTTCAGGTAGATAATGGGTTTTTTTAAAAGCTATTCACCCGTATTTACTGTGTCCCTCTCCAGTATTCATGGATCATTATTCTTTGTAGCTCTTTTCCCTTCAGTGTAAGATTGTGGCATGAAGTCCACATTCTGAAATTACACACAAATATGTTAGAAAAATGGAGTGTTTGAAATCAATTCTAATGTTAAATGCAAAGGACATTCTGGGCTCATTAAGTAAAAATATCTCATTTAATGAGCAGGAAAGCACTGGAGCACACTGAACCCTGACACAAAGCAAATTATTTAAGTGATAAATTATATTTTATGGGGAATGTAAAAGTTAATAATACTCTGGGGTAAGGTAATAAATGCAGAGGTGTAACTAACTTCATTGACTGCTTTACTTACAAACATGCCATATGTACCTGGTTACTTGAAATAGTAATAAAAGGAATTGGCAGAAACGCTTGGAATCGAAGATTCACATGGAGACCTTTGTGGCATTCTTTCCCACTAAAACAATCTGTGTTTTATACTTTTCAAACTCATTATTCGCCTCCCTCTTTCACTTTATGGTATATACCTCCGGTCCTTGCTTTTCACTTTCTGTCAAATATTTGATCTTGCATTCATTAAAACTGAAACCTTCTTATCTACCAGAAAGGCTAATAAAAATCAGTGCTCATTTACCTTCAGTGATGCCCCAGAAATGACCTGGAACTTTACTTGGAGAGAAGGCTACATGTGTGCTGGAAAGAAAACAGCGAATCGACTTTAAATCTGGATTTTTAGCTTTGCTGGTGTGCGCAAGGCCAGTGGTGGTGAATGTCCCAGTGCAAAGCTGCAGAGAACAGGGCTCGTGTCTCTGTATGGTAACAGGGTAAAGGTTGTTAGGACGAGCTATCCATGTTAAAACCCACTCTATATTTTCAGGAATGCAAAAGAGACGATGAAGATCCTTGTCAGAATTCAGCAGACCAAGAGCACAATTTTAAGATTAAAGACTATTTCCATAATCTATATTTGGATTATACATTACTGACCCCGCTTTTTTCACATCTTCTTTTGTATTTACATTTCTATGACAACATCGTGTGCTTTGTTTCCACAGATGCATCAGGAAGGTGAATTTTAGGCCTGTGCACTGGACATTAGCCCTGCATTTGTGCATGGAAAAGACAGGAATTCACGTGGTGAGCACCACACTTGCAAGAATCCTGCAGCAGAGCTGGATAAAGGCAGTCAAATGAATCACAACAAAAAGATTAGATTTCATCCACTAAAAGCAGGACTATCTACATATATGAAACTATGTTCTGGGGATAAGAGTTGACAACCAGTCCTGACTTAAGCGAGCTTCCCCTCTGCATGACTTTCCATTTATATCTTTTACTAGCAATGGTCAATGACCTTGATGAAACCACCTAAGTGAGCTCAAGCCATCAGTCTGAATTTGGAAAGTCAAATTTTCATATAGTAACAGGAAAATCTTTCTGACCACATAATAGACCAAACAAACCTGGTGAAAGAAGGTTTCATTCAAAAAAAAGTCATCAGATTCTTTAATGAGTTCCAGTAACCAACAGTGAAGGCAATGCACAAGACACAATTTTTTAGGAGAGGAGATATCTTTTAAAAAATGTTATAATCCAAGATCCTTGGGTACAGAAGGGCACAACCTCCTCTCCACTGAGCTTGCAGCATCTGTGATAACAGAAACCACATCTTCTGTGTCTCCCTAACCAGTAGGTGCTGCTATCTCTATTTCTCCTCCAGATACTGCATTTATGTTTTTAGTTATATGCAGAATAAGTAATGTGCTGGTGCCAGTCAGATATTTTATATCACCAAACCCCCACAAGCAAATTTGTTTTACACAGCAGTTGAATGAAAAACATCCTGTTGAGAGTGCACACGCCAGGGAATGAGAACGGGAAACACAGCACAGCAACATGATTTAAATTAATTAAGTGAACATTAATACCTCCAAGACATTGCATTATTGCCTCATATCTTTAGTGGGAAAATCTGTAATTTACATGTACAGTATTTTTAACACTATCTATTAACTAGATATATACAGTTGCTCTGTTTAATTGATACTGTAAACAAAAGACCCATTCAAAAACATATGCTGCAATAATTAAAACGTTATTATGCTGACAGTGCCTTTCTTTGAGGAACTTGTAACATCTGTATTGACTGTGATAAGCATTGATTATCTAGCGTGATATAAATATTTGGGGAGCTAATAACAATCAGGTAGGATTTCAGCACATACTATAGACAGCAGAGATAAATTGCAGGAAACCTAGATCAAAGTTGGTTTGCGAATAAGTTTGTTTTTGTACTTAATGACTCAATATAAAACACACACACAGAAAACTGCTCAGAGATTTAAAGCGCAAGGAAATGCCATAATGAAACATCCCATCCTGTGCAGCGTTTCTGTTCATCTGTAGGCTTCTCCTTATGTAGTGAATAGGATGTCAGCACATAGAGAGCAGAATGAATTCAATCCATCAAGTACTTACTGTGCACGTTTACCAACATTAGACATTTCTTTGAATTATTAAGATGCTTTTTTTTGGAAAACTATATACATATATTTATATTATATATTAAAAAAATCATCCTTCTCCTTGGGTAGGTTAATATGTCAATGCTATAGGTCAAGAACAAACTAGTTCCCATTCACACTATATGAGCTGCATCTTTGTTCTGAGTCAGATGTATATTTATTCTGATTTGCTTTCATTAAATTAATAGAGGTTGTAGCAAGGGCTACATCACCTGCTGTGGTACTTCCATGTGCTTTCTCCTGTCTTTCCAATGTCCATCTGTATTTCCTGTCCATTTTCTTGGTGGTGGCACTTCTCCTACCAGCAGCTCCCTGGATTTCTGGACATGATGGAAGTGCTAGAGACTAGAGGAGCCCTAGGCAAAGAGACAAGGGGGTTTGGGCTTCAGTGCAGGCAAAAGGGCACGACTAAAACCAAGATTTTGCTGCGTATTAATTAATGCCATGTGCTCTCCTGCAGCATCATAGGCTGCATCCAGGGGCTGGGCCGGACCTCAGGCTCCACAGAGGCCGGGAGATCCTGGCCCCAGGGATGCGGTGGGAACATCCTGACCACAAGAACAGGGATTTTACTGCAGATGCAAGTGTCACCTCACTGCAAGCGAGTGAAAAGCCCCATCACCAGCCTCTGTGCCCTGGACAAGCCGGGTTTATTCAAACCTTGGGCCCATGGGCCAGGGCCGAGTAAACAGTGACTTTTCCGTATTTTCCGCAAGCATTCCACAGTAAGACACAGCGTGCAACATTTGTTCCTTATTAAGTTGTATTTTCATTTCTTTGCTGTAATTTAGGTCCTTCTGACACTGTTTAAATCTCTCTCACCAGCAGTGCATTAACTTGCCTCCCGCTAACCTCTGTACAGCTTTTTCTGTGATTGTGGTAACGACTCGTCCTCTTCCAAAGCACGGGGATTAATTGCGTCTCCAGTTATTATCTCGGCCTTGCTTCTTGCAGACTAGTGGCCTCTGATTTTTTTTATTTCTTCTTTCTCAAAGCAGCGAGGACGCCAGAAAGCCATCATCTTCGCACCGAGCAATGTTCTGCAGACACAACAATAGCTGCTTATTGCACCTTGCACAAACTGCTTTAATTACATTCAGATTACTGCTGCTATTCAAAAACATTCATTTACAGCGAAGAAGGTCCATGGACATTTACTGAAACTCCTTACAATGTGTAATACCTCGTCCTAGGCTGCAGCATAATGTGTTATAGTCTTTGGCTACTCAGAATTAGAGTGATTCCTATAAAGGAAATTTCAGATATTCACGGGATTTGATTATCTTAATATTATTATGGCTGTTATTTTAAATTAAATAAACTGATAGGAATGAAACTGAGCTGAATGTTGTGCCTTAGTACTGCAGTGGCAGCATCTCCATAAACATATTGCTTCGTCTGATCTGTAAGGGGTTAGAGTATTTTTGATCAAATATATATGAAAGTGCACGGTTACATATACTGGGTTGGTCATGGAGCTTATTTTGTTTGATAGCCAAACAACTCCTTCTATTTTCTGCGAACCAAGCTACGAGCAATGATGGCAGTGGATGTTACACAGGAGGGCAGGGAACCTGGGAAGGGATCTTGATAGCTGGTGTCTTCTTTCTTATTCTTGCTTTATTTTCTTCTGCTTTATTTATTTCCCTCTCTCTTGAGGTGCTTCTGCAACACTAATGTTAATAGGCTTCCACAGGACACAAGACAAACTGAGGAGATCATTATTAGCCATTTGTTTTAGAGCATCAACAGAAGTGATGCGGAGGGGAAAGGGTCTGGGCAAGAACTGGCTTCCAGTTGCTTAAAAGACATCAACTTAAAAGGCAGAAAAAAGTAATAAAATTTGGTGAGCTGATGTGTCCCATCTATTTGCTTTTGTACTTCATAGCAAATTTTAAAAATGAATTGCTCTAGTGCTCCAAGTGCAGCTAAGGAAGGTTTGCTTTGATTTACTCCATCCTCTACTAAATAAGCTCCTTGGCATATTGTATTTTTGAGGTTTATATTTACTGTTCCATTATCATAAAAAAAGTGCAGGATTGCTTAATTCTACATTTCAATTAGGATAATCATATTTTAAGCATATAAATGTGGCCACTTCTCATATAGCTTCCCACTACAAAGTAAGCAGGTTCTCAGTCTTAGGCGTCTATGTCTGTTTAATGAATCTTCTTAACAAGGTGGAAAGTAATTCCATTTGCACATTATGGGGAGGTGGGAAGTCACATTGAGGCAGATATTTCCCGTTCATTTCTGCCTCATACAGTTAATAAAGTGCATGAAAGCTTCACAGGGTTTTCAATATGCTGGAGTAACTGCGACGTGTTACTGTTATGTTAATGCTGGCGTAATTTGAGCAGACGCTTTTGTAAGAGCAGAGATGTCTGAGTGCATTTGTTTCCAAACAAGGGCGAGCCTGTGACAAATACGTGCTGAATAGGAGCAGGAGGCAGAGGGGCAGGGGACTGGGAATTTTTTTCAGAAATAAAACAAAACACAGCACAGGAGCCTATCTGTACGACCTTGATGTTTATCTGCATCTAGGACCTCAGCTTTTCATTCTATTTTGCTTCTTTCGCGTGAGTCTATCTCTGCTAAAGAAAGAAATTTGGGGAGAAATAATTAGATTTGTGAAAGGGAAAAAATAAAAAAGAGTGACTCAACAGTGGCATTATAAAATCTCATGTGTTTTCTCTGCAAAAGAAAGCACTTGTACACAACTATAAATTTTTTATGCTTCTATCAAACATTGATAATAAAGGCTTTAATATTTATAATTACCCTTGGCCAGAGTCTCAGGGTTCCCTGTCCGGCAGGACGCGCTCACAGAGGTACACGTTGCCTTTGGGTACCACTGATGGGGACAGTAAGCATGTGAGGGTGTCCCTTTGGAATACAGCACTGGTACTCGGCTCTTCTTAATCTCCTTAATATTCAATTTTACGCATTCTTCTGTAATCAGCTTTATCCCGCATTCTAATGAGGTCGGGTTTTACACTGGGAGCTGTGCCTTTTAACAACCAATGTTATTAAAATGACCCTTGATAGCGCCGGATCCCACAGTGGGGCTTTTTCAAAGCTATGTACAAAAATGCAGTTCATTACCACTTAATGTGGAAGTTTAAACTCAGAACTTCTCTCTGCCTTGTTCAAAGCAGCTTTGAACAGCTGCTTGGGACGCCTCGGAGAGCACCATGAGGGTTTGGCCCTCTCCCCACGGTGGCCCAAGGAGAGCAAAGGAGGAAAATGGGGCTGGAACCTGCAAAGCTGCTGGATTTATGGTCCTTGGTCTGAGTGTGGCCCAGAAAGAATGATGAGAGGGCCCTGCGATCCGAGGGCTTCGGTGCCGGGTGGATTTTTTATTGCGTTGTTACGACTTCAGGGGAGTTATGTAATGATCTTTTAACTAGTTTTATTGCCTACTATATATAAGACTACCAAACTGCTGCTGTGTATAAATCATCTTGGAGAAGGAATTTCATCTTCCTGCTGCACAGGTAAGGGAAGCTCCGAGGTTGCTCCTGGACTTGAGTGACTGCGGCCCAGGGCACGGCAGGGAGATGGGCTGGGAGCCCGGCACATACGTGGGGACGGGCACGTCCCACCAGCACCCACCTGCAAAGGAATCTGCTGCTTTCGGCTTCCTTTAAGCTGAAATCAAGACACAAAAACCGTATTTGGAGACACGCAGAGGGTATAAACAAAAAGGAACTGGTGCATGAGGGAGCTTCTCATGGAATCCAGCTCAAAAGCAGGCAGAAAAACATAAAATGAATCTCTCTTTGTTTTTTTGGAAAGATATAGTAGTGAAGGAAATTAACAGCTGTGGAGCAGGTAGCTATTAATTAGAAGCCTGGTACCAATAAAACAACTGTTTAGAGCGCGCAGAAAGGGCACTTCTCATATAAAATGCAGCAGAGTAAATATAGACCTCTGAAAATTAAATAAAGAAACCTTGAAACTACTTACCCACCCTGCAGTTTCAACTCTAATTTGTTCCGTCCTGAAGCGGAGTTCAAATATTTAAAAAGTCTAATATAAAACAGAAATCCCAGGCATCCCGTGTTCAACAGCAGTTTCCTTTTCTCCTAAATGTCATGAAAGGAAAGCCTAGGAAATCAAAAGATTGTTTCAAAAACAAAGGAAAGGAACGCTCACACCAGAACATGGTGCCTGTTTAGTGTGAAAAACATTTCCCCTTTGACTTATTTCCATTACTGTGAGTACATAATCAAATTAATCCCAATGGTGGATTCAAAGTAAGCAAGACCAAAAAATAAAAGAGCAACACTTGACTTGAAAAGAGGACAAATTTCAAAATACTGAACAGGATAGAATCAAAGTGGAATTTGTGAGCTTGTGTTTAGGTAGAAACACATTTTTTTCTGGGTAACGTTAGGAAGATGTCTAAGATGAAATTGTACCACAAAAGTGGGCTCTGAAACAGAAGTGAACTCTACAAATAAAGTTTCCAGTGTGAAGAAACAAGAAGTATTGCAATTAAACCATGCAGTTTAATTATACTTCAGCCTTTTGTGCTTATGCTTGTATGCAGTCAGTGAAGATGTGACCTTTTTATTTTTCCTACCTTATCCAGGACCAGGTGGGACGTTGATCTGGAGATGATCAAGACCTTCATCTTTCAGCAGAGGGTCAGTCTGAGCTCTTGTTCTCATCTCTTAATGTGATGCATCCTAAAATCATGACTCTAGGGCAAATCCTGAAGAATGCGGGGAAACAGAACATTATTTTGAGGTCACCACAGAGTCATCGGATTCGGCCAGTGGATCCTGAATCCCTCCCTATGCCACTCAAACTAGTGTAACTTCATGGACTTAAATCTCCTTTGCACCCATGTAATGAGCCCTGACCCCACCTGGAGGCTTCGAGCTGGTGTTTCACAGTCACTCAGCTCTTCACCTAAGAATATCTTCCCTATAAAAACTTTCCAGCAACTCTTTTCTCTAATGACAATTTTATGTAAAGAGCGATGGTTTTTCCTTCAGCTCTGCTGTGCCATATAAACACAAAAACTAAGTTAAATTTCACTATTTTATAAAACCCGATGCTAATGATGGTTTAGAGCTCATAGCAGAGGAAGAACATGCCAGAGACCATGTGCTAACATACTGTTTGCACATTCTTATAG
>JAUBOD010000770.1:436200-458133 GCA_032353885.1 Nothura maculosa | reverse complement strand
AGGAAACCCTTTAAAAGAAATATTATACCATATTATTACAAAATAGAAACAATTCTCAAACCAGTTATTTAAGTCCCCTGATCAGAATTGTTTGGTTTAATGCATTTTATAGCTTTATTCTGAAACTTTAAAAGTATCAAGACTTTTTTAAGAGCTGTTCTTCAACAACACTGCACATGACCCAATGTGCAATGTACGTCTCATAATCATGAATTTCTTTTTTTATTGTAGTACTTTGATGACTCTACCAGACATTGTGCTTGTTTCGTGTGAGTTGCTAGAAAAGATCAAAGTCCTATCAAGTCTCCAGTTATTCCATCAATACCAACAGGATGTTTATAAACCACAGTTCACGTTGGGGATACCAAGACCAGGACATGCAGCTTGCAGCTCACAGCAATAAACAAAACCAACAGCAGTTTTCAGCTTTGGAAAACTGATTAAAGAGTTATGGCCAAGCTGTCATAGGAAGGAAAGCCCAACAGGGCTTTCCACTTTTAATAGGCAGGCAGGAAGCTGATGCAGAGCAAGCTCGAGGCTCCCCACGTTACGGACTAGCAAATCATCTGATAATCTTCCCAAAGAGAACTTAGGACAATCCATAACACTGTGCATACCGGGCTGGGCAATATTTTTCAGCAATAATGAGGTTTTCAGTACAAACCTGTTCAGTTATTTCCAAATTAACAGCTTCATCTGCAAATGAGCAGCATGGAGGAGGCAGGAGATGCTGGAGCTGGGAAGCAGAGGGGGCTCCACATCTGCTTTCACCCGGGGCCTCTGTCATCCCAAAACTGCAGGGAAAGTCCCTCTGTCTCCTGGAAGACGAAGGATAACTAAATATTCACTGAATAGGAGAGAATGGCAGAAATATTTCCGTGTGTCTTCCTGCAGGTCATCCTATCCCATGGGAAGCGACACTCCAGCTGTGGCTGAGACATTTTAGATAGGTGAGGATCTGGCCACTGATTTTAGCTTCCTGACGACCCGCCAGTCCAATGACCAGCAGCCCTTCCAGACTGGTGGTTAAACTCCAGCCCCAGGCTGCCCAACACACCTCAATTCATCTTTCAGATCATTTCCACTTAGTGTGAAAATACTTTCCCTCACCAAAGTGACTGACTCCAGTTACACCAAAATCAGGGCTACGTGTGACTGGAAACACTTGGTGCAGGAACATCCACTGCCCGGAGGTCCCACGCTGGCCTCTCCAGAGGACAGGCCTGGTGGCCATCCAGGTGACTCCACTGCTACCACCAACTGCAACAAAGAGCTGGGTTCCAACTTGCCAAGTAAACCTTCTGTGAGACGCATTAATATCTATGAAAATATCCCAGGTATTGACTGGAGGCTTGGAATGACACCAATGTTCAGTAGTCACGTACACACCAATGGGATTTATCTTTATGGGAACTTTCAAGTGAAGAAATGGGAAAAATCAGTAGTAGGATCGCAATCTTTCACTTCTCTGTAAATGGACAATTCAGCTAAGAAATGGAGACTTTGCAAATCCTTCCAAACACTTTCAGCTTCGGGATGTCTCTGAAAACCCCCAGTGACTTTCTGCAAATCTACATTAACCAGAATTTTGTGTCACTTATTGAAGACTCTGCAATGTGATCAGGAAATGCAAACGCTTCGGCACTGTCTTGCTGCTCCTGTTAACCAGGAACCCCATTTGCTACAAGCAGCTCTGGGTGCATTTTTATGTGCACTAGAAATCCCTGGAACGTTACCGGGGATCTTAAAGGAATTGCTGACAGACCCTTAACCATTGCAGTGTGAACAAATGAATAACAATATACATAGCCTTCTTGCTAATAAAGTTTTATGGCCTTGAAATTCAGTGCAGAATTAGTCTATTGATTTTAGAGAGAATTTTTCAAAGAAAGACTTCATGGTGCGTTCCTCATTCCATGATGCGAAAAACAAATAGTTCCATTTTTATTATTTATTTAATTTATTAGCAGGTTTCTAGGGATGTCTTTGATTCATTTGTCCTAATATTTTTCAGTTCTTGCTGTCCGAGGCAGTGGAAAGACAAGCACCATCTCAAAACGAAGCAATAGTTTTCTCTGACTTGTGAAGAAATTGAAGCAAAATATCCCATTTTTTTTATTCACTTATCTGGAGTCATCACTTACAACTCAAGTTCATCTTTTCCTTTGATTTTACACCACATTTCCCCAAAGGCTTTTCCATTAATATTAACAGATTTATGAATCTCATTATTCTGATTTATGTCTTTTCAATATATTTAAGTCTATGTCAATATTAAGTTATTTGTCCCTTGCGAGTGCCTTCTGCAGTTTGGATTTAGAAATATTTTTAAACATATCATACTGGGAAGGACGGCTTTGCATGCAGAGGTACTGTCCTTATATAACTACACTACTTCTCCAATCAAAAAAATATAATGAATCTCCTTAAAAGAAAAACACCATAATTCCTTCAGCAATGGGACAAATGGGACAAATCACTTTTAAGATGAGTTAAGCCTTATCAGCATTGTTTACAGTTCCTTTACATATAATAAACGTTATATATTGATATAGTACTGATTTTCATACAGACATATAGCAAAGTTGGTATGAATTTCCAGACGGACCTGCTTAACTGGGTACTAATGATTAGGCTACACAAATAAGCAAGGAGAGTAAAAATAGCTCAACTTCAAGCAAAGGATCTATGTGATGGGAAGACAGTTTGTTTTTCCTTGCTGAAAATCTGTGAAACATGGAAATTGATTACTTTGCTAATCACCGTGCTTGCCTGTTTTCTAGTAGCACATCAATAATAAAGATAGAGTAGCCAGTGGAGCATTGCAATATAATTGACATTTGTATTAAAATCTGGTTGCACGATATTCCCCTTGCAAAGCCTCCTTCGTTACTACTGAAAATGGTCAGAAATGTATTCAAATAACTCGTAGGAGCAACTGCAATCAATGCTCGGGAAGGAGCATTCCTCCATGGACACCCACTACTGAGTCCACCAGAATGTGATTAATGCAAATTGCTAATTAGAGCAATGACTGGACATCATTTGCTCTCTCGTTAGGTGAGCTGGGGCTTGGCTCCCCACCCTGACATCCCAGGGATTGGTCCTGCTGCCTTTCAATTTCTTGTCTCTATAGTGAATGGCAAGTTCTTCCCAAAATACATGCTCCTTCTTGGACGCTGGTTTTCCTTTCAATGCATCTGTCATGTTGAGGCTGTATATTTTATGGAATAATACAGAATAAGCTAAATATAAAGGGATGTCCAACCTGCTTCAACAGCGTCCCAGGGCCTATGTGGCTCTTGCATCCCCATGCAGGACACTCAGGAACAGCATCTCAATTCAGACTGTCAGACTGTCCCTTGCTCCTGTCCCTTGTCCCTGTGCTTCTCCTGCCCCTCCACAGCAGGGACACCCCAGTGTCACCCCTGGAAAGGGGCAGCAAGTGTTGGGCCCAGCTTTGCGGATGGGCTTGTCCTCTGCAGCATCACCGCTCCGCAGAAGTTCTCTCCTGGACAAAGTACAAGGATTTGTCCCAGTGCTGATTTTTCCTAATGGTCTCGTTTCACTTTTTGCAAGATAAAATACAAATTCTTCTGTTCTGCATCCAGAAGCATGCACCAGGCATGCAGATGCTGACAGAAAATAACCTGTCTTCCACACCAGTCATTAAGCACAGGTTGGCCTGCAGGTGCCCGCTTGGCATCTTGACTTGCAAACTTAGGACATTTCTAAAATTAACTGCTAAAAAAAAAAATCACAAAAAAACCATAAATTACAAGTGAGAACTTGTATCAGTTCTCACTACCAGAGAGAACCAGAAATGAACTTCATCTGTCAGATCTGACAGATCTTATTTCTTAAGAGAATGTAAATTTCTTTTAATAAAAAAAAAGAAAAAAAGAAAAAGAAAATACACACCTTCCCAGGAAAGATGCCTTAACTTTTGAAAAGGTCAAATAAAAAACATCTGCATCAGGAAATTTTGAGGTAATACATTTCAGGAATTATTGCATTATTGCTCATTCCAGGAAACCTGGACTTTCGTTACTGTAAGGGAATTGATGAGGTGCTAATCTGTGTTATTTTTTCCCCTCTCTTTCTGGGTTGCTGGTCTCTGAGGCAGATACCAGCAGAGCATTGAGTTCCTTTGCTTTTATAAGTTACAGAATCATAAACTGTTATATTTTTTTTTCTGTCCCTTCTAACTAGCAATAAAAGCTTGAGAATATCCTTTTCATGTGTGTCATCATATACTATTTCTGTATTTGAAAGAAATGGCCATTGAGCTCATTTAAGAGGAAGTATCTTTTTCATAATAAAAACTTTATTGTGAAATAACTTGGCCAGGGCTAGCACTTCCTATCATTCTGTGGTAGTGGTGATACACATTTGTTTCATTAAGAGGAAATCCACCAGGCAGAACAGCAAGGTCTCCAAACAGAATATTTCACACAGCAATTTGTACTTACCCTGGGTTAGTAAAAGGCAAGCAAGGCAAAAACCTTATTCAGAATCCTTTTTATTTCTTTCTGTATTTTATTAATGCAACTGACACCACCCATCCAGAGGGATCCTCTCAAGTCCAACTAACTGATCATCATCCCATCACCGATGAAGTCCCTGCTGGCTAAAACTCACTTCCCCTTCTGGAATTTAATAATTCCTCTATTTTCACATGGTATCAGAAAATGACTCATGTTATTTGAAAGGATGATCCCTGACAGCCTCTTTATAGCCATCCTCCTCTTCACTGCTTGCATCTGTAATGCACATTTTCCTAACACTAAAGCAAAGTACGAGCAGCCAGGTGGTCTTCCCATAGCCACCGTCCTTAAGTTATAGTGTCCAGCAGTTCCTACACCTTGCTAGACTATGGCCCCATCCTGTGTCTGAGCTAATATAAAGCGTTCCTAAAGACGTAGTTAAAAAAAAAAAAAATCAAAATTGTGCTTTAGTTTCATTGCATGCAAAATTTGAAAGTAGCACTTTATAAATGTAGTCTCATTATTTATTATTTCCTCTTATTTCAAAAAGTATTTTCATTAATTTATTTCATTAAGTTGTGGAGACTGTTTTCAAAAGGAGCAGAAATGTAACCTAGTACTTCATAATTGGCTATTAACATTTCTGTTTAATTTTTCTGTTGTTGCTGAACTACAGTAAGGACTACAACCCCAAAATAACACAGAATATTTTGAATATCGAGTCACAGGATCTTGATACTAATGAAATTTTATAACACCTGAACAAGATACACCAGGGCTGTATTGTTTTAAAACAACCCCAGCATGAAATAATGAAGATCATTGGACTGTATATTCTGTACTCGTATTATAAATAACATATAAATGCACTGCATAAGTGATATAATACCAGACACAAACATAGGGAGAGAACCACCATGCCAAAAAGCAAAATTAAAATGTAGAAAGTAATAGAAGAAAATACAAAGCTGTAAACATGTACTAAGCAGAGACTCCCCAAGCCCATCTGATCTGCAGAAAACTAATGACATAAAATAATTCGTCAGATTCCTTTAGAAATTTAGAGGTGGCTGCAATTTCTTTCCAATGCCCTGTGGGATTATCCCAGCTGCTCTAATTCCCTTGCTGGAGGCACCTCTCCCAGGTCTCCTTTAACCTACTAAATTATCTCTAGGGGAGCGATAAGGGGCTCTCCAGGGCCAATGGGTCCTGCCTTGGAGAAAGGCAGCGTGAGGTCCAGGTGGGAATTAAATCCAGAGCTTTGCCAACGTGCCACATAATTGTGCTCACTCTGACCAGCATTAAATGGCAGTGCTTTAATTAATGCTAAATAATATATTGCTCTTAACAGGCACTTGATGAGTTTCAAGCAACACAGCAAATATCGAGCGAAACAAAAGTACAAAGCAGTACAAAGCTGCTCCTCAGCAGCAGCCCAAGCAAACCCTGCTGCTGGTTCTGCCCCAGCTTCTTCCCCTTGGCTGAGCTGGAGATTCATATTTTTCTTTTTGTAAGTTCAGTGGCAAAAAAAAAGAAAAGAAAAAAAGGAAAAGTTTGTTTTCAACTTTCTGGTATCAGCAGGGAAACAAAGCGCCGATAAAAAGGACAAACAGGAACCCCACACCTGACAACAATGAAGAATCTTGCTTTCAAACACCACACAATTGGCTGACACTCTTTTCTTTATGGGCTAGCAGCTGCGTGACTCATTTATGTATGTTTTGCCTGCCTTAGCACTAAGTGGACTGATGTAAATAGGAAGTGATGAGGAAAATCAATTCAGGGCAAACACATTTTTTTTTTCAAGGCTGTAACAGGAAGAGATAGGAAGCCCAGGAAGATACTTGATAGATATTCAACTCTGTAGCAAAGAGGAAGTAGCGTGTTGAAGCACCGAGCTGGTTATTTTGAGTTGCTGAACGGAAACGGGATACGGCACCGAGAGGATGCAGATAGGATGCATTTTGTTGCGTAGCAACCCAGGGAATAGAAGCTCCTGCATAGAACTGAAGACCATCTGCTGGGACGAGAGGGAGAGAAAAAACACGTGTCTAAAAGGGAAAAGGAAAAAAAAAAAAATGTGCAATACCAAAGAAGGAAGTTTAGCGACGCTCTGTGTGTCCTGGCTAAATCACCCCCAGCAAAAGTTTAAGGAAAAGAGGAACTTCAGCGCACGATATAGAGCTTCCTTCTGCGGGAGCTTTATTTGTGTCGAGGTTCTGACAAAGCCAAATTAAGCACTGGGGTAAAACAGGCAAACTGCCAGCAAGGATCCTGCCAGTAAACTCCTTTACATTAAAAGCAGCATGGGACACCTTCCATTTCCTCGGCAATATTTGCAGTAAACCAGATCAGCTGGTTGCCTCTCGGCTCGCCTGCTCGCTGCTGTGCTATTTTACCTTCCATCAAGCACCACCCAGACATCATCCTGCTGGGGAGTTACTCCAGTCCTTGCCACACCACCGATACCCTCTTCCTCATACAACTAAATGTGATTTCTTGGTGGCAAAATAAAAAAACTCTAGGCTGACTTCACTAGTTTCCTGAGCCAAATTTGAATGAAAATTCCCTCCAGTGCATGGAATTGGTGACAGTTCTATAACAAGAAAAAATTAGTAAGGAAAGAAAAAGGGGGAAGCATTCTGGAAATAAGTATTTCTCTGGAGATCTGGCAAGCATCAGTTGTCTAGACAGAAATGCCTTCCTGACCTACCAAGAAAGACACTTTTGCAGAGCTTTATCTTCTTGTACTCCTCACCAGAATGAGTGGAGAGACAGGAGAAAAGGTAAAACTTGCAGTTCCTCATCCCCACCTTAGCTCTCTAATCAAAGGACCATGCCAGGATGAGCTAGACATTAAAATCCCTTTCAGTTATGAAAGAAGAGGCCCTAAAAGTGCATTCCCTGCTGATTCTCTAGCCCCCATCGAAGTAAAAAAGGGAATTCTGTCCTAATTCTAGTAGGAACAACAGACCTCACGCAGAAGAAATATTGAAGAACTCACTGCTGAGTGGGAGGACACAGAAATTGTTCTTTTTACCTTGGATTGACAATTTTGAATAGAGAAAACACCCTAGTCCTCGGGATCCACTCTGCCCCCAGGGGAACTGTCTACTTCCCTGGAAGCTGCACAGTCTCCTCTGGACACGTGGGTCCAAGCCAGGGTTACAATGGAGCCCGTGTTGAGGTGAAGCACATACCGCTCTCCTTGTCTTCCTCATCCCCCTTCTCCTTTCTTTTCCTAATACTTCATAATAAAGACATTTCAGATGAGCTCAGAGTCATTTTCGGAGCCATGCAGTGTGTAATTGTTGAGGAGATAACCGTGTTATAACTGTCGTGTCAAATTTACGATCGTGTCCTGCGCCGCAGCGAGCGGCTCCTGGGGGCACTGCAGGCTCCTCTGCTTGTGCTCTTCCCTCTCCAGTAATGCAGCTCATGGGACCGGCCCTTCACGTGTCACCAACACCATCCTGGAGCCCCTGACCTGCTGGAGACATCTCCTTATCCAAGGGATGCCAATTTCTCTGTCTCCAAAGGGAACATTCTCGTCTTGTTGAGGTGACTCTAAAGCACTAGGGCTGCAGGCCAGCGTTGAGCACAGGAATGGGAAGGAGGCAACACATCCAAAATGCCACCTCTTGGTGAACCCTCTGCTGCTCCTCACTGCATTATGAGCCAGGAGCATCAGCCTCATTTCTCAGCTCGCCCTCATCCTGGCTTCATAAACCACATGTGTTTCCTTATGCTTCAGCCTGGGCCCTGCTCAAGTGCTGCTGCTCGTGCCACCAGCAGAGCTAATCCCCAGCCTTGCACAGCCTGATTATTGTATGCAGGTGGCAGCAAAAGCATCCACTTAACACACACTGGTGCATGTCAAAGGTATAAGGCAAAAACACCAGGTAACAGCTCCTACAAGAACTTGGAATGAAAGGAAGCGTTCATTGAACTTGGTGCCAAAATAATGCTGATTCCACTTCAAAAAAAATACTCAGTCCTTTGCATTTGGAACCAGAGCAAAGCTGTAAAATGGGTTGTTTGGTTTATTTTCAGTCAATAAAATCTGAAAAAGTCACAATCCTGTCTGTGTGACAGGAGAGAAACACAAGCTCCCATTACAGCTAGTTAGATACCCCTCAAGCCTATATGTAACTTGAACTGCTTTACTCCAAGAGTTTCTCCAAAACAGGGTACAGAAATCTTTTGCTGGCTGCTAAGAAGCGGGAACTTTGCATCTCCTGCCCTCCTCTGCCCATGCACCTCATGGACAAGGCAGATCAGAGCTGCACTAAGGCCCTGCTGGCTGCTCCTCAGCATCAGGCTCCCAGCAAAGGCGGGTGATGTGATTCTACTGTATTAGCAACTGGAAAAACTGTTGCTATTTCAATGAGAGGGGAAAGGGGAAAAAAAAACCCACTACACACTGGAAAACCCTCTGGCATGAGGGCTCTGACAAGAATTATTAAGCTTTAACATAAATAAAGACTGCAATGCAAACAGAACTCTTGCTGAAGTCATGCCAGAGCTAGAGTACAGAACTGTTACCAGGGAATGATGTTTCAGCTGGTTTTGGATTTATTTTAAGCATAGGCTCATTGTGCTCAGGACATCTTGTGACTTTTAGAAGCTGAGCACAGGTGTAGGTATTTACTGGATCAGGCATTAAGAAGCAGCTGATAAAGGCAACCTTGGCTGTTAGAAATTCTGTTCCAAGATCCCTGCAGAAGCCCCGGGCAAGGGGATGCCCTAAGGCCAGACTTTCTTGCTAGGAGGGTATTATACAAACTGGCTTCAGGATGGCCCACGTCTACATGCATTTTTAAATAGAAGAACAGGCACTTTTAATTAAAGAAAAGCCATGTTTTTAGGTGAGAGGTTGAGTGAAGAAAAATTTCTAACTCAATTGATGTGAAGTCTTTCGGTAGATATGAAAAGGATCATGTTAAAGTGACAGATGTAATACCCCCTGCATGCCTGTACATACACACATTATCAAGCAAGAGCTGTCTGCGCATAAGTAAGGTTGAATTCTGTGCTTTTTCTCTTGCCTACAGTGTGTCTATCAAAGCAAACCAAGGAAATGTGCACGGTTAACCTGTTTCTGCACTGAAAACCTGTTAACTTTGCTTGTTCCTGAAATGCAAACAACTTAGAAAAACCTGTGTTCCTGAGCAAGCCCTTTGAGAGACCAGAACTGATGGCGCGACAGAGCTTCTGCTACGGGCTCCACTACACTGCACACAGCATCGAGACAAGGCTGTGGCTTGGTTTCCTAAATCCCACTTACTAACTCTTAATGGTGCCTGAGTCTGATGTGAACGGATTGAAGGTTTGTTCTTTTTTTTTAAAAAAAAAAAATTTAGAAAAACCTTTTGTTTAAAAAAAAAACCCCGCTTTTTTTTAAAAAAAAAACAAACAAAAAAACTGTCCACTTTGTTTTGCCCTTAATATACAAATCACTTTCACATGGGACAAGTCTCCTAATCCATTGAATCATTTGCCCACAATTGCCTCCCATCTCTGTATGCCCACGGACTGTGCTGTAGAAGATTCCACATGTCAAAATAATATAACTGCAAAATTATTCCTGAGTTTCATTTAATAAGCAAAAGCATTAAACATTATTATCTGCTCACCAAAGAGCACTTTCATGGAAAAGTCTTTAAAAAAACAGTAGCATTTGCAGAGGAAATGGGGCCTACTGGAAGATTGATGTTCTACAGATTATATTGCTTTTCCGTATGTGTAGAATAAATAGAAAAAATGTAATCAGCAATAGGATATTTTGAAATATTTTCTTGCTAATATAAATCCATCTTACTACATGTAACAAGGTATTTGAATTTCCAGTTGTCTTGCTAAGCATCGTCTCGTACGGAATGCCTGGGAAGAGTTATATCACTTACCCCATCAGGAAGCACCGAGTCACATCACAGAGAGATTAACTCACACACTGCAGGTTCGGGTTGTTCCTGAATAAAAAACTGAAGCTGTGCTGACAAAACTGAATTTATTGCATCATAGGATAGGAACTTTGGCATCCCACTCTGCTTCTCCAAGGCACAGCCTGAGCTAATTGTCTTGTACCTTCATTTGATATTTGAGCACCACATTGCATGGATGCCAGTGAAATTGTTCCAGGATTTCTTTTTTTCCTTCAGATTAGTATTTTTCCATAGTATTATGCTCTCTTCATCTGGCAGGAAAAATTATACATTATTTCTGCAACATAATTATAAGCATAGTGAGTGTATGAAGGGGGAGCACACACACACACACACACACACACACACACGAATATTCATATAGAGAGAAGCAAAAACCTTGCAAAAATTCAAGTCTGACTAAATGAAGCAATCATTTTTTATTGGATGCATCTTTTAAGTATTTCCAAAAGTTGTTTTTAAACCCAGCAAAGGAGATCACTAAGAATAAGTGGTTGTAGTATGTAGACATATATGTTTAGACGCAGCAGTACTGGATTTATATATACACCCACATAATAGAAATACTTTAATTTCTCACAATATATATTACATATACAGCAATATGGCTAAGCATTTTGACTTAATGTTTTAATTGCTAGGCTTTAATTAGCTTATCTATTGATCTCATAGCATAAAATCATGTTCATAAAACAATCTCTTTACACATTTGCGTGGTTGGAAGAAGACCACGAGAATAAAGCAACGATTAAGAAAACAACTTAATAAACAAAAAAAGAAATCCAAGTTAATTTTACATAAAAGACGACATGCAGCAGGTACAGGCCCTAGGCTTTTTTAGGGGCTGCTTTGCATATCTAGAAGTTATTGCATATTTACAGATTATATCTGGCCTAGATAAGAACTACTATTTTTTTCTATCAGCTTGGAGAGACAAATTAAATAAAGTTAAGATGACTTAACTGATATCTAAAAGCAAATTCAGGTCATTTGCCCAATCCACCAGCATTGCCTTTAAAACAACAGGTGGCATAGAGTTCATAGTCTGCCACAAATTCTTTCGTATAAGTTTACTTGCCTTTTTGTGTGTGTTGAAAATAAGGAGTTGTGTGTGAATAGTTCTCTTCAGGATTGTCCAGCTTCCTTCCACCTTCTTAATGGCCCTTCTTGCAGCAGGACATCCTGCATTTTAGGAATTTCAGTTTGTTATCTCAGTAGCTTTAAGAGCATTGTCTGAGTCAGGAGTTTTCTCTTTTGTCTCAAGTGCTGGTATGCAGCTGGCATTTAACCTCAAGCACATGTGCACGCTCACAGATCTGTCTTGCAAGCCGACTTGGACACACTACACGTTAGAGCACTGCACTATGACAAGAGTGTCTAGGATGCTCTGTCCTCACCCCTTTAGCTGGCAATAGCAAACGGCTTAATGTAGCTTCTCATACCACTAAAAATTGTTTCAGATATTGTGTATGTGTTGGTATGCCCATATATACACACATCCTGGAAAATTACATTTCCAAAATTACATTTCCAATTTTCCTCTCCCCTAGTAACCTGTGACCAGTGATTTCAACAGGTAGTCAGCAACAGCACCATTATTATACTAAGGCTTGATGACTTCTGAAATGATCATTACCAAAGAGGTTGAAGTTTTCTAAATCTATGGCAGCTCAGGTCCCACACCAGGGTTAGCCAAGTCATTACTACCAATTTAATTTTGGTTCAAAAGTGAACATTATAGAGCGCCTGCCAGATTAACCATCTTTCAGCTAAGTCAATGTTCCCTCTCTGCAGTCAATTGCTGGTTACAGAGGAGTTTCCCAGCCTGAAATATACGTGCAGAGTGGGCCAGTTATTAGCACAATCATAAAACCAGACTTGTGCCAAAACGGAGTTGGAACTGGGGCTAAAGAGGGGCACAGAAAACCCCACTGGCTTCATTTTGTGGTTTGTAAATACTCATAATGAAATTGCTCATCCTCCAAGCTTTATAAAGGCTTTGTGCTTGCTCAGCAAGACTGCAGCAGCTCCTCTGTCAGGAATAGGTCACTGGATCAGGAGCCACACTTGAGTTTTATTTTAGGCTCAGCCATAGGATTACTGTACTATCTTAAGCAAATCATTGAAACACTTCACACCTTATTACAACATTATGTGACATGACCTAGAAACCACAGTAATTTGGGGAATCAGTGTAAGAGCTAATGATCTTATACGTGATTGCATACAAAGATGTCAAGCAAAATTTCTACTTTTCTAACTTAACTGAGATATGGAGAACATTTTATCACAACTTGGAACAAAGAACAATTGCTAAAACATATAGATTTACTATTCAGAAACTACATATATCCAGAATTTTCAGCAATTTGTCATGACCTTAACTTTAAGCTTGACCGATATATCTATCTGCTTTGCAGTGAGCACATACTACGTTTTAAAGCTAAAAGTACTTTTCTGCTCAATAAAGACCATTTTACCCATTATAGCTACCCCGAGCAGTATGCAGCTACTTGAGCAATGTGATTTGTATAGGCACCGTGAAAGTTGCAGATATTTGCTTTTAGAAAGAATTTAGCAAGTGTTTTAAATTAAATCATACAGTGAATTACAGTGATGTAGAAAAGAAGGAAAGCTGGACCTCAGCAGAAATACTATGTGTGAGGAGGGGAAGTTTGAAACATACCTGTCCTTGAAAGGCTGATCCCTAAACCAGATCCCTGTGGTTTGCCTCTTGAAAGCAGTGCTTAGCTCTACTGAGAATTAGACACTATTTAGGGGTCCTAGGTGTATCGCAAGGCATTGATTACCAATCATTGTAATGATGAAATACATTAAAGATGGATCCATACCTTTTTCTGAAGTTAGTATGCTGCTTTATCACAAGCCTCTACAGTGACAGGAACCACATTAATATAGGCTGCTATTCTACTACTTGCATTTTTGGTAGTGGACTTGATATCTATTATATTCATTACTGCTCCTTTCAAGTAACCTTGAGGGGCTTGGGACAGGCTAAGCTGTATTTCTACCTTTTAGAATTTGCTCTTCTGAGTTCTAAATAGTTCCCCATGCTCTTCCTATTAAAATTGTGTTCAGCCTTGCACAGGCACATCTGATTGTGCTCATCCCTATAGCAAGTCTCTGTACACTCTCCTGATTATCACTATTATCACTATACCTGTGTCACATCTCAGAGCAGAGCCGCTGAGATCAAGGACTGCCAGCATCGTTCTCTCCTATATTGCAATATTGCTTCTTTGCAGTCTTATTTCAGAGACTTATTTATGTAGCTCTATATAACCCCCCTCATTACTTCCTGTGTTATCTCCTTTCCATGTAGCATGTCAACAAGCGAGAGGATAATAGAAACTAGATCATATAAGACTTGTTTTTCCCCAACAAGACTCCTCGGCTTAAGAGCCCTGAATGCAAGAATATGCACTTTGAGATAGAAGAAGCAAAAACTAATTCCTGTGTTAAAATATAATGACTTTAAAGGAAAAATAAAGTGGAAGTATGCAGGATTACTGATACTCTTCTTCAGGGAATCTGGATGTTGTTCCTCTCCACTGCCCTGACTACAAACATTTTGTAATCACTCAAGGAAAGCCAAACACTGTAATGCTGAAATCTATTACACTGCTGATACATTACCAGCTCTTTTTTTTTTTTAACCCAAAATAAGAATTATATCAATTTTTAACTAAAATGTCTTGGTAAGGAACAATGCTGAGAGCTGAATCAAGCAATAGTTCATGAGGACCAGTGTGACCAACGCAAACACAGAAGGGCATCAGCAGAGCTTGTCCACTGGCGGGTTCCAGACAAAACACTAGTTTACAAACAGTTAGATAAGATTTTTCCATTATGATGCCTCCCACACATAGCACTGAAGAACACACAGTTCTCTTTGCTTTATACTGCAGTTTTCCTTCAAGGATACAGCTAAAATGGCATTTACTCAACTTTGAATGTAACCCATAGGCTAAGGAGACTGTTTTTTCACTTGTAATGTCTCATCTTTAACTTATCACTATAATCAAGTATCATCAGACCAAACTTCCAAGCCACACTTCCAAGTTGGAATACCAGAGCATGAGGATAGCTGTGTGTCAGTATAGCAGCTGTGGGTATGCATCCCTTTTTACCTCATTTTTCATCAAAACTGGGTTATAGTAAAGGTTTTGAGCACTTCAGAACCAATGTAGCAGGCTAAAAATTAACTGAAATGTCCTGGGTGAATATTGCTTGACACTTAAAGGACAGTGGCTCAAGTCTCTACTATCCTAAGGTTTATGCAGACTTCTCATCAAGCAAATTGAAGGCAGAGCACATGGTAAATGCAACTATTTGCATTTGTTTGTATTTTACATCCCCCTGTTGTAAATGGCTCTACAAGGCGGTGGTCAATAGCAATTCAGGCCCAGTATCACTATTGCTTTAGAAGCATCTTTTTGTTCACTGCACTTACTCTGTTTGATGGCATCCAGCCTAAATGCACTCGAAATATGTACAAATTTAATCAAACTGTTGATCGACAGCTCTAAAAGAAATAATGGCTTTGTCTTTGTGCCTTGGTCATAAAAACATTATTCAGTCACAAATATTCTAAAGGTCCCATAAAAAAACAACCCTCTAGCATAAATCAAAGAGGGCAAACCTTGCAAAGCAATATCACTGATGTCTATTATCCAGATATGATTGATTAGCTGCATACCCCAGCCTCATCTAAGTGCCAATCCACAGAGCACAATACAAGCACACTTTTTTCTAAAAATAGCAAGAAAATAACTTGGTCAGATAAAACTTGCCAATTTGATCCTAGTAACACAGAACATCTAAATTAGGAAGTTCTCAAAAATAATACAGTAAAGAAGAAATGGTTTGTAAGAGCTACAGATACTAGCAGGCATGAAAAGCAGCAGCAAGGCAAGCACATTGCACTTCAGAATTTGGTTAATGTGTGAACAAAATAACTATAGTTTTGTTATAGACTTCATTAAGCAGTTTCTGCACTACCAGGCCACCAAGATCAAAATTCTTGACATTTTATCCATTTTTACAACTAGATTTTTTCTTTTTCCTCTCAGATTTAATATTATCCTAACTTGCTTATATTGCAAAGGAAAGATTGTCCATACTTTTAATAACAATTTCAAATCAAAAAAAGTTTCAAGTCTGGTTTATACTAAGTTGTACCTGCTCTCTCCATTTATAAAGTGGATATTTTCTCACCTATATCAACCTCTGCTATAATTTTTAGTGATGAGCAAGTGAGAGTGCAGCTGACTTTGCTAAAAGAAAAGAGACTTCTGCATCAAAGTTTATACTCCTAGAAATTAGAAGTATCCTAAACTTCAATGTGTAATAATATATCTCCTTCAGTTTTCTACAACTTGGTATAACTGCATAGCAAAAGTGATGTCTCGGCACTTTAAAATGTACTTAGGTGTAACAACAACATGCTTTTGCTGTCACTTTTCAAAGTTCACAGTAGATCTTTAAACGAATACAGCCTGCATCTCATAGGTAGAAAAGAATTTCTTAGAGTCTCACATGAGATTTGCTGATAAACCGTTCTCAAATCCATCAAAAAATTACCAAAAAGTTTTGGGTTTTTAGTTTTGTTTTAAATATTTGTGATGAAGCTTATAGTGCATTTATGGTGAACCCTACTTTATTGTCATAATCTATTTTTTTCTCTCTCTATATAGAATACATTTAAAGTGATTAAAATAATGAACTGTCAAGGGGCTAAGAGGAAAGAAAACAGGAATAAAATATACTAATTTCAAAAACAACAACTACGTCTTTTTTTTAAAAAAAAAAAAACTTTTATAGGTCTTCCTCCAGTAAATTTTAGTTCTTAAACACAAGTTAGTTTCAACCAAATTTGAAAGAGCACTGACAACCTGAAGGATGAAAGAGTCCCTTTTGATCACTATCAAACTAGAGAAGAAAATACGCATTTGTGGTCCACAAAGCAAAGGCTTCGTTTAGCTACGAGAAATTTTTATTCGTGATTTCTTTTGCTTTTGTGGTTCTGCAGTAGCATTTTTTCCTACTCTCTCTTTAAAACACCGTCTCACATACCTTCTCTCTGATTCAGTGCAGTTGGAGGGGAGGAAAACCTTGTCTTGATTCTGCTGAGTGGTGGATCCAACCCTTCACATGCGATGGCCTTGTCCTAGACCTCAACGAAAGATATAAAGACCTTTTCGTATACAAAAACTATACTCACTTTTTTAAGGTGATATTGGTTACGCTTGAAGATACCACATGAGAGACAAGTGCACATTTTTGTCTTGTTACCTTGACACAAGAAACGCAACCTACACATTCACTAATCTGCAGCCATGTGTTGAGTTATTAGCTTCAGAAATTAGATTATTATTAGTGTCTCCAAGTGTCTCCTGCCTCTAAGTTTGCCCAGAATTTCCCATACTTCCCGTGTACTTGTTTTTGTTAATCAGTGTTATTCAGCCTCTCAGAGCCTGAAGCTCTTCTGGAATGGTAAAATGTGCCAGGGAACTTCAGTATAGAACTATATCAGACTTCAGCACACAAGCCCCAAATGAGGAAAAAAAAAACAAAAAACTCCACACAAGCAACATTTTTGGCATGCAATAGAGTCTAAATTAATTAATAGCATTAAAAATCATGCTTAAAATCATGCTAAAGAGACTTACTGTATAAAGTCACAATAATGCACTATTATCAATACACACTTTAAAACAGCTTGTAAGTTACTATTTTATCCTAACATGATTTTTATCTTAATGCCTTCTACAATATGTTAAAAATGTAGAGTACTTTGCCAGCCTTCGTACATTTAAATGTCCTTGAAAGCTGTATTAAAATAGCTTTGTTAAGCCTTCCTAATATAGCATAATACCAGTAATATCTAACGATAGGTGATGGCCTGAATCATAAATGCTTTTCTAAACTCATAGTTTAGAATTGGTTTTAGCATTGGATGTTCTGGCCTGATCAGACACTCCTGCACTGAGGCAATCAACCAAAACTGGCAATTGGAATGAAAATTGCTGTACAGGAAATTGGCTTTTTTCATCCCCCACTCTTCTTTCATTATGTCTTTGTGAACTCTATAAAAAACAGATTACGGGGAAAATTTGCAACTAGAAAACACTAACAAGAAAACATTTTATAAAACTAGCTGGAAGTATTTTTTTTTTTAATTCTGAGTGAGATTTTTAGTAGTTAAGAATAATGATATTAAAAATAAATCTTTTCAATTTTATATTTCAAAGTACAATTAATTGATATGCCACAAGTCAGACTGACTGAATACCTCCTTTCCAAAGGATGCAACCTGTCAGCCTCAGCTGGGACATTGAACTTGTTCTGCTAGCAATCTTTAATTATATATCAAGACTTCTGCCAGTGACTTTTAGTTATATAAAGAAGGGTGTTCTTAAGATGCAACTTTTTTTTTTTTTTTTTTTAAATCACAAACAATTTGGGAGTATTAGTTACTTTCAAACGATCAATCTGTGCATCCCAAGTGAATTCTGAGACGGTTTCCTGAAACATTCAGCTTGTGCCACAAACATTACTGGAAAGTAATACTAACATGGTAAGAACACCTTGAAAAGATTCATTTTTTATGTTTTTGCTCACTTACCTCCTATCTTCAGAGTCTGTTTTGATTCTCATTTTCCATACCATTGTTCAACCCACAAAGGGTAGCAAGAGCATCTGCAGTGAGATGCACTTCTAAGTGCACTATTTATTCTAAACCTAAAATATATCTTATTTTCAATTGCCTAATTAAACCCATTCTCCCTTGTTTTCTGTCTTAGGACAGATACACAGTGCATTTACTTTGCATGCTGACAGGTTTTTGGCTGCTTGTAAATCCTGAAAATATTGATCAATTAAAAATATTCGGATGCTTGCATCCCTTGATTCTGCTTACCACAGCCTTTCTTCCTGGTGAGCTAGGAGGACACCAGCAATTTTGCTATAATGATAAATGACCCCCATAGACAGGTCACTCTTTTTTACCTAAAGCCACAATTTGTTCCTTCCTTTAGGTCACAACCTGATTTTTCAGGGTGACAGATTTATTACTTTCTTTGTGTGCTAAAAAACAAATCACCAACAATTGCTCAAAACACAGCCCTGTCACAATAACTTCGAGCACTTCCCAGCCAGAATGATGCAACACAAGAGTTTTTTTCCTGTTTTTAAGGCAGCACAGTCATTTGCACACTTACCACAGCTGTTGTGAAGAGGAGGAACTTGGCACAACACATCCAGGCTACTCTCCAAAAAGTAAAATATTCAAAACCTTATTATAAAGCACCGCTGAGTCTTTATTAATAAGGGGTGTCACCTTTGAATATAGGTTGTGACAGAGCTACCCGAACCTGTTGCTGAAGATCAGACTTTGGGGTGGAAGCAGCAACATGATGTTTGCCAAAACAAAGGGAAGCTTTCCAGGTATCTTTAGCACCTCCCTGTGTCTGAACCACTGAGGCAACTTAGGATCACTATCAACTTCAAGCTGATATTTTTAGCTTCCTCAAACATTTCTGTAGAGACCTTTCTCAGGCTGCTTTGGGCAGTACAACGATCTTGAGATAGTGGTCGACACAGCATCACAGAAGGTAGTATTTATTTGTAGTATTTATTTTGTATTCGAGTAAAGTCCAGGTCCTCAATCCTAGAAACCTGTGTTCCTGCTGTAGTTCCACAGTCGGAAAACCAATATAACTGGAACAAGAGTAGCTGAAACAGAATAGCTATGTAAGAGCTTGTGCATGGTCCACCGAGGGATATTGCATTTGCTTGCCATGAGCATGGTTGGAAGACAAGTGCTAGAGCTGGTAACTCAAGAAATGAGCAGTCCTGCACTGGGGAAGCCTGGTGCACCTCCCAGAGCCCATCAGGGCAGCCAGTCAACACACAAGATAGACAAGCACAGGATCTACATGAGTGTAGTGTTGACCAGGTAAATGTGATCTCTGCATCTGCAAAGTTCTTATCACACTAACATGTAATTTCTCATCTTTGCCCTCAAAAAATAAGTCATGCTATTGAGGGTGTTTTGAGAAATGGCATATTTTATAGGAGGACTATGGAGGAGTATTGGAATGATCAGGAAGCAATCTCCTCCAGTAGTTCAATATCATGGACAGCCAAGACCACAAACTTCAGCTCATCCTGAGCAGAGCAGCTGCGACAAAGCTTTTTATCACATAATAATGTACTCATTACAGAACTGCTATTCTCCCACAATGATGTTTGTAATACTATGCCATTAAACACACTCACTGCAAACATTCTTCTGATTAACACATAATTTAATGGAACAGCTTTTGATAACCTATGTGCTCAACTGCAGAGTACATAAAATAGCAGATACAAGCACGAGTTAACAAATGAAGCTGAACCAACTCACATAGAGACTAGTAAGTTACCAAATAAGATCACTGGAGAGAATAACCTAGTGAAAACTCAGGTAAAAAGTGACTCTGCAGGAGCGAGAAGGGGAAAGTGAGCACTGAAAAGTTCAGAGACAAAGCAATTAAGTGAGGATGCCCAAAAGCTTCGTGGGGTAAAAGGCCCCTTTCTGTGTGTCAGCTCAAGTGCCATTTAGTCTAAATATTGCACTGAAACAAGCCATGATTTCAGTGCTATCACTGACATTATACTTCAGTCTTTTGGGGACAAATAGAACACCTCTGCTTCCACACAGCTTCTTCGCTGTCAGTTGTGACATGTGCACATAGCAATCCCAAGGAATCACCCCACTCCACCTGGATTCCATGCTCTGTCACTTTGGGCTACTTCTAATTTAAGACACTGCTCTTCTGCAAACACATCTCTTCCCATGGACCTTCCCTTAACATTCCACAACAGCTTCCCCTCCTCCTGGGCTCTACCTCGCACACAGCACTCAATAAATGTGAGCACCACCTAGCTGCTTTGCAGGAATTTCAATTGTCCTCCCAGCTGCAGCCTTGTTCATCCATACATCCTCCAGCTGGAAACACTCCCTTTCCGGAGTGACCACCAGTTGCTTCCATTTCTCCCTGATGGTTCCACTAACGAGCTTTTCTCCTCCAAGATGTCTCTGATTAAAAAATAAATAGCATCAAAGTCCAAAGTCCACTGAATCTCATATGAGATTTTATACATAGGAGTAGCATGAGCTTGATATAAGTGCTCAGAAACACATCTTTCCATGCAGCTATCGAGACACCCCACACACTCTTCATATGAGAATAGGAGGGATAAGCAGCCTAAGAAAGGTTACTCAGCTTTACTGATATGTAGGGAAGACTATTTCACCTACGATGCTTTTCGTATTGTCAAAAGAAATGACTACTTTTTTCAAACCTATCCCCTGAAAGAAAAGAAAATAAAGTTGGTGATCATTAGCCAGCTTTATTCTATTTACTGAGATAAGGTTTATAGCTCTGATACGAGACAAAATTCTCTCAGGACAGCTCATGCTAACCTTTTAGCACAGAAAGTATCGAGATACCAAAAGATGCTGTCTTATCATGACTGCTGCATTAATCTAGGCTAGAGAGCACAACTTGGAGAGCAAAAACCAGCAATTTAATTGGGCTCTGTTGTGTCGCTTGCTTGTCCTCAGGTCCTAGAATAGAGTCAACCCTTTTGTATCCATAACAAGACACGGAGTAATATTTGCTGCTTTAGTTTAAACTCTCTTGACCATATTGTGAAGGACATTTTATACGGAAATCTTCTTTTTTTTTTCTAAAAATTCACAAGAAAGTGACAGAGATTTTAAGTCCATTAAGCTTCAAGCTCATCATTCTGATCTGCCTAGCACACAAACTCTTAAACAGGGATATTCAAACTAGTAAATTCACCAAATTTCTTAGCTAAATGCATCAGGAGAGGGGAAAAAACACTACTGACTTGGAAGTTAGTCTGAATACGCAGAACTGCAGGAAGCTGCTGCCCAGAGCTGGAGAAGAGCATCTCGGAAGCTCATCTGTCAGGCCCTCTCGTGATTACGAGCCGGAATGTGCCTATTAGTCTCAGAGCAAAATAAAAATCACTGCTGTACCAACACACTGGGAAATGCTAGATTTCCTTGCATGGGTGCCAGCCAGCACAGCTGCTAGAACAAAAGTTAATGCTGAGGATCAAATCACCGTGCTGTGAGCTCCTCCTGAACACGGCTCCTCAGCGAGTTGGAGGGATGGATGGAGACCAGGAAGGAGAAGAGCCACAGAGGCCTGGTCTGCTCTAAGTTAAACACAAACCTGCTAAGGCAGATTAAGGAAATCAAAGCAGCTTCATACATGGACACTCTATGTCTAGGGACTGATTTCTCCTATTTTAACTTGCTTCTGTAGAATTTCTGGAATCAACTGAGTGAATTAAGGGTTAGACCTTAGCAAATATTTGTATGTATATTTATAAATATCTATCCTTAGGTGTTTATTAGTTTAACTAGCTTCAGTGCAAACCGTGGGAATCCCTGGCATCAG